>VWZY01002360.1:203913-239894 GCA_013399075.1 Chloroceryle aenea
CAAGAAGGCCAATGGCATCCTGGCCTGCATCAAGAACAGTGTGGCCAGCAGGAGCAGGGAAGTGATCCTTCCCCTGTACTCTGCGTTGGTGAGGCCACACCTTGAGTGTTGTGTTCAGCTCTGGGCCCATCAGTTCAGGAAGGATATTGAGGTACTGGAGCAGGTCCAGAGAAGAGCAACCATATATCAGTGGACATATTTCTGTCCACTGAAACTGCAAAATACTACTACTTCTCCAAATCAGAGAAAATATACTGTTTTCAGGCTGAGTGACTGTACTGTAAGCCTGCTGAAATGACAAAAAATATAAGGTTCTCTATGCATTAATAAGATGTAATTTTAGCACAGCATACCACAGTAATTAATACATTTTTACAGTTTCTTCAACCTGTGCTTTGTCTTTCTGCATTACTTATTTTGCAAGAGCTCCTTGATTCAATAAATTGTAGCACATGTGGTTTAAGGCTTTTTAGGAAGAACAGATTAATGTATGGTTTTCCTGTGTTCACTCCATTTTCTGTGTAGGAGATACATCAGTGTGCTGTCACTTCCCTGCTGCTTCTTATCTCTAGATGTCATTATGCCCACCTATTGTCAGAGATATTCATCGTATTAGTAAGTACCTCATCATAGAGATAACAACTCTTGTCTTTGATGCTGGAGTAGGCAGCAGATTTCTACATATGTACAGCATTACCATAAAGACTTAGCAAAAGGTAGATACTAGCTCACAGAAAATGCCCTGTGGTCCTGTGAAGCTGAAGCTAGAAATGGTCGAGATGCCAACATCACCTTCCTTGGAAAACATCAGAGAAGATTTACTCAGCCCACCAATCCTCCCCAACAGAAACTCCTGAAAATTGTTTGAAGAAAGTGTATTCTGTATTAAATAGTTTGACATAACCAATAAAAACAGATTAAAGGGCACTTAATTTATCAGAAACTTCATGAGGTAAGAAACTTCATGGGATAAATACTGATCTAATGCCTATTTTCCAGGTAACAGACAGTTGTCAGTGCTATAGCAGAGTTGCAGAAAAGCAAAGAAATGCTGCTCCTTGCAAGGCCCATGGTTCCTTGTGCATTTCAGGTTTTGCTTATCTCTGCCTACCCTCACACTAAGTTTAGCTTTGCTACATTGTGCATTTGGAAATTCTGTCTACTTTCTGAGCCTCATCTGGTTTTATGTCCCTCAGACTATTGGATCCTAAGTGTCTGAGCGTGGCATACAAGAGGAGCAACGTAATTCTTGCCCAGACATATGACAAAGATCGTAAAATATCACATTTGTTTTGTCACATACGTGACTGTGCAGAGCAGAAGAGAGCAGGCTAAATTTTTAAGCCTTTTCAGTGCAATTTAATAAATATTTCTAACATCAAAACTCTGGATTAAATTTAAAACTATAAAACTTTCAAAGTAGAGAACTTTAGAAACCAAGCATCCCCTATAAATATTTTGTTCTGTCAAGTGGGTGTTTTCCAACAAGAAATAAATACACTGGCAAGTTCCTGAGCAGCTCTACTGTCCTGCCCTATACTGATGACTGAGTTATAATGCAATTGTATCAGTGATAAAACAGCAATACAGAAGAAGTAAAGGTGGCAGCTGTCACGATAAGCACGCAGGTTTACCCTGCACTGCTCACTGGAAGAAGATAGAAATTGAGGTGCCGTTATAGTATCTGCTTCAGCGCCTGCCTTTCAAAAATGACAAGAAGAAACAAGAGTGTGTTGATCCACAGGAGAAATTCAGAAGTTTTAATAAGACTGTAAAGACTGCCTGGCTGCACAGTGCTATGTGTGTTCCTGAGAGTGTGCTAGCAGTGCAGGCTGCTGCCATTTGCATTCGGCTCAAATCCTACCTGCTGGCACCACAGCTCTCTAATAGAGATGTTGGCCTCTGACTTTCCTCATTCTTTTTATAAGGACTAAAGACCACTGACACTGAAAATACACAGTGTACAGTATTACTGTTTCTAGTGGCACATGCACTGACTAATTTACTTGTCAAACCTCAGCCAAAAGATAAAGTTTTTGTAGTAACACCTGAAGGCTCTGTTATGAAGTATTGGCTCTTTACCCTGCTCCTGGATACTTTTCCTTCACCTCTTTCCACTTCTTCCAACGACTTTCGACTCCTACACTTATTAAAAACAAGAGTTTGTAAAAAAAAAAAAAAAAAATCTTTAGGAGAGTTTGGAAGCCAAAAGATTAGCTATGTATTTTAAAAAACTTCTCCAACCTTGCCACTTTCAGCAGACTAGCTCTCTTCTGCATATATTCCTATTATCTTTTTTGCAGGATAGTTATTCTGGGGACAGCTAGCCCACTATGTGCACCTCACTTTGCTTGTTTACAAATTGCCCAAATACCAGATCATTTAATAGTGCGACACACCCACAGTTTTTATTTGTACTAAATTTAAGCGAGGTTTCAAGGCAGTTCTGTTTTTCACTGCTTTGATCTCAGTAAACACCTTTCTGATCCTTGATCCCATGTTGGGTTTCCTCATTTTCTCTTTGGTTACACTGTTAGCCCACAACACTGCAGAACTGCTGCTCTCTATTGGCAGAGCCTTATCAAAGGAACATCTATTCCCAGAAATTGGATATACTCTTTAGTTAAGCGAAAAATATCCATGAGGCTCCCCGTGACTCATACTGAATTGTTGTGTGAGTCAATGCATAGATAATGATCACTAACCTCCAAGTTTGGATATTCTCAAAAGTTCTATTGTTCCTGCTTGTATGAGCAAACTCCAGTAAAAACTCAAACTCAAAATATCAGCAGTCTGTTGAGAATCAGTGTTTCCTTCCATCTTTCATCCAGCAATCTACCAAAAAAACCACCTCAAACAAACCCTGCAACAGAGTAATTTAAGTAGAAATAGTTAGATTATGAGTCTTCTTAACAATCTCCCATGTTGCTTTGCATTTTGGCAGATCAAAGAAATATCAAAGAGGGATATGTAAAAAAATGAGCTATATTGCTATTTTACCAATTATAAATATCAAATGCTGAAATACATTCACACTAATGCCTCATGGGTGAATAGGAAGGTTCTGCACACTGTCTTACAATGTTAACATTCTTGTGACCAGCGTGAATCTATTCACACAGCACCAACAAAAATGAAGAGAAAGATCATGCAAATGCACCATCCCCATTACACAGTTTCTCATTAGAGTGGAGCTGAACTAAGAGTTTGTTGCTGAAAGCAGGTTTTATTCTTCCTCTCTTAACCCTGTTCTTTCTTTATTGCTGTATTCCTATTTCCTAAGTCTTCCCTGATCACTCAGATCACCCTTCCTAGAGCACTCTCATGCTGTCATTAAAAATACTCTTTTTTTTTTTTAACTCCTCTGGTTTATTTTTTTGCTGATTTAGAAAGCTCTAAACACATAATTAGATAACTGCCAAAGTTGGCAAAAGATAAGTGATACATGGCAGAGTTTGCAGCCAGGAGAAGAGAGGAAAAGAAGATGTTAGTGATCAGCAGCAACCACACGTTAGTTTGGATCAAGTCCTAGCACAAAACAGTTCCTGGAACAGCTGAGATTCTCAATCTTCCACAATGAGTAACCTGCCTTACAAATTCCCAATAGGCCCTTCCCCCTGAAGATTATATTCTAAACTAACATAGCAAGCAGCAGGCAGAAGACAAACTACTGAAAATTCACCCAACATTTCAGCTGTAGACTCAAGAGCAGGAGTTGGTTTCTTTATTCTCAGATCAGCATTAGACTCTAATGACACTCTGAGCTAAAACTTCCAATGCCATTTGGCATGAGTTTTCTCCATTACAGAAGTCCTGATAGTTGCTTAGTGTGACTTCAGTAGCATGCAGACCTTCAGCTCAAGGACTAAAAGAGCATGTAAGTAAGGTCAACTCCCAAATATCAGTTTAGATCTTACTATTCCACTATCCTGATCAGTATTAGCGAAAAGATGAAACATAACAGTATAATTCCAACAAAAAAAAAGAATTCTGGATGTTCATAAAAAAAAAAATTTGTTAAGCATGTACCTTACTAGCATACTAAGTTGTAGGGAAGCAAGTATCCTGGTTCATAAAATCCTAAATCAAAAGGTAATCATGGATCTGCCGGCTGAGAGGTCCATATGCACTAGTAAATTGAGGTATTCAAAAATAAGTGCTACTAGAGAGATTTCCTATATCATCTCTTCTTCATAAGTCTTACAGCAAGTAAAGTGGAATATTTAATCATGAAATATAATGATGCTATAAATCCTCAAAGATATAAAATATTCATCGCTACCCAGCCATTGTTAAGACTGGAAAATCCACAGTGCAAAACAGCAGTTGTTCTCTCACACAGACTTGTTTGGAGCAATGGCCATTGCAGGCAGGAAAGCACAAAAGCCAATGGATATGTCTAAACCTAAAGCAAAGTAGAAAAAAACAAGGTGAGCCCTTCTCAAATACTTGAGATAATGTTGCCAGGGAACTTTTCTAGACAAGTGTAGTAAAAGAAGTTACAGTTAAGTCACGGCTCAGCCCCTCCCTTCATGAAGGTTTAATTATTTAAGCAGGTCTACTGGCTAAAGGTCTGATTAGGAGCTTGAACCTTAACCTAAAAGCTCAATAACACATCAGTATACTTGACATACTCTGAAGAAAGTTCATGTCTATTTCGTTGGCTTATTTGAGAAGTAAATTCTCTTTCATTTTTTCACTACATGCAGAACCAAACATGTGGCAGCTACTGGCAGTGACCACAAACCTAGCTCATCAGCCCATGCTAAACCCAGCATTGACCAACCCATCATGTCCTTAAAAATAATTACACTGTGCATTTTCTAATGCTTCATCACCAGTCCTACCTCCTCACTAGTCACACAGTTCTATGTTCTTCATTCGTCAGCAACAGCCCCAACCCCAGCCTATGGTACATCACAGTGCAGTAACAGTTCTGCAGTGGCCTGCCTAAACACAAACTTACCCAAGCCTCGGAAACCATAATCTCAGTGCTGGAACCAGCAGCTCCTGTCAGAACAGAATTATCCATACCTAGATGCCCTTTTTGGAAACAATCCTGAAAATAACTAAATGATCTGCTCAAAAGAAGAAAAACAGATGTACAGGTTTATGCCAGATGAAAGTCTAGCTTTCACTGAGACTACAACTAGACCAGTGACCTCAGACAGACAAAATAAGGCTTAACTGGAATTTCTAATATCATCATTTATAACAGAATCTATTATTACAGTTGTCATCTGAAAATGCCAGCAGCAATGGATAATTAAGTCTGAAAACCCCATAAAAACTTGTCACAATTAATAAAAGTAATAAGAACTGAAGTTCTTACTTGAAAGTAAGGGCTCTAGACCCAACCAAACTGACTATCTGGATTTATTTTGTATGGATTTAGTTTCAAAAATAAATCCTAAAGCCCTGAAATTTGAAAGTTAAAATCTCAGCATTGAGTCCTTTTCTCTAATTTTGAATGAATTTATCAGTCTTTGCTAGCTCCCTGAAAACACTATATTTCTGGTTTAAAAAATTTACAACTACCTGGAGAGAATGAAAATGTGAATTCTAAAAGCAGACTCATTAAAAATATTGGCTTTCTGGCACACTACCAGAAAGAAACAACAACACAAGTGAAAGATGTACATCTTCAGAATAACATTTCTGTTCCCTCTGTTTCCCTTACTTCTAAACATCTTCCTTGATGGGCGCATGCAGAATAATAATTGAAAATCCACAGCCCATTTTTATGTAGCCCTCCTTTGCATTATGCTTTTGAGATCAGGATATTTTTATTAATGTATACCATTTTTTATAACAACTCTCATTTTATTAATTTACTAGGTGACCACTGAAAGGATATGAACCTTTCCAACTTGTTAAATAGATTTATGTTAAAAGCCAGCAATAGAAATATAGCCACAGAATAAGTTTGATGTAGGTAAAAAGCAGTGATTTCATTCCTCTGTCATTCATATTTATGTGTATTTCTACATAGTAACCTGCATGCAAATACTAGACCCACTTATATTCTTTTTTTCCTGTTTAGAAAAAAAAAAGTTTACATTTTCCCACTAATTGGATTAATAGGTTCACATTGCTAAATCTGCTGTCAGCAATGCATTACTATCATAAAGCAGCAACTTCAGAGACCTATGAAAACCTGTTGTGAATAACTGGGGTGGTTTTTTTCCATTTAAAAACACAAAGAAATCCATTTTTTCCAACTTAATGAAAGATGAAAGTAAAAATCTCTACAATAGTCACCTTCAAAGTTTATTTTGCAGTGTTTTTGACAAGTAGAAATAATTGCTGAGACTAATTTATTCAGGGGTTTGCCTCTTTGTTCTTCTTAACTTCCATATCACCAAATTGCAATTACAGTTTGAACTAGTAAGTCTTCCATGGAGCGTTTTATGAACACTTAAGCAACTGATTATGTGTCACATGAAATTTCCTCTTAAAGTCCTGGGGCACATCATCTCAATCATATGCCATTGTTCTCGTCTTCTGACCTGATGACTTCACTTCACAGCACTCTGTTTTAATTCATTATAATTATTTCAAGTTTTATTTCTTGCTCTAGCAATTCTCATACAAGAATCTGCAATATATGGGTTCTGCATAGAAGAGACAATTTTACACTTGCCCAGGTGCTCATGATCTGTGAATGCCAGAGAGGCAGAAATAGACTGTCTTGCTTTCAGCTCAATGAACACTTCATGACACATTTTTATGCTGTGGATCAGCCATATTTCTGCATTTATTGTCATGGGATTTGTTCTTTAAGGAGCTGAATGTAGTCACAACATTTCAAAGCTGCTTCTGTTTCAAATCAGAAGGAAAATTTTTAAAGTTTTAGGGATGAGAAAATCTAAAGAACAGCAACATGAAGTTGCCAACATTTCATTCTGCAAGAGAGATAAATCTCTGTAACTTTCACAAAATTAAGTTGATGCATTTTGGTTTACAAATCCAGGCTGGGTGCAGATGAGTGACAGTTCTTTTCAGTATGGTCCTTGTGAAACTGAATAGTTTTCCACCCTACCTCTCTGCCTGGGATAGGAAATTCTTTTCACCATAGCATTGGAGTAGTTTTCTCCATCCGCACTGTATACAAAGGCATATGAATCTCACAGCTAACATGTCATAGGCATCATGATAGAAGGCACAGCCCATCAGGGAACTCAGCCACCAGACAGAATCAGGATGTTGAAGCAAAGTGCAACTGGTATCTGTACTCATTAAAAATATTCAACTAAATTACATAGTCCATTTTGGATCAAATAAAGTAAAACCATCCATTTTTAATGCTATTAACTAAAATCAAATTTGTGAGTGAAGATTTGCCCTACTAAATATCTCCATTTTGGAGGAATTATATTTTTTATCCAAGAATTATTTTTTTTTTTTTTAAAAAAAAAGGTCTAGTTAGCTCTATTCCTTTATTTCTCATTTCATTTACTCACCGTTTTGCTTACATTCTACTATGGGATTTCTCATGACTGTCTTTTGTTTCCTCTGAATTTTTCTCTGTGCTCTTCACCCCAGCAATTTTAGCATTTTTCTAATGCTAATGTTTTCAAAATACCTTGCTTAATGACCAAATCTCATAACATGTAGTTTGGGGTTATACTTCTAAGAATATTTTCTAACCTATCTGTCATAAAAACTTCTACATCTTCATACAGAATCTGTTTGAGAATGATGTGGGTTTCTCTTTCCCACCAATGCTGCCAGTGCTTGAAGTCAAGCTTCCTTTCATTGATTCCATACATGGTCTTCACTATCTCCTTTTCAATTTATCTAACGTTGATGTAAATTTAATTTTGAGGTTGCTAGTATTAGCACTACAAAGAACTGTGTACTCCATAAACATTATCATCTAAATAGACAATGCAAACCACAGGGGAAAAAAAAAAGTCTGAAGAAATTGAGCTGACTGAATTTTTGCATTATCTTCTTATTGCTTTTCTTCCCCATACTCATGTAGATTGCAAAATCTTTATGGCACATTTTACTGAAACTTTTTGAGATCCTGGATGGGGAATGGAAAGACTAGAATTTATTGGTGCTCTTCAACCTAATAGAAACTCTAAAAAAATATCACTATGATTAACTATTGTAATTATATGTTTATTGCTCAATCCTCAAATCTTCTGGGGCATGAAATTAAACAATTTTGTAGTATCTATGTCTTTTCAATGTCTTCGAAGGCATCACAGAAGACCCTTATGCAAGCACTCCATTCTTCTGTTGTCTGCAGATAAAAGTGGGTAGAGTGAAATCAACACAGGACAAGAATGACAGCAGTGAATAAGAAAAAGCAATATGAAAAGCAACTAACTGCACTGCCCCAAGCCATACATCTTTCAGTTCAAAAAAAAAATTAGCAACAGCTTGACTGCATCCAAACCACAGGGTCAGTTTAGAGAACACTTTCTGCCTCTCCTGCACCCAAAACTCAACACGCAGCCCAGCCACAATGCAGGCAGTTCAAGTGTAGAGAGAACCTTACTGGTCCTGTCCACTGAAGCAACTGGCTTCAGTGCTATGAAGGAAGGAGTAATAGTGTGAATCCACACCATTGTCCAACAGCACCTTTTAAGACTCACTAGGAAGATTTAACATGAGAGCTAGGAAGAAAGCAGATGTGAAACTATCTATGAGGAAGGAAGACATCTATCTGGAAACAGTAATACAAAGCTGAATTTCTCTAATACCTTTTCCAGTAGAGAAATGTACAAAGGATAAAGCTGTTCAGAAGCAGTGGGAGAATGAACTGTAGGGAAGGATAAGTTGGTGTTCCAGTTGTGATGAGAGAATGGAGAACTTTTTTCATGGAAGCCTCAAACTGCATAAACATTGGTTTGCAGTAGCTAGAACTCTGGGTACTGCTTAACGCTATATTAACAATTTAACATCAGATTCTTGTGCCTTCACAAACTTTTATTCACAACACTCAGTTAAACAACTGACCATACTATCTCATTACCTAAAATCTGTCCCCTAGCTGCCTTCCTGGCTCTTGTCATGAGAACACAAGAGTAATAGCCTCAAAAAGCAATGCTCTACCTACTTCGATTCAGCAGCCTGGAGCCACGTATTTTACTGCTAATAAAATAATATTGCATTGTGTGATTTTGAAGTGGACAAACACTAGTTGTAAAGATTTGGTTCATTAAAAAAATCACAGCTTTTCAGCTCAAGTCAGTACTCACCACCATAAACAAGGTCACACTATTTCCAAAAGTTTTAGCACCATCTCACACAGCTCATAGATCTAGTCTGAGGGCAATCATTTTAACTTTTCCCCACATCGACTTTCTCTTTCTGAAACCCACTGAAAGACTCCCTAAACAAATATCCGACTTTAATCCTAACAAACCATATGTTAGACCCTAAGGGTAGTTGAAGACAACAGCAGAGCTGCCTGAAAATTTACTAGATACTATAATCTGCACAGTTGGGTTGCTGAAACCTGCAGATCATGCTAATTAAAGAGGAAAAGGAAAGAGGTTGAGAAAGAAAGTCTAACTAAATCTACTGCTAACAAATTTTCAGGTTGAACATCCTAGGTTTTTCTAACTAGAGAGAAGTTAAGGTACAATAAATAGGAATTATTTAAGTGTAATATTTTTATATTTTATAACAAGTATTTTTTAACATTTTGGTAACATTTTATATATTTTCATATCAAACCAATCCACTTTTACAACTACATTTAAAGGATTTTTTTTCTCAAAGTTATTTTTGACTTTTGATAAACTGCCAAGCAATGCTTATGGGGCCAGAACAGAATTTGTGCAACAGTCCAGAGTCTAATTTTGAGGATTTTAAATCAAGGCCTAAGCTCCCTGGTAGCCCTCCCTATAAACAAGAGTTTCACCCCAGAGAAAATGTTTCAATGGTATCAAGACCCACTCCTACACTTGCACAGGGTAGTGACGATACAGTTAACATGCATATCTTTACTTAGGTTTCCTTCCCATGAAATCAAGAAGGATGCTTTGATACTTTAATGTTTATAAAGGGTGGAAGGATATTTCTGAACATAACATGTCTAATAGATTCGTATCTAAAGGTTAGCATATTTGTTTCACATTTCATCCTTTTTACTTTGAACTTATCACTTTCACTTCATAGGGTTAAGGCTTCAGAGATTTGATTCTAGAATACTAAGCATGGAGCTGCATAGCCTCCAACTGGAAGATTGTCATATCCAAAAAAATACAGTTGTGTCAACCTTCCTGGCAAGCAGCATAGGCCAGGCAGAATCTTTCCCTCTTATCTTCCTAAATACAAAGGAGGTGTCACCAGTCACTCTTCTTCCTTGCAGCATTACCAGCCTTTAACAAGTAATCTCACAAACACTCTCAGAACATACAGCTTCTATAAAAACATGGCCTGTTACCCTGTACACTCAAGTAATTTTTATAGTGTTCTCCATGCCTTAGGTTCTAAATACACCACAGCCTTCAACAAGTTGTCTTATGACCAAATTATCCCGAAGTAAGCCTTAACTGTAGTTACAGTAAAACCACAAAAATATGAATAGTTACTTCATCTGTATATAAAAATACAGACTAAGGTATAAGCTATTAAGTGACAGGTTAAAAAAATTAAAAGCCATACTTTCTCTAGTTTCAGCCTACCTGCTGTCTACAGTTGCATGCATTAGCAAAGTTCCTTTGTTGGTGGAGCATGTTCAAGGTCTCCAGATGCTGACCCAATTTCATCATTATTCCTGAAAGGTCCTCACTTCCTCCCACCCTAAAACTTATTAAGAAATAGTACATCTCCCTTTCCCCTAGCTACAATGGGTATGTCTCACTTTCTTGGAGGTGGAAGCATTAATGATACCTTGTGCCCTCTCCTTCACACAATCAATTCATTCAAAATTCAAAAATTCACATAAAAACACTTGTGTTGTATCATCATTTTGTGATTCACTGTACATCTTCCCATGTAATGTACCTCCAGGAACTGAACTCATATTTTAAAATCTATACATTAGGAAAACAACTTAATATCTAATTGGGATACATGTTCTTAGGTTATAAGCAATGTCCTGTCTGAGAGTAGGCACAACAGTAAGCAACCACTTCAAACTGACAGTATTTTGGGAGGTTTTGCATCTCAATTTCTCTTCAGTAATAGTCCTTTCCTTCAAACATGATCACATGCATATAAACATTATCAGCCATGTACAGGCACTCATAAGGCCAGGTTTTGCACAATCATGTAAAAAGCCCTTGAGATAAATGGATGCATCCAAAAATTACATCATAGATTTCATGCATTTCCAAAGAAATTTTTTCACCACATGCCAAGAGACAAAGCTAATTCGTCCATCATTAGTTTAGTACTTGGACAAAGCTACTCGTATTAGAAATAGTTCTTTTATCGCTGAGATCTCTGTGCTACACTGTGGTCCGCAGTAGAGAAACACCTATCAAATCTGGTAAGGTTTAGGCAAGTAAAAAAATTGTGCTACTTAACTCAGTGAACAGGATATCTCATTCCTAGATTAGAATTCAGCAGAAGATCACTGTGTTCTTCTCTGGCATCATGTTACCCCTCCGCACTTAAGGGGTTTATGGGCTTTTTTTCTGAGGGGTTTTTCTTAGTTTAAAGAAGGTGAATGGGTGTTTTCTTCTGGATTTGTTTTCTTCTTGTTGGGGTATTCTTTCTGCAAGAATTGGTCACAGGTTGCTAAAGCACTGGATTCTGCATTATTTTTGTTCTTGCCTTTATTTGAAAATCCTAACTGTGAATTTAAGAGTCTTGTCAGTTCAGCTTTGAAAGACAAAAATGGATAATAATCTTCAGCCAGCAAGGGGTTGACTACAGGGAAGATACAAAAAAGTATATCTGAAATTAATTTTAAAGATGAACCACAAAAGTTAAAGAAGAAACTTAAACAAAAAAAATCCTATGAATCAGAAGATTACTTTAGGAAAGAATCATTTCAGATGTTTGAATGTTGCTCATGGTTTAAGACATTTTGGGTAGGCAGTCCAGCAGAAGATTGCACCATTAGAAGCTACACAAAAATGTCAAGAGGCACAGAACACAGTGTCTTTTCAAATGAATTAAAGTAAACAACCTTGTCTCTAAAGAGATTTGAGGAACTTCATATATATTTTAAGTAAGAAGTGATACCTTCAGACCAGAGTGTAGAAGTTAATCTATATCCCTTTGATGGAGAAGGAAAGGCTTCCTGTGGCTTCAGTGAGCTTTAAATCATGATCAGAAGGCAATAGAAATAGAATCATAGAAATGTCTAGATTGGAAAAGACCTGTATGATCATCTAGTCCAATCATCAACCTAACACTACCAAGTCTACCCCTTAAACCATATCCCTAAGCACTCCATCTAATTGGCTCTTAAACACCTCCAGAGATGGGGACTCCACCACTGCCCTGGGCAACCCATTCCAATGCCTGAAAACCACTCAGCAAAGAAGTTCTTCCTGATATCCAAGAAAAACCTCCCTTGGCGCAGCTTGAATCCATTTTCCCTTGTTCTGTTGTCTATTGCTGGGTTAATAGGCCTACTCCCACCTCTATGCCAAAGGCCTTACTAAAGTCCAGATTGACAACATCGACAGCCTTCCCCTCATCCAGTAAGCCAATAACCATGTTGTAGAAGGTGATCAGGTTAGTCAAATGGGACCTGACCTTCATAAAGCCATGTTGACTGGACCTGATCATCCTGTTTTGTTACATGTACTATGTGATGTCTCAGAATTCTTGGGTGAAGTCCATCTAGTCCCATATACCTGTGAACATCTATGTAGTATAGCAGGTATATATCTCCTCCTGGATTGCAGGGGGATTACTGTGTTCACAGTCGGTCTTCAAGCCCAGAGGGACAGATTCTCAAAGTAGAACTGCTCCTATTACTAAAGACTGAAGCAAAGGCAGTGTTAAGCACTTCTGCCTCTTCAACATCTTTGGTCACTGTTTCCTCCTGCATCTAGCAAAGGGGGGAGGCTCTCCCTGGTCCTCATTTTATTATTAACATATTTATTAAAAGATTTCTTGTTGTCTTTAACCACAGAAACCAGATTAACTTCTAGATGGGCTTTTGACTTTATAATCTTGTCCCTGCATAGACTCACAGTGTCTCTGTAGTCATCATGTGTGGCCTGTCTCATCTTCCAAAGGCAATAGACTCTCCTTCCCCTGTTCAGCCAGGCTGGTATTTTCTGCCACCAGCTTGACTTGCAGCACAAGGGCACAGCTTGCTCCAGTGCGTTTAAGATTTCCTTCTTAAAGAGTGTCCAGTTATCCTGGACTCCTATGCCCTTCAGGATTTCTTCCCAAGGAACTCCATCAAGCAATCTCCTAAACAAGTCAAAGTCTGCCCTTCAGAAGTCCAAGGTGGCAGTTCTGCTGCCCCCCCTCCCTGCTTCATGAAGAATAGAGAACTCATCATATTGTGATTGCTGTACCCCAGTCGGCTTCCAACTGTCACATCACCCACCACTCCTCTGTTCACAAAAAGGAGGTCTAGCAGGGCACCCTCCCCAAGATTTGCTCACCAGCTGTGTAAAAAAAGATATCCTTAATATACTCTAGGAACCTCCTGGACTGTTCCCTCTCTGCTGTGTTATACTTCCTGCAGACATCTGGGAAGTTGAAGTTCCCCACAGAAACCAGGGCAAGCATTTGTGATACTTCTCCCAGCTGCTTGAAGAATGTTTCATCAACCTCTCTGTCCTGAGTGGGTGGTTTATAACAGACCCCCACCACAACAACAACTCTGTTGGCCATCCCTCTGATTTTGAGCCACAGACACTCATAATCATAATTAAGTTCTGAATATCACAGGTTTGACAGGGTGTTAGGGGTTGGAAGGGACCTTGGAGATCTTAGAGTCCAATCTCCCTGCCAGATCAGGACCATACAATCTAGCACAGGTCACAAAGGAACGCATCCAGGCGGGTTTTGAAAATCTCCAGAGGATACTCCATAACCTCTCTAGGGAGCCAGTTCCAGTGCTCTGTGACCCTTACAGTAAAGAAGTTCCTCCTAATGTTAAGGTGGTACCTCCTGTGCTCCAGCTTACATCCATTCCCCCTTGTCATCACAGGGCACGAGTGAGAAGAGTCTGTCCCTTTCCTCTTGACACTCAGAGGAACATTTGTAACAGTCTCTTCCATACAGGGTCATCCCTCCACCTCTCCTACCTTGTCTATCTCTCCTGAAGAGCTTGTAGCCATTGATAGCAGTAGTCCAGTCATGGGAGGCATCCCACCATGTCTCTGTTATAGCTACTATATTGTAGCTTTCCTGGTGCATCATGGCTTCTAGTTGTTCTTGCTTGTTGCCCATGTGTTCACACAGACACACCTCAAATGGGCTAATGTTCCCAAGACTTTTTTATGGATGGAAGCCTTCAGTTTTCCATTTGCAATAGCACTGAGACTGTTGCCTACAGACTTCAGTAGTTCGTATGCTTCAAGAAGAATGCTAGAAGCTTTTTGAACATTGTGTTTACTTTCCTTGTGAGTCTAATTAACGTGTTTCCATTTGCCATTATTGTTTTTCCACCCATCAAAATATTGTCATATCTGGGAGAAAGAAGGCAAGGAACAATACTACTGCTGAAGCACGGGATCTCAGAGTTTTCTTTCTGTGCTTTTTTTTTGATGGAGGTACCTGTGAAGCTCTCAAACTCACACCCTTGGCAAGGAAAAATCTTTCATCCTCACCACAAATGAATAGAAAAGTGCTGTGTAAAACTGCAATCTCATTAAGCCCATACTCTAGTCCATGCCAATAAAATTCAGCCCTAGCTGGCTGAATCCATCATTTGGATGCTTGTTTAAATTTTGGGGTACCGAGTACAAAAGAGGTATGGAAAAATTGGAGGGAGCTCAGCAGAGGCTACCAAGATGGTCAGAACTGGAGCACTTCACCTCTGAAGAGAAGCCAAGGAATCTAGGCTTGAGCATCCCAGAGAAGGGTTGCAGGAGTCCTTAGAAGCAGCCCCCAGTAACTATCAGGAGGGTATCAAGATGACAGAACTAGGCAAGTCTATGAGTCTGTGATCCTATCGTTCTGTCTTTGGACTCTCATCTTTCACCAGTTTCTCCTGACCACATTTCCTTTTCCATAACAGGAGGTAGCCATTACTTTCAAGCTGCAATCCTTTCTATTTCATGACCACTTATACTCTCCTAACTTTATTTATGTTTACAGAACACCATGTTACTATGGCAGTGCAGTAGTAAAGTATTTCATAGAATCATAGAATGGCTTAGGCTGGAAGGGACCTTAGACATCATCTAGTCCAACCTCCCACCATGGGCAGGGACACCTCTCAACCAGACTAGGTTTCTCCAGGCCTCAACTGAAACATGTTTCATTAATAGTCTTATCCAAAATAGCATCAGTAAAATTAAGACGACTGAAAGTACTGTATTTTGCAAGAAATTTGAATGCTTACCTTTCCTGATCTAAACACAGATACGTTAACAGTCAAAACAACATTGAAGTCATTGTAAACTAAAGCAGAATGCTAGTCGATAGAATTGTAATAGAAGGAACCTAAATGCAAAAACCTAAGGCAAAACAACCAAGTTAAATGATATTCCTTCGAACAATAAACAGATTCCAGCTATAACAACATCCTTTTGGGAAAGGCAACTTTCAATGGTATTCCACCTTGAGGCAAACTGTCAGTATTTCCCTTTCTTGGTTACTAACCAGTAATTTGCCACTGGGAAGACACAGCCCACTAACCCAAGCCAGTAATTTGTCACAAAACACCACAGACATTCTTACTAAATGTCAGCATGTAGTTCATTGATTTCATTATTTCTGGAAGGGAGTGCTCACCAGGAGAAGAAAAAATCCATTACCTGGCACTGAGCAATTCCCAATAGTGCCATCTTGAAGTCAATCCAGGTTTTCTCACTCTCAGCAACTGTAAAGTGTCACTTTCCTCCAAATTACTCATGATTGACTTTAGTCAATAGTGGATTCTAAGAATATGTCATTATAAGGTCATTCTTCTGCAAATGGATGCAATCTGAAGAGAAACCCTCTTGTGAACCAATCTTTTATCACCTTTGCCCCCCAGAAAAATTCCTATTAATGACAAAGATGGCCTTATCAGAAATGGTCTATATGGAAAACCAAATTACAAGAAATTACAGGGATTGGGATTTCCTGACATTTTTCTGAAATAAGTATCACATTGCCATTCTCTGTGGCAATCCTTTTTAAGTGATACCAGGTGATCACAGATGATTCAGTGCTTGAATCTGTAATATTCAAATAAAATAATTAAAAAGACTCTTGTCCTTACTAATATTTGGCCTAAACATTTATATGATTGTGCACGTGAGGCTAAGCAATCCTTTATCTTTTCAGGATTGGAGCCATAATGAGGAAGCACACATTAAAAAAATATTCCTTTGAATGTAATTAACTTACAAAATATTACAAACCCCAGGAATAAAACATAATTATGACACTCATCTTCCTCAATTAGATCCAAACAGAAAATAAACAAATTCCTAAAAATAAAATATAATCATTGCACTCATCTTCTCACTTTGAAATAATACTTCCATATCTACTGGCAAATTGATCCTGAGCGGAAATACAAATTAATGAGAAATTACTTGAAATAACACCACCAAAGCTATTTTCCAAGTATTTTGTTCAGATGCATTATGATTCTGTTCACACATAAAATTTTGAAAAAAAAGTTTGGTTCTCAGATTGCTTATTTATTATTTTCATAGCTCATACACATAACCCTGAGTGGTAAACACACTAATTAAATGTTTGCACGACTTCATGCGCAACGAGAACCTAATGAATGTTATCCCTGTGTAGGACATCGATAACCCAAATATAAGGTTTTATATGTGATTAGTAGAATCACATTCTATATACCATCACAGTACTCAATTGTCTTCTATTCTTTGACCACGTGATTATTTGAAACTGAAGACCTTGTTGCCCAGTGGAAGTCCACTCATTATACCTAAATATTCAGCCTTACTATGTCTAATGCTGTTGTTTTAATGCACTATAGAATGAGATCAAACAATCCACTCGCAGTGCAGTGTGGCAAGGGTTGGAAGGGACCTTGAAAAATCATCTAGTCCAAACCCCTGCCAGAGCAGGA
Organism: Chloroceryle aenea; assembly: GCA_013399075.1. NCBI lineage: Eukaryota > Metazoa > Chordata > Aves > Coraciiformes > Cerylidae > Chloroceryle > Chloroceryle aenea. The sequence continues at coordinate 221,063 of VWZY01002360.1, forward strand.
TCACCTAGAGCAGGTCACACAGGAACACATCCAGGCGGATTTTAAATGCCTCCAGAGAGGGCGATTCTAAGAGGCCCTAATCAGCAGTGATTCAAACCAATGTCCCAGAAAAAGATTAGAAGCCTCAATTTTTGGTTTAGGTCACTAGGCAATCTTAGTAACAGCAAATACTATTCACACTGACCCCCTAGGAGGGACCCGAACAACACTGTTCAGTGGAAGGCATTGCTGAAGCTCTGAAGGAAGCTGCATCTAATTAAGGCTAAGTTAAAGTCAAATAAAATTACTTTGCGACATGCCAGATCTGAAGGCAAAGGGTCTTTCAGGATATCAGAGTCCTTCATACATCTCATTAGCTGCATTTAGATTCTCTGTGTCTGCTTTTCTGCTCACTCTAGCTGCAGCACCAACTAATTTTTGTCTGCGAACAGCATTTATATGCAGTGATGGTGAGAGGAGCTACCAGCCTCAGATGTCCCCTCCACAAGTGAGAAGTTCCAGCATCACCTCAGACCAAACATGAAAAAGCTGATAAAGGGAGCCATGAGTCCCTGTGAGGGGATGAAGAAAGACCCTCCCCAGCAGTCAGGTCAGCGACAGTCTGAGATCATAAAGCACAAAAAGCACAAAGCATAGCTCAAAATGGATACTAAATCTGGGCCAAATTTACTTTCTGCAGACAAGCATCTGGCTTCTCAGAGATGTTTGTCTCCTGTTAAAAATGTTTTTTTCAAAAATTAAAGTGCTGAGCTTAACAAAACCTGTTACATGTGGAAAATGTACTTGCTTTTTTCCAGAAAGTTGAAGTCTTAAGACTACATTTTATAGCTCTGCAACAAGAAAAGTTTTGGAGATTTTCACTCTGAACTCCTTGTGCCATAGAGCCACTCCTTTTTTTAATATTTAACTAACTGGATTTGAGTGATTTTCAAACGGAACAAGTAAAATCATGTTAGCGGAAATCAACAGGTGATGTCTTCAATGAGTGGATAGTTTGCAACGTACATTTTTATACCTAAATGAAGTTTCTGTTTAGTAAATGAAGAGAGATCTTCTTAAATCCCAAACATATTTAATTAAAATAAGGTAATTATTGTAGTGCTATATTTGAACAGACAATACAGTTACAGCAATTATCTGTAATTATGCAGCTCCAATCACAGAATAATAGAGGCTTCAATGTCACTAAGCACAGTAAGGATAATTACTCTTTCCATTATTCTGATGGGCACGTAATTAGCAACTTTAGGAAAAAAACATTCATGGGGACATAATAGCCACACTTCAGCTACACACTGATTGACTATGATCAAGGTATTCAGTGCAAAAAGGAAAAGTAGCATCCTCAGTTGGTTTCAATCCGGCTGAATTGTCATGTACTTCCCACCAAAGTAGTATTTATTTCATGGTTACAATGACATTTGAATAAAATCCTATGCTTACTCAACAGGACCTTAAAATAGTAATATTTAACAGCACAATTGAAAAAGTCTTAGATAAAAACCTCTCCTACAACAAAGGACATCCAGATCCAAAACACCAGTGAAGCCATGGATTCATTTGGTTCTTAAATACATCCTTGGTCTGAAAAGAAGATGATTTGAGACAAAGATTAGAGTTTCTTTAGACATGCATCTGAAATTCAGACAGGAAAGAGCAGAAATTCTGGTGAAAGTACTAAGACACTGTACTCCAGAGCTAACATAACTTACAAATTTCTGTATTCACTCTCTCCAGATTGTCAGTTTTTCTGTGGTTCACCTTCAGTATCACACAGCAACTGTGGCCTTGCAAGAACTGGTACATCCAAGATCTAGACATCACCTTATGCTTTAGTTTGTTCCAGTGGGCAGCACTGGGCATTACTTATTTGAGAATGAGCCTTGACTTCTGCTGGCAAGGAGGCATGATGTATCATGGCCACACAAAAAGAACCAGATGGACGTGACAATGATACCAACCAAGAGATGCCAAGCAAGGCTAACATTTCAGTGCCCATCACCTGTGTTCACACTACCAAACACTGCTCAGATCCCCTGCTTCCTATCCAATGGGAATGAACAAGAGATCCCCCCTTCACACACTCTTCCCATTCACTTGTGACCACTGCAATGCCCCAGATGACTCCTAGATTGGCTCCCTCTTATTTTACTCTTGTTGACTCATCTAAACCAGGAAACTAAGTTACCCTAGGTTTTCTGCTCAGAGAAAGGGAGGCATCACTAGGTGAGGTCTGGTGGACTCAAATACCCCTTGGAAGGGTGTCCCACTTGACTTGCTCCTGTGCCTAAACTGCCAGAAGCAGCTGTGTGCCTGAAGCCAGATGGATGAGTGCAGGCCTAAGAGAGCAACAACCTCCCCCTCTCTGCTTTCCATTCGTTGCAAGGGTGGCCTAGACAGCAACTATATGCAACACAGAAAATACATTTTGGGGGGAAGGGAAGGTACTACTCTTATACAGTTAGAGTCACAAGACCTGAAAAGATTAATGCTCCATCTTGTAGAATTGAAAGAAGGTTTTAGAAGCCTCTTTCCATGTTTTCCCTCACTGTTCAGACTTTTAGAAAATTCAAGGAAACACAGTGCTTTTTAGAGCAACTGCTGAGACTTTCTCCTAGGTGAATGGCCTTGTCTCTGCAATATGTATTCAGACTTGACAAAGTCAAATGGTGTACGTACCATTTGGGGTTAAAACAATACAAACAAAGAAATAAAAATAAAATAAAAATAAAATAAAATATTTAAAAAAAAAAAATAATCTCGGACCCAAACCAAAAACACCAATGCATTTCTGTTGCACCACTCTGTAAACTGTTCGAAACACTGCCAGAGAAGATGCAGCAACAGAGAGCCCTAGAGGCCCTGGCCTGCATTGCACTCCCACATACATATATACTTTCAGGTATGCAAAACGCATGACCTATCTTTTCTGGACATCTGATGCACGGAAAGCTTACAAAACACTTCAGACATAAGTTGCAATTATATGATATCCATCACTGTTCAGTTACTAGATGCAGGTTCGCTCTGAAAACAAATGAGGCACAAGTGTGTTTTGCTCACTCTTTGTTTGGCAAAGTAGGTGGTAATGTTTCATGACTGCAGAGGGCTGTGTGTTGCATTGTTCATTCTTATTCCACAAACAGGAATGATTCAATACATCTAAAGTGAGAAAAGTACCATTACAGTAAATTCTGGACCAGCTCTGTAGTCTTCTAATTTTCCTAAAGTTTTAGGAAATCACTAAACCCACGATACTTTTTCAGTCCAGATGAGGAGCATCTGGTTGCAGCAAAAATCTGTTTCAGATTATGTTTTAAATGGTTATCAGAAATAAAAACCTTTTTTAAGAATTCTCAAAGACATTATTATGTATGACACAAACATCAGCAGGTACCACTGAAATTTATCTTTCCAAAGTACTGTTGAGCCCTCCTGCAGAAAGTAGGTAGGTGAAGAGTTGTGTGAAGGAGCATGTAGCACACCATGCTCCAAGGATGAGAACCACTCTGCTCTGTGCCTGGCCATCAACCACAACTATTCCACAGAGCACATCCAGAGTAAATGCTAAAAACTTCCTCCGGCTGCCCAAGATCAGAGGCTGAACTTGCTGTACCACAAACACAGGTCTGTTTCATGGAGACTTTTTTATCCCAGGTCCTGAAGTTGTGTGATGACTTCTGAGTAAGAGCTTGCCTTTCTAATAGGAGAAGTCCCCGAGCAGGTGTATCCCAGCTCAGTGACTGCTCCAGGCACTGTACCCTCCCAGTATCTCTGGGAGCCTGTTTCCAAACTGCTCCTGACGGAAGAGTGCTGCAGACATGTCTGCTAGCTCCGAGGACCACGTTTCCTTTTAGAAAGAATGGGGATGTCTCAGGCACTGCTGCAATGAAGAGCTATGCCAAAGGGCAAGGGCTTAATTACAGAATACTGAGTTGTTCAATGCCCAGAGACACAAAAGTGTTTAAATCGACCCATGCCTGCAATGTCTCCTCTGGTCTGCTCAAATCACATTCTTCCACAAAAAACTTAGATAGGAGACCCACTGAGATTTCTTCTGTGGCGTACAAATGTTTTGTTCTTCATTTTTACCATATCTAAACAGAATGGCATATTTCTTAATGTCTGCCATTTATTGAACTTGGTTTAGAAATCCATTCAATTCCATCACAAAACAAAACTACATTCACAGCCTTCAGGAGAAATAAAACCATAAGGATCTCACAAGGAAGCCCAAAGAAATCAAGAACATTTGTTGTTTCCTGATACACTTATAGACAGGGATGATGTGTTGGGGAGAAAAGACCAAAGGACAAAATTCTGACCATCCTCAAATCTATCCTGGATGTGGTATCACACCAATATAAGCTGTCAGATTCTCTTCCTCTCTAACTCATATATATGCGTATTAAATTATTTTTATAACTATAATAACCTTCTTAGCTACCTTCTATTCTAAATACATCAATATAGGTACAGTACACCATACAAATCAGCAAGAGAAGTGTGCAGTTTGTTAAGAGAATTATTTGACTGTTATTGATTATGTCAAGCCATACACAGATGCAGGGGCAGGGGAGTGAAAAACCAGTTTACAGCCATCTCAGCTGGATGGACCACATAAAGCATCATGTCACTGCAACATTTCCCTTGTTTGTGGCAATTGCAAAACAGATACTTGCCTTTAAATTTGCTCTCCTGAACCCTCAGCTGCTAGAAACAGGGTAGTTTGCTGGGATTCTCCTCTGTTGCCAGCCTCCTTCTACTCTGAGTTCTATTCTTAAGAGGTATGTAGATTTTCTCCCTCCCCAGCTTTAACAATCCCTTCTCTTCAAAGCCTCTCTTCTTCACTTCTTCCCTCCAGAATGGCTAGTGGCAGTCTCCTTCAGAAATCACATCTTTCTCTCAAACTTTTCCTGCATTTTATTCTATTGGCAGCTCTGATTTCTAGCCCCAAAATTCACAAACTATGAATCAAACTCTAGAATAAATAACATGAAACACCAAGTACACAAAGCTTAAAAATAACAGCTGTAGGTTAGGGATGTTTCCTGCTTTTTCTCAAGACATGTGCATGGTGCTTATCGCACTGCAACCCTCACACTTTTCAGTGACTATAGAGATCTTGACTGCTGCTGTGGTACATACCCCCAGTGGAAGTACCGGTGCAGAAATCAGACCCTCTGTGGGTTGATACAGCACCTACGTATAGCAACAGAGAGTCCTGATGCCTTGATGCTTGCCCATCATTAGATGAGAACAGCTTTGAACTAGATAGGACTCAAACTGGTGATCTACCCACAAAAGACTCCACAGCTTGCTCCACAGGAGCTAAAGCAGAGCATTGCAACTGACATTCCAATGACCCACCATCTATTGCCAGGCGCCACAGGGACAAAGGGGAACAGGTGTTCTGACAGTGTGTGTGTGTGTGAATCTTCCCAGCATTTGAGGGCTTCCTGCAATTGTCAGTATTGTACCTCACAAGCTACCCTAGTTGTTTCTACAATGGAAGAAGAGATTGTTCTGATCCAAAAAGCAATACTTCTGGCCCATGGTCAATTACAGGTTTGGATGAAGGAGCATCCTAACTCATCTATTATCATCTATTATCTACCACGCTAAAGAGGTTGGACAACCTCGTGTCCATATGTACAAACAAGGTACACATTGTGTGGGTTGGTTAAACAGTCCCAAGTTTTTGATGCTGAAATACCTGAGTGAAAAAAAAAAAACAACACCCAGCAAATGAACTTGAAAAAAGGTCAATAATGGTCAGCTTGAAAGATATGAGTACTTAAAAATATAACCAAAAAATGTGGATGCCTTCTCAACATACAAGCACCAGGAAATGATTCATATGAGTCTAATCACAGGTGAAACAGCTTGTATATATCTAGCTAAAAAAAATAATAAAAAAAAAAACAACCACACCAAAAAAAAAAAAAAAAAAAAAAGGAAAAAGGGAAATTCAGAAAAGACCAAGACTTAATTCAGTCTGATGTATTTACATATTTGGGGGAATATCCCTTGCAAAAACCTGACTCTATAGTCAGAACCAAAACTAATGCAGAGAAATGGCTGGATATATATATATGATCTTCTTAACGAAAAGTAACTTAGTTGCAGTAACTGAAGTCGTACTTTTCATTCTGAAATGAAGGCAAAATCCGAGTATTAAGATATTCAATAATCACAGTAAGCAGTATCATGGCCAAACAGAAAAAGAGCATAGTTTTTTGCTGAAAAATGTGCCAAGAGGAAATAAACAGCGTTCTGGATAAGTAGTAATCAACAGCAAACTGCAATGCCATTACATTTTACAAAGGACAGAGTGGAACTTGTGAAAAGATTAGAACAAAAAAATAAAGCAAGCTATAAAAAGCCCAGATACCTGACAGAAGAATGAGAAAAGGACATGGCCCAGTGTTCTGCAAAAATGATTCAAATAAATCTGTCTTTGGTGGAAAGGAAACAGAAAAATATGCAGTAAAATCCAGTTATTTTTCTTTGCTATTTCATTTGACAGCAATATCATCTAAGGTCATCTCTCATATAAACTTAGCCTAAATAGAAACATTTTGCTTCTGCTTGCATTCAGATTGGACGGTAAAGTCATTATAGCTTGTTCATGTGGTGTTCTTTATCTTGCATGGTTCCTCACAAAGTAAAGCAATAAATTTTCTAATTGGAAAAAAAAAAACACCTTTTATAACACCAATGAGTATTATAGATAGTGAAGACAGTTTTACTGGCTCATAAAAATTGAAACAGGAAGACAACCACAAAAACTCCATGAAACTATGCCAATGAGCTCATACTATTTACAAGAATACAAAACTCTCATGATACTTGCTCCAAATCATCATCTCTATCTCCTACTATACCATATTTTTGGCAAGGTTATAAGCAATGTTTCTACCTCTCAAAACCGTTCAGCTCCCATGACATATTTCCAGTCAGCTTTGTTAAAAAATAATAGCCTTTACAACTTTGACTATTTTTCAAAACTTTCCATTAGTCTGAAAATAAAAATCACAAAGTAAGGTGCTTTTACAGGCTGCACAAAGGGAGTTTTCACATATATAAAGGTGTGTGTGTATATACCCATAGAATTAATTTGAAAACAGTTTCTTCCTGAAAAAAAGGAGAAACACCCTAAAATCTTTCAAGATATAGGTGCTATGTGGTTTTGGATTTACAGCATCGTTTACCCGAGTTACAAAATATATTAATGTTTGAAAGATCTTGGAGCAATCGCCCTAAAAGTTTGACTGAAGGTATAAAATACTGAATCTCATCACTTCTATGATGTATTCAAGAAATTGAGCCCTACACCTTCTCATATGGTCCACTTTTTTTTTTTTTCAGACATTCATGATGGCACAAATAGTGCCAATAACATTCATGCCTCAGTTTCATACAGACAACATACAATGTATGTTGTCATGATCTTTATCACATTAAGACGAGGAATGAAGCTCCTCATCTCTGTCAAAATGTTCTTTTACCCAAAATTCAGATCAAAGTGTTAGCACTCAGTAATAAAGTACTACCATTAGAACGCAAACAAGTCTAGGTAATTGCTTTAACATTAAGTAGGGTAAGATTGTATTTAATGTCCCCCTTCATTACAAAGCCATTTGGCATCCATTCTAATTGCCAACCTATTCTCAGAAAATGCGTGTCATAGGTGTCATATGTGCCTTGTACTTGTAGAGCACTTCTATTGTAATTCAACATTAATTATATTTCACATTGATGTACTGCATAATGCTGCAATATGAAATGCTCACATTCTGTAAATGAGAAAATTAAGATCACTTTTGTATGTTTTAATCCCATTTTACCCTTATTACACTTCAGTACCAGAACTTGCCTCTTTTTCTCTTGTATTATGAAATCCACAAACACAAGTGCAAGCTCTTTCACGGTGAAGAGAAAAAACTTTGCTATCCTCTTTCTGCAAAGAGCCAAAACAAAACAACCACCCACCAACCCAATTTTCATTACTTCCACATCATTTCAATATATCTTCCTGCTTTTGAAGTCTTACTGTGATCATGAATACAAGTAGGCAGAAAAGATAGAGAAGTAGATGCCAGTAATCATATATATAAAAATAATAAACATCTATGGCAGCAGACTACCGGTGAATGATTTTAAGAAATATGTCACTTCATGTATATGCTGACCTCCTCACAGTTAGTGTAACATTTGCTCAGACATGTCTAGTGTTTATTTTCCCATAGCTGTGTTTATCACAGCAACATAGAATAAAAGAAAAAGACCCAAAAAAAGAGCAGTCAGAGTTTTTTGATCTTTTATTGAGTCATGGATAGCCATCCTTGCTAAAGCGAACATGACCGGTATAGAATACGGAAATTAAAAAGGGAATAGTACAGTAGAAGATACTCATATTTGTGAGGAAAAAAAAAATATCAGGAGAGTTTTCCAGCTTCTTCTGATGTCCCGTGACTACATTATTACATAGAGGGGACTCTCACCTGTCTTCCATACACAGGAACTTGTGTTGGTTAACCTAATTTCACCAGAACAAGGTCATCTAGCCCAACCCCCTGTAGTAAGCAGGGGCATCTTCAACTAGATCAAGCTGATCGTAGCCTCATCAAGTCTGACCTTAAACATCTCCAGGGATGGAGAATCCACCACCTCCCTGGGCAACCTGTTCCCATGTTCCACCACTCTCATAGTAAACACCTTCCTCCTAATGTCCAATCTAAATTTACCTTCTCTAGTTTAAAACGATTGCCTCTCATCCTATTGCTCCATGCACTTGTAAACATACATCCCCCACACCTTTCCAGTACCCTTCAGGTACTGGAAGGCCTCCATAAGATCTCCCCAGAACCTTCTCTTCTCCAGGCTGAACAACTCTAACTCTCTCAGCCTGTCTTCCTAGAAGAGAAGTTCCAGCCCTCTGATAATTTTTTGTGGCCCTCCTCTGGACCCACTCCATTAGGTAGGCTCATGTCCTTCTTGTGTTGAGGGCTCGAGACCTGAACACACTACTCCATGCGAGGTCTTACCAAAGCAGAGTAGAATGGCAGAATCTCCCAGGCTGCTGGCCACACTTCTTTCAATGCAGCCCAGGATGCAATTGGCTTTTTGGTCTGCAAGTGTACATTGCTGGCTCATGTCCACCAGAACCTCCAAGGCCTTTTCAAAAGTGCTGCTTACTATCACCTCATCCCCAAGCCTGAGTTGTTAGTGGTGGTTGTTCTGGCCCAGGTGCAGGGAACCTTGAACTTGGTCTCCTTGAACCTCCTGAAGTTCACCTGGGCCTACTTCTTCAGCTTGTCCAGGTCCCTCTGGATAACCTCCTGTCTCTCTGGTGTATCAACCATAATAATAATACAGCAGAGAGAGTAAATGGAAGAAAAATAAATAAAGAAAGGGAAGATAACAGTCAGACTGAAGTTTAAGACAGAATTGTATGTACATCATTTATTTCTGTTTTTCAAGCAAGGCAAGAGGCCCATACAGTAAGGTCCTCCAGAGCTAGACGTGCGCAGCTACATCCTAAATTGAAAAACCACAGCTGCCTAGCCCAAAGTAATGCCTTTATAAACCATGGTTTTAATCAGTAGCAATTTAACCATGTCAGAGAAGTAGCAAGGAAGATCATCCTGGTTTTGTTATACACACAACAGTGTACTGTATCCTGAAAGGGTCAACCAGGGCCACAAATATGGGACCAAACCAGCAATGTCTCTGGGGAAAACACCCACAACAGATACTGCATAACAGCTGTTTAAAAACATTTTCTGAAGGTAGTCAAACTGTAGTAAGAGAGACAAAAAAAAAAAAATCTTAAAAAGTATTAAAAATTGAAGTTGAACCTTGAAGTTCCCTCACAAAAAAATGGATCAGTAGGTGCTTGTGGTTGCCAGGGCACTTTCAAAGAGAATAGTCTACAGGTTCCCAGTAAACATTTACTGCATCCAGGAAACATTATAAATAGACTAAAGTGAATAATATTTTTAATACTATAAATAAGCTTTCAGTAAAACTCCTAACAATTTTCCTGCAGTTAGTTACACCATTCCTGGACATGTTGATGTTATCATATACTTAAATATAAGGTTTCAGTACAAGAAGCATGTTTCTTCAACTTTATCATATATTTGTAAAAGTTTCATGTTGAATTATTATATTTTTATTGTGATTATAGTATGTACATTAAGTATTTCTAACAGGCATTGCCATGCTTCAGAACAGGCACAGTCCTTTTATTCTTTATCCAACACTTCAGCATTACCTGGGTAACCTTCAAGCCAAGTATCTCTGCACTTAGGACTTTTGCAGTCCTGAGGTTGAAACTTAGGAAAAAAAAGAAAAAAGAAAAAAAATCTACAGCCTTTATTCAATATGCCATGCACACAGCAAAAAAGTTGTTATACAGAGATCATCACTGAATCTACAAATATTTCTTTAATATTTTCCCTATACAGTATTAATTTCTTATGCCATTTCAGAAACCATGAATTGTGTCCTGGACCTGTGCCAAGCTTCCTGAGTGCAGCAGCCTACCCGTATATTATGTATGTGCAGACTCAGAGTATCCTGTGAAGGTCTAATGAGTCTCCTCTTCACTGCTCTGAGCCAAAATCAGAAGATGGAGTAGCAAATTTCTTTACTTCGGCCAAAAGTCATACGTAAATTAATAATACAAAAGACCAATACTCCATGAAGACAGTACCTTTGAAAGCTTGTCTTCACAGCAAGAGTGTTAGAAAAAAATGTTCTTTGTCAGAGTAGGATACTCATCTGGGATATTGCAAAGGGATACAGTGACATCCTATAAGCCCATTTAAAACACACTTGACAGTTCAGTTAGGTTTAGCACAGATAATATTGTTAAGTTAGATAAAAATGAAAAAAATAACAAATAACAAATAGCAGGTCTTCTCCTATAGCAGCTTACACTCATTAGTCATTTTTGCATGTAATCAAACTAGTCTTGTCAAAATCTGTCACTGAGAATTTGCTGTAAAAAATTCTGGTTATGCTAATCTTTGTCCTCTGTTATCCTTAATAGCCTTTTCAGAGGTGCTGCCCTAGGGAGCTGCACAAGTCCTGACATTTAAGAACCAGGCATTTGACATTTGGAATTACTTAGAAGTATCCTAACAACAGCTCAAAATAAAGGTTGTGTATATGTGGGTGTGAATGCATGCAAGGTCACAGTTTTTCTCTGAGATGCCTCTACATTCCTTAGTGCATAGCCTTTTTTCTGAGCCACAATGTTTGGTACTTGAAGTCCACTAACAGCAAGTTCATATTCAAGATGTAACCCGTGTCAGTGAAAGAAGGCTATAGAAATGCTAATTTCATCAAGGTTACACTATCTGTTGGCTGCTCAACTTCATCTGCTACACATACTAATATGTGAAAGTCCACATTGTAATACAGTCCACTGGGACCTTACAAAGCCTGTTTAGACAAAGTAGTTCACCAGAAACTGGTCAGTTCTGGACTTCTGTTCTTTTTAGCACATGTTAAAAAAATCAAGTTTTAATACAGTTCAAGTCTTGCAGTGGTTTACAAGACAGAAAGGCACAGTTATGCTCATTGTACAGATCAGAAGTTCAAGTCTCAGGTATCCACAGTCTGTACAGTATCACCAAGATGATCAATACCAGAATGGGAAGACAACTTACTCTCTTTATTCTAACCAGTGTGATAGCAAATGAATTATCTTGCTACCCTTGAGTTTCTCCAGGATTTACCACTGTCACTATTTAGTATCCCAGTTTAAAACATCTATTTTTAATGTTTTTTACCAAAGTAAATAATATTAACATGAAATTGAAATAGTTTGGGTTTTTTTTGAGGACAGAAAGAACAATACACTAATTATTACTTAACAATGCTTTCCTGACAGAAGGCAGAGAGAACTGTCTAACTTCAAAATTAGGCTGCTCTTACCAGAAACTCACCAATTAATATTCCTCTTCTTTACATAACTCTAAGATTCTTATAACAGACAACAGAATTTGCACAAGGTCTCCAAATGGAATGACAATTTATGCTGACAGTTAGGTGCTTAGTTGTTTCTCAGTTTTAAAAAAAATGGAAACTACTGGAATGGCAATAACAACTTCATATTACATGAGATAAAGTTAATTATTATGCTCACATTTGCTCTTCAGAGCAAAGACCATAATGTTTCCCAGTTTTAAGTGACAGTCACTTCAGACCAATATTACAGCATTGCCTATTATCGCCACATTAGGCAACAAATACTGCCATCACATTTTTGTCTCTCTACTGTGCTCTGAGATCCAAAGCAACCACAGAAAGGAAGGTCACATATAGTACCTGTCAATGCCTAGGGCTGGGCTGGCCACTAGACAAATGACAGATGCTCTCTATTAACCTCTCTCCCTTTCCAAAGGGGAATAGGAAAGGAATAAAGGAGAGAGACTTATGGACTGGAAAAAAAAAAAACAAAAAAAACACAACCTAAAGCAGTTTTAATGAAAATGAAAGTAATAATAAAATTAAATATATACAAATATATTAAAAACCAATATCAAACCCAAGCCCCCTGATATCAGTCACATCACTGTCGATACTGTGGAACAGTCACTACAGAAGTCCCAGACTGGACTCAGCAGCAGATGGGGAATCAGGTTCAGGTGCTGGATTCAGGAATGCACAGGCTGGGATCAAAGACAGGAAGACAGAGGTCTCCTTAGAGACTGGCCATTGAAGAAGAGAGCTTAACCCCTGCGACCCCTCAGCGTTATACTGAATATGAGGTATATGAAATGTAGCACCTTGTTGGTCACCTGTCTTGTCCACTCCTCCCCACAGGTGCAGTCTTTTACTTTCTGCACCCCCAACATGGCACACAAGATTTAGCAGTGACCTTGGTCTGCACAGGAGGAAGTATAAACAAGAGCATTTCTACATACCAATTCTTGTTAGTAACTATAAATATCATGCAGTATCACTACTAGAAGCAGACACTGTCTGTGAAAATGTTGTTAGCTTCAAAAAGTGCAGCTACTTCAAAAAGAAGCGAAGCTGAAAAGTAAATCACTGAACAGAATTAATTCTGTTCTTGCTCAAACCAGGACAGTAGCCAGCTTCAGAAGAGAGCAGAAGTCAAACCACACTTAGCTATAGGATGTCACAGCTGGACTACTTTTGGTACCCAGATCAGTTAGGTCAAAGCTACCTGATTTGGTCTGCAGTTAATGCCATGCTGCAGGCACATCAGTCATCATTCTGTGCCTTCAGGCCTTTTTTAGCCACAGAATGGTGGCCACAGCAGAATACACAAAAGTATAGTTGTTTTAAAAGAAATTACAATGACAGACCCTTTATCAGGCTACAAAAGAACCCAGAAAGGAAAGGGTGTTGTGTCCTAGGTCATCTTTATAGAAATACAGGATCAATGGATGAATCCTTAGTGAGAGGAAAAGAATCACTTCTGCATTTTTTTAATTTGATATTTTAATAACCATTGCCTCTGATTATTCCCTGAGAATGGGCTTTTTCACATTATTCCTGTGAGGAGAGATAAAATAAAGCTTTCAAGAAAAAAAAAAATACTGCAATGGAGCAACTGTACAATGAATACAGACATTTCCAAAACAAACAAACAAACAAACAGAGTCCATAAAACATCTCATCCCTGTCCCCACTGTTTGCTGCTTTATGAAGCCCTATATAGTAAGAAGCACTCAGAAAAATTGAAAACATTTTTAAAGGAACATTGTTGCCAGCCCAAACTGAAGGAAAACTAGTACCATTAAACAATCCATGAGGAAAAATATACAGGTGTAATCAAACAACTTTTCAGCAACCTGAAAGTGAAACTATTTAGAAGAATGAGAACAGCTGACACTTTCCTATTGCTGTCCCTTGACTCATCTGTCTACATAAGTCATGATCAAGCAAATGCACATATTTCCATGGCCTTTTTTATGAGGCTATAAACAAACTGCTTTTCTATACCACTGAGATTCCAGAATTCCAGCTAGACCAAAAAATTTCCAGTGTCCTATGTTGTTTGCAAAACACTACACCAAAACTCTGCAGCATCCCCTCATATTCCTGCAGTACTCATTTTTGTCTGTGCTTCAGTGAACAGTTCACCAGCTGCATCTTTCTGTATCATAATAAAATGAACATGGAGAAAGTTTTCAAATCATCAAAATGCAAAAAACATTTTTCCTTTCCATGTTTCTCTGCATCCACTGACTTCCCTGGATGCTTGCAGAGACCATGATATGTTCATCTGATTGCAGTAGGTAGGAGACACAATGAAGCTACCGACAGCCACTGTTAGGAGGAAGTGCTAGAGTGTTTCACTTGCTGCCTGTCTCAGCTTCCACCTTTTGTTTTCCTCACCACATCCTTGCTCCTTTCCATCAGACTAGAACACCATACTTTACAGACCCCTCTTTTTTAAAAAGGTAAGAAAAGAAAACTGCATGTTGTGCACTAGAGTGTCTTGAAGCTTTAGTATTTTAAGAATCTAGTTGGTCTTTTTTTTTTCCAGGAGGTGAAACAGGATCTGTCCATGGTAGAAATGCCTTGCACGTTCACCTGGAATGGCTGCTAACAGCTCATCAAGGGTCTGCAATTGGCTGCAAGGGTTTTATCAAATCTAGGAAATGCACTCAGTCTTTTCCTAAAGGATTGAAAAAATTTAATTTAGAAATGTATGAAACATCCTATCACACTTCTCGGGTGCATTCTGGTCAGAAGAAAGGCATTGTGCAAAGTGTCACAGAAGGGTCAATTTGAATGTTCTTGGAAAAAGCTCTTGTGCTCACACAATGGAGGAAGCTTTACACCAGCCACTTACCACTGTAAAGAGTCTGCATGAGAACAGGCACTCAGGAGTGGAGTCACAGCTGATAAAAGTATAAACAGATCATCCTTTGCAAGGGCAGAGAAGACCAAAGCTAACATATAACCTGAGACCAGCACTCCTCCAGGACAGAAGGGAAGAAAGCAGGAAGACATGCAGAATACAATCCTAGATGCTTTTTCCTAATCAGGTTTCTTGTTGGCAGCTTTTGTTGGACCACTTAGTAAAAGACAGTCTAGTAATTAGACACCAATCTCTATCCGGTCTGTTCTTATGTGTGATTTTTTTTCTCATAATCCTTCCCTAGTACAAATCTTCCTTTTCCACATTTATTTGAACAGATTTTATCATTTTCATTCTGCCTTACAAACTGTTCGAAGCACTCTACACTTACATTTGTATTTCAAAACTGCCCTGGAAATCAGCACGAGGCCAATAGCCTCCACCTCCCCCTAAGAACAGACAGCATGGTGAAATAACACCACTAACTGATGGCACACGTGGTTCAGAGAAAGTGCTGTTGGATGCAACTCTTACCACCTGGTTTTATCCACAAATAAGGAATCAGAAGAAGAGTAGTAAGTGGCAAATTTTGTTAGTATCATTAAGTTGTGCCTTGAGAATTAGCCAAGGTATATATACAGCACAGTTTTCCATCAGGGAAATATACTAATTTGATTAGTGTTAAACCCACATTCTTTTCATTAGCTATTAACTAGCCATATGGGAAAAGGACCTGCTGCGCACAGGTGGCTTGGACATCTCTTCATGCTTTCAGGACCTCTGTTTATGCCAGTGGGACAGTCTATTAGAGGCAGGGAAGTGATTCAAATTAATTTTCTCTGGGCTCGCAAAACCATTTAATTTAGTCTTGTGAAATAAAGCAACTTGTAGTAATGAAAACAGCTGAGGCTGCAGAAGCTGGGCAAAGGAGTTCAGGTCTCTTTAACAAGATTCTGCTTGGAAGAGCTCTACTGGCTTTGATTTTACAGCTCCAATGTGAGAGAAAAAAAGCTGCAGTTAATTTACACACAAGCCACTTTCCTCAGTCCTACTTCAAATGGTTCCTCTCCACCACCACCTCACTTCCAACCTCCAGGCTGGAAACCAACTTTTGTCAGAGTTTTTTTTCTCAACCAGTAGTGAAGCCAGTCCATACCTCTGGTAAAAACAGAGTAGAAAATAATTGAAAGATTAAAAAATGTATGCCTTGAGTCACACTGTTGACTAAAAACTCATTGTTTCAAAAGAGAGTAAAAAAAAAAAAATAAAAGCTTCCAAGGCAGAAGTCATCACTGCTAACCTGGTTCTCTGTCATCACAGAATCATCTAGGTTGGAAAAGACCCATGGGATCATCGTGTCCAACCATTCACCCTACTCTACAATTTCACCCATAGACCATATCAATCTGAAGGAGAAGTAGCTAACTTCTGACTTCAGGCCATGGTTCACAACTTTTCAACACAAGAATGCAATAACTGCTTTCAAATCTGCAAAATGACAGTACCCCAATTTTATGCATGCCTATGTTCAGGCTTGCATAACTAACATATTCTCCATCTCCCACAGAAGTCTCATATTTTTAGTAATGACTCTGAACTATTATTCTGATTCAAAGTCTGATATCTACCAAGAGGCTCAATGTTACAGGAGAGAACTGTATTTGAAAGCATTTGAGACATAAATGTTGTGTTGTAGTCTTTTAATTTTTCAGCTGTGGCTTGTTTTGTATAGATAGGAGGAACTAACCCTAATAGATTGCTTTGAATAACCTTGGTTTGGATAGGTAAGAGGGACTAACTATGAACTAAGCGGGAACAGAGAAGAACCTCCAGAGATAAGCTAGATCATACAACTTCAGCGGTTGCCGGCTAAGCACAACCTTCCATTCTGAGCCACAGATAAGAATACACTGTGAAGAAGACTGGGAGCCTTCCTCCAGAAGACTCCGGCCCACAACCACCAGGCAGCAGTGCGCAGGAGTCAATGGGAGGAGACCTATGATAATGAGTTCCCAGAAATAATTATAATAACCACACCTATTCCTGGAATTAATTGTAATAACCCCTCCTTTGCCAATGAATATGTGTGTTTCTCATTATAAATAATTGCTTGCTTTGAAGTACGGTGCGCAAGTTAGGAGGAGTGATCCCCCTTGCGCCTGGTGCCGTAATAAACATGCCTACTTTATAACCTATCTCGGGTTGTAGAGTTTGAATCCACAAGTCACATTCATAGAACTAAGTCCAGCTTGGGAGCTCAGCCCTCAAAGAGGGCTATCAGATATCAGACAAGTAAACTCTAAGTGCCAGAAGGCCTTGCGACAGAACATCCACACCAGCATTCTTTAGCTTAGAGTTGCAATAGTCTAGCTTCATGTCACTTTAAAAAAAGGTGTATATACTTGTTAGGGGAAAAAAAAAAACAAACAACCAGGGTATTACCACACAAGGCACTTATTTTTCAGGCAGAAAGATACAAAAAAAAAAAAGTTACTGAAGAAACACCTTTTCATGGAGAGAAACTGCTTGGATAAAAATACCAATCAACATCACCTCCTGCTGTGACAGAACGCAAGGGGCCAAGGAGGTGACCAGATTGTATGTATGAAGCCCATTCACTCTCATGTGCATTTGGCAACTGTATCTCTGACCATAGCTTTCCATACACTCCCTGCTCATTCCACTTTCCTGAGCTCATTCCCATCTCCAAGAAAGGAGCACTTCTGGGAGAGGAAGCCTCCCTGTCTCCCTGAAAGAGTGCCCCACAAGAGGGCTAATAACCAGGAAGAACAAACCACAGTGATTCAGGAGAGATGCAGATGTGCACCACCCTCAAGGGAAAGCAGCACAGAGGATATTTTGGTTTCCCTGAGCATGATACCTGAGATTTCTTTTGTGTTGGGCAAGGCAGCTTTTAGTACTGCTCATACCATGAGCTGTGGCACAGAGCCCAGACACTCACTTCCACTGCAGCTGCTGCTCAAGAGGCTTCCTGGCTTCTGAAGTACATTTATACAACACATTTAATGAGTTTATTAGCAAATACTAATTTATTAGGAAGTCCTAAGCTAAACAAACAAGGAAGTCATCCTGTGTGCTGAAAAATAAACTCTTTCACAAAACTGAAACCTTTTAGTACTACTCTTTAGCATTAACCTTTTCCCTACCCCGTTTTTGTGCTAGGGTCTCAAAGTCCATTCTTAAATGCTGCTGAAGCTTCAAGTACCCCACTGAGGGTAAACAAGGGCCATGAAGGCTTATCACTTTGTGAAATGTGGCCTTGAATTATAGGACTATAAGGTTGGGAAAGAGTGCTGGGATACAGTCTAGTGTTTTCTGTGTCTTGATCCATCTATGACAAGTCTAGAAACCAAGCAGAGATACTCTCCATGGAACATTACAGTACTTAAGATAAATACACTAAACCAGATAGCTGAATTCTGACCTCCTTTTCTACAAAGTTCCCCAACTCCTCTTTTTTTCCCCTTTATCAAGATATGTCGTTGTAAGAATACCATAATGAGGAACATTTTTCACACAATATTGTTCTGAAAAGTCACATTTTTCATATTGCTGTATAGTTGCCATAACAACTTGATGCAACATCTTATTAAATAACCATTCTCTGCATCCTTTTTAGAATTTTTAGTTGTCATGGCAACAATGTACACTTTATTTCAGACCTATTTCCCAACACTATTGGATGTGTTTTGGTTGCTTTGAATGAAATCAGACCTGGTTGCTACTAAAAAGACCAACAAGAAACCTGTGTCTAGAAAATAAAGCATCTTTTTGGGAAAATGTTCTGAAGCTATTGTATAACACCTGACTACATATTTCCTGATGTATGGATGATTAACAAAAATCTCAAAGCATATACTATATCTGAGAATCGAATGTACAGAATGGAGATATAAAAATGTCCAACAATGTCTAAAAGAAAGCATTAGCTATTGATTTCAAGGAAAAAAAAGG
>VWZY01002360.1:244328-257247 GCA_013399075.1 Chloroceryle aenea
AAGTTACCTGCTTAGCCAATCTTAATGGCAGCTTTTTTGCTGCTCTATCAATATCTATCTACCTATACAATCAGCCCAGGAGCTGCCAGAGAATGTCCCTTAAAGCAGTATCTCAGCAATGCTGCTCTACAACTGCTCAACCAACATGCCCAGGAAATAAAAGCACACCATTCTATCCCCACTCAGTCAGGTGATGGTAAGACATGCCTTTGATAAATGAGGGCAGGCATTAGGCACGTGTTGGGGGTAAAAGGAAAGAAAACTACTTTATACCCAAGGAATTCATATGAAAAAAAGAAGGTGCATGTGGGACAAAGTCCATGTCATATTAACCCCTATAAATGACTCCCAAAAGTGAGAGCAGAAAATACAAATACAGGAAATGGATTTTCTGAGTCCTATACTCCTATCACAGCATCTGCCTCTGTGTGTTATGCAGCAAACCCCCATCATTTCCAGGCAATGTCCACAGCAGTATCCCTGTCATTCATAATGCGCCATAAAACCCATCTTCTGGTCACATCTTTTCCCAGAGAGCTAGGAAGACAACTTACTTTCTTAGAGCAACAAGTGTCTTTCTGGGGCAATGTGCTTGCATTATTTGTAATAATGCACAGCACCATTGCATCCAGTTACCACTATTTCCATGGAAAACAACAGCTCTTGTCCACAGTGAGCAGAGCCAACATTATGCAGAATACATTGTGTCATAGCAACTGGGAATTTAATATCATAGCACTGCCTTTTTCTAACAGACTGATTCCTTGCTTTGATAGCAGCATTAATTATACCATTGACAGAACTGCAATTAAATTAACATGATCACAATTCACCATTGACCGATATCAAACAACTTACTTCAGACAACTGCCAATTACTTAGTTTTCCAAAAATGCCCTCCAGAGACATGATTGGCAAATTTATCTCTTAATCTAATTGAAGTGCAAAGAGTGTTATGATTACTTATCCAAATGTTATATGGTCTTAACAGGTCACTGCTGCCCTTCAGACATCCTGAAGACTTCAATGTTTACCTTTAAGGAGATACAAGGTTGAGAGGGTATAATGAGTACTATCAGTACCACCTTCTTTAAAAAAGCAAAATCTATCCCCATTTTTATACCCAGCCCCCAGTATGTTGTACTATAAAACACTGCAAGAGTTCTGGGGAAATTAATATAATCTTGCTGATCAAACATCATGCACTGACTCACAGAGAGTATCTGTACTGTATTTATTTTGACCCTGAGTCAAATTGTCAGGACACTGAAATTTTATAAACTACATGCTTATGTGGCAGATTTTTTTCAAAAGCTAAAAACAATACATAGTTCAGAATACTGAGTTTTACTTCTTTCTGCTTGGGGTTTAATTTTTTTTTGTTATTTTGTTCATTTATAAGATCTTTGGAGGAATTCCAGAGCCATCTTTTCTGCACTAGATATAAAACTTAACACTTGGATTTATATGTCCTGTTTAGAAGGGTTTCCCATACTCAGCTGAGCCCTCTATATTTTAAACAGTTTAACCAATCATTAGTAATGTTTTTTATTAAAAAAAAAAACAACAAGCTACAACACAGAACAAGTACACTTGGAGCATAAAAACCTTTGCTCCCTACAGTGGACCAGCACAATCACACCACTGACAAAACATTTTGCCAGGTGTGAGAGCACTTCAGTGTCCTGGACCAGGCAGACAACAGGCACCTCTGTAACAGCATCACAGTGGCCATGAAATGAACAGTATCTTGCATTTATCTGAAGGTGTTTGGCAACACTGCAAGCAGAACAAATGAGCTCCAAATGAAACTACACCTATCCCATAAGGACTGGAACCATCAGACTTGATTTGCAATCTCCATGGAAAAAATGGAGCAGTCTTGTTCTCCCAAAAAATGTTTCCAGGGATGTAAGCTGGACCAGAACTAGCGAACTCAAAAACCTATTTTACAGTCTGACCTTTTAATAATTATTTTTGTTCTGTGTCATTTTCAAATATTTACAGCACTCATCCGGTTAATGTTTCTTGCTGAACATCACCACAGTACAGTAAGGCACATTATAGTTATCAATATAGAACTGTATCTGCTGTAGTCACCTCATAAATATTAATCCAAAATTTAACACACACAGGTTAGGACTGATTCTAATCATGAATGAGAAAATTTTAGAGAGCTAGCCAAAGTCCTGATGTCATCCTCCTTTGAAAGTTACTGGAAAAGAAAACAAAACAATAAACACACACACAATACACAAACACACACAAAAATAAAACTAAACCCACAAATAGAAGAGAGTGGCAGAATGCCTTTCAAACTAACTAAATATATTGCTTCTCTTTAATAATGAAAGGATAACAGTACCAAAAAGTTGTCTGGTGTTTTAGCAATCTATAAATAACATATCTGTTCAAGAGCACAAAATTAATTTAAGTTCTTTCATGGCAACAAGGATATTTCTTTTTATTTTATAGATTACTTTAAAAAAATATGAATACATAAAAACTTACTATACATTTCTCAAAAGTTTCCTTCAGTGCAAAGCAGTATTGAAGAGTAAATTCTAAATGCCAGTGGAGAAGTTTACGCCTAACCCACTGATACAGCCTCAAACCATTTACTTTTCACTGATACGCCTACATGCAAACATTTTTTTTTTTAATTTGCCTTACTGACAGCACTGATCCTTAAAACATAATTTAGCACATTTTCCTCCCTTTTGCCCTTCTTCTGGTACCCCAGTGCACACAAATCCTACTTGTCTGCCCCAATTAAAAAAAAAACAAACATGTGAGCAAGCAATTACACAACATAACCTAAGCAACAGTACACAGCTTAGGAGGACAATATCCATGATGCAACAAAATTAAAAGCAGCAGCATTTACAAATGCCATTTTTCCCAGGGCTGTCTTACTGCCCTGCATCAAACTACCCTCAGGGCTGGTTTTGCTCTCCCAGAAGTTAGATCTCCTTTCCAGAACTACACTGAGTCTCAGCAGTTTTACTCCCTCTTGAAAGACCATCTTCCTTTGCTGTGAGCTGGAGGAAGAAGAAAGGAAGGAAGGGGGGAACTAAGATGATTCATGGTCCTTTCCCAAGGTCCATGGGGAGGCAGCTGAAAAGGCACTGCCTTTACTTTTCATTTCTTCCTAGGATACATGAAGCAGGCCTTTTTCTTGAGACTCTTTGGATCAAAGCAAAGCATAGTTTCTCTCCCATGCAGACTAAATATCAGAAGCTAATCTAATTTTACACTTAAAATATAGGTTCTTGTATTTTGAATTACACATTTAAGATGTAAAGCAAATAATATGACATTACTAGGTTGACAGAGGCAACAAAAGAAAGTATTAAGTCTTGAGGTCTGGTTATTCATCCTGGGGAACTTCTGTTTACAAGACCAGATGACCCATTCCACTCATCCCAGATGCACAAAGCAAATATGTTCCATGAAGTTGGAAGTTGAAGGTATGGTCAGTCTGAGAGCACACAAACTTTTGTGACTCGGGTGAAGAATGTAAAAAGTCTCTAATGCAAACTTTAGAGAGGTTGCAAACAGTCTATACAGTGTTCATTTATCACACCATCAAATATTAATGAAGGAATAAAAATATTATTATACCATTTCACAGGAACTGTCAAACTTCACTGAAGAGATGAGGACAAAAGACATCACTGCCTGAACACGATGGATACTATTCAGTCATGGCTAAGAAGCAATGCAGTAACTTCATGTTAGTACTGTCAGTATTTAAGTGGAAAGTATCCACTTCAAATAAAGCTGGCTATTGCTGCATCCTAGACAATTTCATTCAGGACCTTGCACCGAAGTTATATCCATGCTGAAAGTCTTGGGACTGTAGGCAGTCATCATTAAATCATTAAAACAGACACACCAGAAATCCAAGCCCATGATCCACCCAAATCTATTTAGAATGTATTATTAATGCTATCTCTAGCATTCATAATACTCTGAAAGTACTGACTACACTTTGAGACACTTTACAGTTGAGAGGTTGACCTCAGGATCAAAAGCAATCACTCAGTTGCACAAGGGGCATTTGAAGAGCTGATGCTTCACAATGTAACTTGGTGGGATCTCTCATTCAGATTCTGTATCTGCTGAAACAAATTAATGGCCAGCTTTAGTCTTGTGGACTTGAAGACATGAGTTGAGAGCTTGTTCTGCCAAGTGGTGCCACTAAAATAAACTGTAAAGAAAAAAGTTGATCTGAAACCCACTGGCTCATTCCTGGTAGTCTTTTCACTGACGTTAAAAGACATCAGTTCAGGGCACAGACTCATGCTATTAAGTACAACTCATGATCAAAATCTGATCCAACATATATCAGCACAGACAGGAACAACTGCTACCTCAACAGGTTATACATTCATCTCTCTGTGGTTGAATTGTGTGTATTCCTGCTGTGAGTTTTGCAAATGTTTGGTCAGTAATTTTCTTATGGCATTAACCAGTGTGTTGCCTTATCTTTTATCTGTCACAGTGGCATTAAAAAACAAATAAATACATCTCCAAGCCTTCAAAAAATTCTACAATTTCCTTTAAAACAGGATCTTGCTTACAAATGAAGCTTTAATTGCAGTGACCACCATCTGGAGGCTGGTAAAATTATTGCCCCAAGTAAATGAGCAGCCTGAGGTAGATAATCTTTTCTACTGTTTGTCTTCTTCACCTCTTGTAAGGTGTTTGTTCATTGCATCTGTTCTTTGGTTATGTGAGAATATATTACTCATTGGCAAAATATTTTGATGGTTGATCATATATCTTCCTTGGCTTTGGCTGGTCACTTAATATTGCTTTGCTCTCTCATACAGATACTTCCACAACAGAGAACAAAGAAACTCCACAAACTGAGAGTGGTTATCAAATAATACATTGTAATTCCTGAAGTACCACTGTAAAGTTAAAGCAGTTTCCAAAAACATTCACCAGCACCCTGGCCACTTGATCTGCTCTTTGGAGAATGTGCGCTCAAAACCACTTCCTTCCAACTACCTATAATCTTCCACTTCAAAAAAACACAGCAAACAAAAGGCAGAGGCCTTAGCTTAAAACACAGGTCTGCTGTAACAAAGACATATAAGCCCCATCTGCTCTGTCCATGTTACACTGCAAAATGTCTAGAAGTACAGAAAAAATGAGAAGGTAATCTACAAACTCATTAACATGGTTTTCAAGAGATGCTGGCTTATGCACTCATCAGCCTTTTGATTGCAGCAAAGGATAACTGTGTAAGAAAAGAATAAATCAGGAGGAAGAGGGAAGGCTGTATTTTTCTGTTCCTATCAATCTTCTGCTCTTCAGTATGTCCAGCACAGATCTAAATATTCCTCAAGGAGTTTATCATTTATCTGATAAAAAATGAGATTCTCATCGTGTCAATGGAGCTGACTGGGGCAGTGCTCCATAAGAAGTATCACTGAAGGGAATGTGGCAATCTGTACAGCAAGACAGTGCAAAAATTGAGGAAGACTCCATATCCAGCATTAAAGCACTTAATTTGTCAACATCTTCCCCAGCCAACTAAACTCACTGGCATGTCAGTGTATACTCAGGATGAAAGTGCTCTTCTAAAGCACTGGGGGTTTGCAGATTGGGGTTGTTTTGGTTTTGTGGGGTTTGGTTTTTTGTTTGTTTGTTTGATTGCTTTTTTTTTGTGGGGGAGTTGTTTTGGTTGTGGTTTTTTTTTTGTTGTTTGTGTTTTTTTATTCTTGCTTCCTTGGTTGATTTTGTTTTGGTTTTAAATTTCTTGAAATAGATGAGTTCTCTAAGATTTAATGGGTTGAGCTGAAGTGCATACTGCATAAATCATTCAAGGACACATTCTGTTCAGAGGTGAAATAGATTTCAGTCAGTACAAAGGGCACATGATGCCTGGGAGACTCACTCGGCAACAGTAGTGATGCATGACATTGTTCAGTAAAATACGTCTTTTCAATTAAAATTATATCTACCAGAGGTTTATTTAAGTTACACCAAACAGTTTTAGAATCTACAGCTCAGTGATGTGTCAGAGAATATATGCTCTGTTATTTGCACACCGTTTAAATCCCTGGTCCAGATGCTTCTTGCTATTTTGTGCCATAAATGTGAAAAAAGTCACTGCAGCCAGGGAAATTATACCACTTCTCTACCACGGAAATTGAGATCAGGATTCAACTCATTATTTGTCATTAGCAAAGAGGAGGAGAAGGGCCCATGATTTTTCAAAGTAATAAACAGTGATGAGCACAGTGCTCCATAATGCATCTATTTTTATTTTAAATGGTTTATCCATGGCTGAAGAGCTTGAAGAAAATTAAGCTTCATCAAAAATCCTATTCATTCCTTCCAAACTGGAATGAATAGTCTGTCATTTTACATATTCAGCTCTTTCAATTCTGTGCT
Organism: Chloroceryle aenea; assembly: GCA_013399075.1. NCBI lineage: Eukaryota > Metazoa > Chordata > Aves > Coraciiformes > Cerylidae > Chloroceryle > Chloroceryle aenea. Next base: position 250,740 of record VWZY01002360.1, read on the forward strand.
TATGGAACAGTGGTTTTCCGATTTGTTTCTTCCAGTGTGGGCTATTGATTGTGTGCTGCAGTTGAAGTCTCTTCATCTTGAAGAAAAGTTATTACTAATGCATTGTGGGATGCCAGAGCAACTGTTGAGTGTCCAGTAGCTTTAGGAGTTCATCAGCCTGAAACCAGGAACACACAGCGGGTGGGACATCTGCCTGGAAAGCTACAATAGGATCAGTCGAAGACACACAAGCAAATTATGGTAATGACTCATTATTATAAACTCTTTGTGCCTCTAGAAGAACACACATATCACAGCTTGCCATCTTGTTATCAAGAATGTGAAATGCTGCTTAAAAAAACGAGTGAAATGTATGTTCCCATATTTACAGGAAAGGAGGAAAGTAAGAATTAAAATATATGAAAGTAGAAGCAAAACACACAACACTGATGAATAAAGAAAAGCCTCTTGGAACTATGCATGTAGCTCTTTCCAAAAAAAGTCAAAACAAAATCAGTTCTCTTTTCTAGAACAAACACATGAATATGGAAATTCATCTGCTTTTAAGGGAAGTATTCAGTAGCCATAGAAAAACTATGGAGCCTTTCACTGCATTTTTATTCTTACAAGACTACGATTTTGCCCCATCTGTTGTCCAGGGTCCTTCTTACATATTATCTTTTGGTCTAAATTTAATCCCATATAACTGTTGCCATTTAGGGTCTTTTCCCTTTGCCACGTTTGTGAGTGCATTCTAGCACACTCGGAGTTTATGAAAAGCAAGGTGAGCCATAGTTCGCAACTGCAAATATAGGATTTAGAAAAACTTTGTATTACAGAGTGGATTAATGGTGAAATAACTTTGATAAACCATTAAATAATAGAGGCTCAATAATTTTTATAAAGTTCAAAGGCATCTTTATCAGCTAGAAGTCAAAGGGGCAGAGAAGATTCTGCCTTATACATCCCTACAACCCTTTACTCCGAGCCTGAACTAAATCCAGGAATACAGAGCAACCATGAAGTCAAGACCACTTTGAAAAATATTTGGCAAGCAATACCCTGTCCTTAGCCAGGTCCTTCCACTCTTAAGATGAAGGGAGTTAAATTCTGACAGAACAGTTTCTGGAGGTTTATCGAAAATGTATACTTTACTGGGGACTAGAGCTTTGCATTCTCAGACATATCAAATAAATGAAAATGCAGAAAACAAAAAACAATTACCCTAAAATGATCATCTTTGAGGCAGCTTATACAATGTACCAAGTTTTGGAAGGAAAATGCTAGTCTTAAAGGCATCATTTACCAAACAAAAGTTTTAGCAGCAGTCTATCCTCTCTGACTCTGCCCCTTACCAAGAAGGTGATGTCAAAAGGTCTCCGTCTCTTCTGCTGATAATCCTAGTAGCAACAGAAACATTTACAGGAGCAGAGATGCATAATCAAATCTCTTGATTGCTCTAGCCCATTGCAGCATCAACAGGTAGTGCAAAGAATCCATTTTCCAAAGTAATCCTTACTCATAACGTTGTGCTACTTTCTTAGAAAAGAACGTTTGGTTGCAAATTCTTAGAGATGAATAGTGAACTGGGATCTCTCACATTCACAGCAAGTTCTCCACATATCGGAGTGAACGTGAGGATGCTGAAACTCCTGCCTGCTGCACTGGTGTCTATGAATGAACTTATGCCCCAGGACAGAGGTAGTTACAGGGTGTTAAAAGAGTGAGATCGCATAGACACTTTTTGTTTTTTTATAAGTACTGGCTAGCGAATAACTGAGACCAGTAAAAACACTCCAACAGTGGGCTTGCAACGTTCATCATCATAGAAACACTTTTCAACTTCCTAGTGAAGGCCATTTACCAGTATGCAGTATAAACCATCACTTGCAGCTTTCACAGTTACTTTGTGCTGGCTGAGACGTGCCTTTCCCCAGCTGAGCTATCTGCATGCTATCACGAACACAGCACAGCAAAATCACAGTACACACAATCTTAAACCTACTGTCACCTCAAGGGCAACTTTTAGCAAACACTCCCTTTTATATTAATCTAACACTTCCTTCAGACAAGGTTGTGATCCATTTGTCCACTGGCTTTTCCTATCTAAATTCCTCTGAATAAACCGTGCACCAAATAAGAACTGACAATGAGCAGACATCAAAAGTAATTTAGTTCTCTGAACTGCTTAACTACAGAGCTGCAGGCACAGCACAGGAGATGCAGGGATTCCCTATGCAGCAAAGTTTGTCCTTTAAAAAAATGCCCCACGCAAGTGAAATTTTCAAATTAAAATAAAATTTAAAAAAAACCACAACACATTAAAAAAGGACACATGAAGGAAAGAGGACAAAAACTGCTTCCCTGAGGCTTTCTTAGGAGAGGAAGAGATAGCTTATGGAAACTAAGAGTAGGAATAAATACCTGAATACCAGGCAATAAAAATATATCAAAAAGAGAAACCAATCCAAAAAAAAAAGATGTCATTAACTTGTCGATGACTGGACACTGAAAAGGAAGCATACAATCTAGAAAAAGAGTAAATAGTGCATGACTTGGCTGTAATATTTCTTCACCAAATAGGTAGTGGAGGCTAACAGCACCAAGGACCACCTGCCAACCAGCAGTCTCCAGGCATCACCAAGGTCCACTCGTTCTGAAGAGCTGTCATGACATAATGGCAGCCAGGACCTGTTTTCACTGCCCAAGCCAGGGCAGCCAGAGGTCAACAGGGCAGCCCCAGGCACCTCCGTAAGACTAGGCCAGAACATAGGTCTGACACAACGGGGCCCATGTCCGGGTAGGACAGGGCTGTGGAGGAGCTGGAGTCTCCACTCTGGCATTACTGGGGCAGGAGATGACAGCCCCTGGGAGATGAGATGGGGTCCCAGGCCACCAGCAGTGCCCTGACAAGAGCTTTTATTAGTGGCAGTAAAGAAAAGCACTCGGGCCAAGGCCTGACATCTAGGCATGTGCTGATAGACAGACAGACCTGGCTGAGCAGGTGCTGAGGGCTGTGCTCCCCTAGATTGCTTCCCACAGCCATGTGCTTCTCCTACAACCACCCAGTGTCCCTGCACCCTGCAGCGCACAGAGACTGCTCCACCAGCTGTGGATCTGCACAATAAATCCCTCATACCACATACTCTGCTCAGGCTCCACTTGTGCCCCTGGGAAACAAATGCCTGTTGGCACCTGTGGAGGTTTTTCCAGCACACAGCTTGTGGCTGAACTTCCTCCCAGAGATAGACAGCTTCTCCAGCTTGCGGCTAGGTGACGATGCACACCACGGCACTGCACACAGGGCTGGCAGAAGGCTTGCTTCTGTAGATACACACTCAGATATAGATTCAGATTATTCAAAGAAGATATGATTCAAGCTCACAGAATTCACTAGGACCTGGGAACATAAAACAGAATTGAATCCAGGCCTTTGAGAGGAACTGTATAAAACTCCTTTCAAGCACTATCCCATCACACAGACATCCCCCCATTTCTGTAACTGGGAGGTAGTTTGAAACCTTGTCTCCTCTTTCAGCTCTTCATTTCTTTCTCTGGAGATCAGAATGAAACCCAGACATCTGCACCTGCCTAGAAGAAAATAATAGTTTTATTTATGGAAACATTATTTCCTGATTTACTCCACGAAGTCCAATCTTTTTCTTCTCTCCCAAGAAACACCTGGCATTTCAACTCAGAAGTCCATAATACTCACACATATACAGGATCTACTTCAGACAGCAAAAATTGCTTTTCACCTTAATCTCACTGCATTAGCAAAAGGAGATAGAGGGTGTTTTTTATTGGCAGCTTGACTGACTACTTCTGCAGCCAGCAAGACCGACTAAAAGTGGAATCCTGAGGTATCCTTACTGTGGAATCCTTACTAGCAGTAAGTCATCACAGGTTGCTTATCTCCCAAGACACAATATCTTTCTTATCATCCTTGCCACTATCAGGTAGTTGTCTCATCTCACGCAGTGGGCAACGAGGGAGGTGAATCTTTTGATCCCCCGAAAGAGGCTGTCCCTGCAGTGCAGGGCCACCGGGGCAACAGAGTCACGACAATGACTCCGAGAACAGTAACAAAACAATTCATTAGTTCTCCCTAATGACACAATCAACAAACGGTACAGTTAAAGGTGTTATTTTTGTAGGCGATTATTTTACGGCACAACTAAATTTTGAGGAAAAGGAAGAAAGAGTTATTAGAAAAAAGGAAAAGATAGGGGGTGGAGGGGGGTGTGGAGACAGTAAGAGAGAGAAAGATCAATAGAAGAGGTTCTCATAACCCGTAGATCCAGTGACTTCTCACTGGATCAGTCCAAGTCATCAGTTCTTCGGTGGTGGGTGCACCCCGATCAATGTTTTTCTGTCCCTTTATACCCTTAAGATATCTGGGTAGCATTCCCTATTTCCACAGGAAGTGGTGTTGATTTGCACGAGTCCCATGAACTAGTGCAGGCACCTGACAATCACCTCCCCCACGGCGCAGCCAGCAGGAGCACTTCACTAAAGAGTCCCACCTATGCGGAATTTATCTCTTCCTTTTGTTAAAGCATCTCTGCAAGGAGCACAGAGACGTTGGGAGCAATCGACACTTTTCCCCTCCAGACAGGTCTTTCCCGACCTTATCACCACACACGGTTTGAGGCACACAATAGCCAGGCTCTTCGAGTAGCCTAGCACTCACTACAGGGAACAGTTACTGTTTCTTGAAAATATAAACTGAAACCTAGAGAATATATTTTGATCTTATACAAATATGTCTGGTAATAAGACAACCAACAAAATCAATGGCAAGAAATGGGCAAAATTATAACACCTTGAAATGTTCTTCATGACCCATCTGCTGTTCTTTAAATCTGCTCTTTGGAGAAGCTGCTTACTGAAATCCAAGATTTCTCTTCTAATACCAAACGCTTCCAGCACTACTAAAGCCTTATTATTTTCTTTTCTTCTGAAATCTTCTTGTTCTGTTTTTATGAGGCATTTCTGTAGCCTTGAACAACAACAACAAAAAAAANCTATCTTTAAATAATACTGAGGGGAAGAAAGTTTAAAATTAATCAAGGTATTGTAAACTCATGGCTTGGACTAGGGAGTTCTTTTCTCCCTTACTAATTCAGGCTGCCCAGAGAGGTGGTGGAGGTCCCATCCCTGGAGTCATTCAAGGTCAGGCTTCATGGGACTCTGAGCAACCTGCCCTAGGTAGAGATGTCCCTACTTGTGTAGGGAGGTTGNCGGTGGTGGGTGCACCCCGATCAATGTTTTTCTGTCCCTTTATACCCTTAAGATATCTGGGTAGCATTCCCTATTTCCACAGGAAGTGGTGTTGATTTGCACGAGTCCCATGAACTAGTGCAGGCACCTGACAATCACCTCCCCCACGGCGCAGCCAGCAGGAGCACTTCACTAAAGAGTCCCACCTATGCGGAATTTATCTCTTCCTTTTGTTAAAGCATCTCTGCAAGGAGCACAGAGACGTTGGGAGCAATCGACACTTTTCCCCTCCAGACAGGTCTTTCCCGACCTTATCACCACACACGGTTTGAGGCACACAATAGCCAGGCTCTTCGAGTAGCCTAGCACTCACTACAGGGAACAGTTACTGTTTCTTGAAAATATAAACTGAAACCTAGAGAATATATTTTGATCTTATACAAATATGTCTGGTAATAAGACAACCAACAAAATCAATGGCAAGAAATGGGCAAAATTATAACACCTTGAAATGTTCTTCATGACCCATCTGCTGTTCTTTAAATCTGCTCTTTGGAGAAGCTGCTTACTGAAATCCAAGATTTCTCTTCTAATACCAAACGCTTCCAGCACTACTAAAGCCTTATTATTTTCTTTTCTTCTGAAATCTTCTTGTTCTGTTTTTATGAGGCATTTCTGTAGCCTTGAACAACAACAACAAAAAAAATCACTTAAAACTTTGAAAACTCCAGTGCTAGTTTCCATAAGGCATTAAAACAAACTTTTGTGACAACAGCAATAGTTAATACAGTCACAATCAGAATCATGTTCAGGAAGTGGTATAATTTCACAACTCCATAAAACCAGGCACAAATACAAGCTCCCTCAAGTGAGTCTTATTCTTTTTCTTCATATTCTTTTTTTTCTTCACCTTTTATTCTGTTTTCAGATGAAATCCTCCCTGTTGGCTTCCAGCAGCACTCGACAATAACGTGAAATTACTGTAATGTGGCCATGCATTAACAAAGCTAGTCCAAATCACCTTATCCTAAGAAGCTGACCACAGAAGTATTCTCTCCTCTGACAGCAAGTATAATGGTTACTTTCCCATAGAGTCAGGTTCATTTAGAAAATCATTTCTAGAGAGCAGAAGACAATTTTATGAGGACAGCACTCCATATACATTCATAAAACCTACACATACTATTCCTGTCTGTCAACCCTGTAATTTTATTTCCTCTGTGGGATCATTTGCTTGATTTTCTTAAAAAAAAAAAAAAAATTTAATATCTTCCCCCCCCCCCCCCGCGTCCGGCGGGTGGTGTGT
>VWZY01002360.1:257316-356292 GCA_013399075.1 Chloroceryle aenea
TCAAGGTATTGTAAACTCATGGCTTGGACTAGGGAGTTCTTTTCTCCCTTACTAATTCAGGCTGCCCAGAGAGGGGGTGGAGGTCCCATCCCTGGAGTCATTCAAGGTCAGGCTTCATGGGACTCTGAGCAACCTGCCCTAGGTAGAGATGTCCCTACTTGTGTAAGGAGGTTGGAACAGATGACCTCTAGAGGCCCCTTCCAGCCTAAAACATTGTGTGATTCTATGATCAGTCAAATTTCCCTCAAGCAACAGTGACATTACAGGTGTTCCTTTTACCTGTAAGGTCAGTACACGAATTCAAGAAAGTAATAACATATTTGATTAATCTGACATTGTTTAATCCATTCTGAAGCAGAATCTCCAAATATCCATTTCATTGAATACATTACCTTTCGTTGATCCCAGAACAAAACAGACTCTTTTCTAATAGCAAAATGGTCAGCCTTTCAGAACAGTGGAGATATCTCAGAAGCATGTGCAATACCTCCTCCTCTTACCTGAAGGACCTGGATCACAGGTGGGAACCTTACCCAAACTGGATCCTCTCTTCCTAGTTTTCTTTATGTCACACAATATCAAGCAGCTCCCAACAGCAAAACCTCAAGAAAAATCCACATTCTGTTTGTGTCAGATGAACACTTGAAAGACAACAGAATTCACATAGAGGTCTATCCAACTGCTATTGCTGTTATCTTAACTCTAGTACTCCATATGAGAGGGTCACTGAGAGAGCGAGGGAGAATGAATGCTTCCTGGTGGCTGGGACACTTGCATAATAGGAAAGAACATCATCATGCCATCCTTCAGTAAATAACTGCCTACACAAAGCAGAAAATTCAACAGGATAAACTGAAATCCCAAACACAGTCTGGCACATGTCTTAGCCTAATCTTCTGAAAGACAAGGACTACACTTTTTTAGGTGGAATTCAGAAGATCAAAAAAAAAAAAAGAAGTTTTATCTTAGCACTGCCATCCTGAATGCTTTCATTTGCAGTTACTAGATGAAGCTAGACTCCTTCCAGATCACAGCGTGCATCTAGTTTATAGTAAAAGTTTTTTTGACGTAGCTCTTCCAATTATCCCTAGTTACTGTGCCTTGCTACACAAATTTCAGAAAACTTAAAGTCTTTTGGAAAAAAAAAAAAAAACAAAAAACTGAAAGATCTTCTCCAGGACCACACCTGATACTTTCCAGTAACGGAGGGGCATTCAGTCCATGTACCAGACTGGAACTAGTCCACAGTAAAAAACCCGCTGAAACATATAGTGCAAATGCCAATTCATCATTGTCAATTCGTTTTCTTTTCAGTTCTGCTTCTAGTACCACGTTATTTTCTAATATATATTTAAGCCCAACATTATTTTATTTCCTGGACAAATACATTTGGCAAATTTAAACCAACACTGTGAACAGTTTTGAAACAATAAACCCTGCACATTTGGATTAATTTTTATGTTTGCCTGAAAAGGTTTACCTTTTCTAGAGTGACTCAATGGGGTTACCAGGGCTAAACTGTATAAATAGATATCAGTAGAAAACCAGTCCCCACTAAACTTGGGGTGCTCACTCACGTAAGATTAACAGTGACCCAAAACCAGTCACATTAGTTTGCAGCTCTACTTGTACTCTGAAAAGAGCCCTGCAGTTTAAGAGCCTTGATGGTTTATCTAATCTAAAGAGGAGTGGAAAAAGACAAATAGGCTATAATAAAAGAAAAATTAGTTGCTTATGGTTCATGTCAGTTAGCAAACACATCACTAACAATTAGAGGGAGCACTTAACCAAGTCTTAGTATTCCATGTCAAGTACAACCGAGAGAAGATGATACCTGCTGAATTTTACTCCTACTCACATTTTTCCTGTCCAGTGAGTAAAAAGATAAACTAGCTGTGAATCTACTGTCCCAACAGAGCTGTATATGTTTCAAGCAGTAATATTCATAAGCAGCTGAAAGTGCAGTAGAGAGAACACTGTTATAGACCCAGGTGGAAACCAAGGAATCAAAAGAGAAGTTTCAGTGGATTTCCAGACAACACAAAGATTACAAGGCCCTTCTTTGTATTTGCTCAACGTATGCTGGAAATTGGAATAATTCCTGAAGCAGTCATTAGAATATAAAAGATAAACTGAAGACTATCATAAAAGAATTTGTGTGTTATAAGAATTTTCTTACCTACAAGAAAAAATTGAAACTGACTATTTTCTGTAATGGTGCTGATTTAAAAGCTGCTGACTAGGAAAAATAGTCCTAAAATAAGATGATATCTGATAAACTTCTGAAATAACAGCATAATTAAGGTTGAATTACCCATTAAAATGACTGAGAATCAAAAAAGAGCTGATCTTTGCTAGTGTAAGAGAACAAAATCAAGCTAGACACATTGAAAAATAATCTTAAGAATCCAATTTTAAAAGCTCTGCAAAGTATCTTTGAGGTTCACTTTGTGCAATTATTCTATCTCTCTATTTTACGGTGCAACACTACGCAGGAACTCATGGTGCATGTTCCCCATATCACATTTAACCATCTCTGTTGGCCAGCTGGCACTGAAAGGCATAAGTGGCACATCCATTTTCTAGTTAAGAATTACACTACTGCATGTATGGCTTCCAAACAAACAGTTCCTAACTACTGGATTTTTCCCCCTCTTGCAAAGCATGCAAATAGTTTTACCTTTGAAACATAACCCTCTCATAATCATAACTTCCTGATGAGATGCTGAATCATGTATCATTTATGTTAGGTTTTTTTATCTATCATTATTTTCCACAGCCAAATGCATAGTGTCTTCTTTAAGCATCCCAGTTTAATATTACCAGGTAAAAATATTAACCCCCATTCCTCTGACATAAACTGAGAATAAGAGCTTCTGAGTCATCATCTTGTGGTTTGTTTGTTTTGCATCATTCTCTTTCCCATTTTGCATGGAATTATTTTCATTTAACTCTAGTAGTTAGGTGCAAGTAGATGCCAAAAAGTTAGGCTTTCTTTACAGGCCATGGAAAACAAAAACAAAACCAAACAAACAAAAAACACAACAACCCAAAACACAAAAACAAACAAACAAACAAACAAAACCACAAGAACAACATACATATAGAAGGCACCTAAGGTGATTCAGCTTATCTTGAGCACCCACTTAAAGCAGAGGGTCTTCAATATCTCTGCTCCTGACTAGAACAACTACTTTTAAGAAGCTAAAGTCAGCCAACATGAAACCCATTGCTAATGCCTTAATGCAGTTATATCAGCATCAGCATCTAGTATGGCACAACAGGAGTGCATCTGTAGACCAAAACACTTGGTGCTGAGAAGCACACTTTCACACGAGGTACACTTCAGGGAGAGAGGGGAAGTGGTATTTCAAACTTGGTGCAGTCTGTCCCCACGGGCTGAAAGTCCATTAGCAGCTGGAGTTTATTTAGGTGTGCTTCTGCAGCACATCTAGCAGCTTTGTTTTATCGCCCATTTCCACAGCCCAAAACTGTTCCACAGTAAGAAGCTAAATCAGTAAGTGGGAAAACCCAGGAGATTCACTTTAAAAGCATGTTCTTTGAGTCAGTATTTGTGTACTTTGAAATACGATTTTGGGTTTGTAGGCACATTCAGTTAGTGCCCTGCCATCCAGGCAATTGTAATCCCTTTGGTAAAATGCCCACTCTCTGTATCAACACTGCATTTTTGACCCTTATTGCTTATGTTGGAGTGCCTTTCATTAACACAACTGGGGCATATGCAACGTTTCGAATGAAGGCCCAGCACCAGCTATACTGCCAGCTCTGCTACCCCTGATGGAAATGCTTTGCCTTGTCCTTCTATGGTTGTATGTGACATATTCATGGCTATACAGAGACATCTTCCTCTTTTGCTCCACAGATTTAAGAGACAACCAGTAATGCAACAACAACACTACTGAGCGTGAACTGAAAAGCTGTTGGCCTGAGTTCAAGAGTGAAGGATTCCAACACTCAAACACATTATTCTTGCCTTTGACCTTAATAAGTTTTTCTTGCTATTCATGTTTTAAAAGTCTCTGATGAATCTAAGGGCAAAACATTTTCATTTTCAAGAAGGAATCAAGCCAAACACAGTATGAGGCAAACTAAATTGAAAAGTACTCCCTGGGAACAAACTAAAGACTAATAATGGACACTCTGAATCACCTGATGGTGGGTCTCACTACCAAATGTCAACACTAAATCAGGCATCCTTTGTTACCATAGGCAAGGGATTGCATGGAAAATTTAATCTCACAAAGGGAGCCATTGATTTTAGAAGAGAAGGTAGAAACCTACTAATAATAAACCCAGCAACAATATAACTTCTCAGAGATTTAGTACTACAAACTGCATGTCTTGTGTCCTTTGAGTAAACAGACAGCCAAAGGTCACTCTGATTTGTTATTCATATCAATGCATTTCACTTGAGAGGCTCTTCTGCCACCCACAAGAAACACACATGTGTAGAAATCAGAGTTTTGCACATGGAGCACAGTCACCAATGTGCTCCTTCGTTTCAGGAATGCTATAAATTTTAACATTCCAACCCATTTGTAAGTGGTAGAGCGATTCAGCTGAGATAAGGCAATAATTCACATTATCTCCTAGCAGAAGACAGAATTTATATTCTTCTGTTCCCATATCACTGCTGGGAAAAGCTACCAAAATGCTAATCGCATCACCAGAAAGATCCACCTATTCCAACACCCCAAGCCTACACTCTTACTTCCCCCATGGCCATTTCAGAATCTCCCTCTGACCACCTCCAGAGACAAGGAGAGAGCACAGCCAGAAACCACTCCTGCCCCCTGAAATGTCAAGTGAGTTCACCACGACCAGAGAGCATGTGGAGAAAGCCTTGCATTTGCATCCCAGCAGCTCCCTACTCATCTGTCTACATCACACCTTGCATCTGCAAGTCAGAAGGGGTAAAAATGTCTAAAGTACTACCGTTACATTTTCATGCAAATACTTATGCTTCCCTGACAGCTCTTTCCCTTGTTGTGCCCCTCAGTAGTAGTTACATCAGCCTTCAGAAGCAGCAGATCAGACTCGGGAATAACAAAAATGGCACGTAAAAACTTATGTTTGCATCCACATTGATAGTTAATTCCTTGAACTTAGGTCAAATTAGACTGAGCTAACTACAACTCAAAGCTGAAACACTTCCTGGAAATTTAGGAAATTCTTGGTAGCTACCCCATGCTACTGCACTCTTGCCAAGACAGCTAATTTAAATTTAATTTGAGTATGCACCACTGCACAGTTGTAGTAGCAACTATGCAAGAGTAGACAAACCTAAATGAGAAGTTACATCTTTGCTGGTCCAAGTTGACTCTGCTTCACCTTTTGTCACAAAATAGTAGGGGTTGGAAGGGATCTCTGGAGATCATCTACTCCAAGCCCCCTGATAAAGCAAGTTCACCTAGAGCTGAGGTCACTACATAACTCATGAAAAATTATTACAAATTATTCCAGTTCTGTCTGAAAGCATTTCATATATAATATACATGTCCAAGAAATTCATATGAAACAAAGCTTTAAGTATCTATTCTAACTACTCAAGGGAACCTAGAATTAAATTCAAGAACTCTAATTCAGATTTCTTTGAGAGGAAGAAAAAAAAAAAAACACACACACAAAAACTTGCTCTATTAAGATATATTAGAATTTAGGAAATTAAAAATCTGTCAGGATAGTCCTGAGAAAAAGTTAATCAGAGTTTGTGTTTCATAAGCAATTTGAGATCTGCCCTTGATAATATTTGGTATTGTGGCTTTTTGTCAAACTCTACCCTAAATTCTAAACCTGGAACTTTATAAATTTCAGAGAAATGTTTAGTTTAGAAATATTTAGTGTTGTCAGCTCCCTCAGACTACTGCATTCCGGTCTTCATGTACAAAATAAAAAAGTGAGTTTCTTCTTATACAATAAAATGCAGTAAATTGCTACACTAAGAAAGCATGTTGAAATAGAAAGTGCATGATTCATGTCAATTTATTCCAAAATCCTGAGAAAGACATTTTTCATCATCATGAGAACATCATGCTAACACTTTTAGCACCTTATTAGTCCTCTTTTTACTGACTTCCATAATGTGTCCTATAACTCTTTTCTTGCCTTATACCAAGGTAAAAAAGAAGCAGAAAAAGTGACATGTTCAGTGCTGTCATCCCATTTCATGCTTTCCACAAGGATTCAAAATTGGATTTGGTGAGTCGCAGAAGTATCAGTCAATAGCTCTGCTTTAGTGTATCTTGACTAAAAGTACAGAGAATATTATACCCTTAGTGATTTTTTAATCAATTCCCTGCAGCTATTATTTGCAGCATCTTTGGTTTTGCTTACTAAGGACACTAACTGAGATTCAATATCATGAATGTGTTCACGTAGTAAATATTCGGCTCAACATCTTAAGTATCGTGAACTAGTTTCCAGTAAGAAATATAAGTGACAAGAAAAAAAAACAAAACAACAAAACCAAAAAACCACACACACACAAAAAAAAAAAAAAACCACAAAAACCACACCACCAAAAAAACCCACATCGACAAGCATTCTTCTAGTCATAGGCAAAACCAGCTTTCTCATACTACAGACTCTTAGTTAATATTCATTCCTGTGTAACCTACTCTAGGGAAACCTGCTCTGGCAGGAGGGTTGAACTGGATTATCTCCAGAGGTCCCTTCCAACCCCTACCATTCTGTCATTCTGTGAAATACTGGCACCAGTTAGTTTGTCCCCAGCTAGCAGTCCAGGCCTGAAATTGCAGTGCAAGTTTCTCCTCTTAATACAGTGAAGCTGAATGGTGAATATAGACATTAAATTTCTGAAAAAAAAAAGAAAAAAGAAATATCTAGACTCAAGTCTGAAAGCCACATCTTATTACAGAATCACAAAGGATAAATTGAGATAGATTGAGAATGTTAATCTAAAATTCAGTATGGCCTCAGAAGACTCTTTTCACATTTGGAGACTACAATTATTTTTAGATAGAACAAATCAGAATCAACCATTAACAGATAACATTCTACAACCAGTATAAGGGCTGAAAAATCTACCTATGTGTCAGACAGTATTAGGAACAAGATATATTCTGTGGTCTGTCTTCCTGGTCGCATGAAAGTTTGCTACACATTCATATTTTGCATCCAGATCAGTGTGATGAATATTTGATATTGAAATTTGACACACACACTCAAGTCAGTAATGCTTCACTTTTTCTTAAAAGTTTTTGACCTTATGTTAAAAATTTACATATGTCATGAATAATTTGACTTATAAGACCTCAACATTTCACTAAGTATATTATATGTGCCATCCTAATTGCGCCCCATCCTATGGTTTCATTCCTCAAGTCCTCCTTGGAGTGCCGTACTTCTCAAAGTGGTAGGGCTGCCCAAACATGTGGAATGAATAGCCTAAGAAAGTACTTTGTTGTCAAACACTGTATGAGATATATTAGGCCCAGAAAGATGAACCTTGCATACAAGTTACAGACTATAAGGTGAAAAAAGCTTTGCAATGTGAAGTAAAGAACAGCAAGCAGTTTCTTTTCCAGATGCTGCATGCTGCCCCTGAAGATACAGCTCCCATACCCATGGGAGGTAGCTCCTTGGCCTCTGCACCACGCGCCGTCCACCAGCACTCTCCGGGCCTCCTGGGCTGCAATTCTGCAGTGGCTACATATTTCTTTGCACATCTACACACAGATTAACAATATCACCTCTAGACTAGAAATTGTTCAGCTAAATGCCTAGCGCACCAGGTAAATAAAATGCTTGTGTCACATTTGCTTCCACAAAACAGCTTTCACTTTTGTTTTCCAAGCAGTTCAATATCTCCAAGACAACATTCACATCACGAATCCTTGAGAGCAAAGCAGCATATTTCGTTCTAAAGATGGGTCTAGTCTGTATTTGTGCAGATGATCACTACCACCCTATGAAGTTTCTCTTGGAGTATTTGAGTATTTGCTCTAACAGGAAAAAAATAATGTAACACAGTCTGATGCCCTGCACTTCTGGATCACAGCATGCCATCTGGACTTCTGTCTTCCTCTGAGCTCAGTCCTGGGCCGCCTCACAGTCATTAATTAGCGTCACTGTCTACATGCAAGTACCCTGCCTACCCATAAATATCATCTATATTATAAATGCTTTTTTCTCCCTGAATCTCTTCTATGTTCCTTCTGCTAAATGTCCATAATTTCATGTTCTTGACGCTAGATCTTGCCTTTAATACTTGAATGAAAAATAATTTTAAAGCAATCCATACTGTCAGCAGCCTCCTCGAGCACATGTGGTTACTCTTATCTTTGCCTTCATGTCTAGGTGAAGAGGTTTAAATTAATTTAAAAAAAGGTGAAACAATAACTTTTAAGGTCAATAATTAAACAAGACACATTTTTATCCATTTCTCAAACAACTGCCCGTGAGCTTGCGAGTTCTTGCAGACCATGTTTCTACTCCAGGCTATTTGCATTATTACAAGCTTTAGCTCATAAGAAAAGCACATTACAAAAGGAAAGTTTTAGTGACAGGAAATCAACTAAAGCAAATTGGTAATGAATGCAACAGCTGACTGCTAACAAGTTCTGTTCTGCTAATATTATATCAGCACGGTAGCATCAAGGAAAATGAGGCTTTTTGAACTGAAGAATTAGGCAACCTTGAGAAATCAGCCAAATGAGTCCAAAGCTATTGCAGACACAGTTAAGGAATTTCTTGAGAAAGCACATTCCACCCAACAAGATCCTAGACTTGGATGCAGAAAAGCAAGCTTTAGATTTTCTGAAGTTCTTAAGTTTTCAGAGATCCATGGTGTGATCCTCACATCACTCACTTTGGTAATAGCAGAGCAGAAGAACCTATCAATGTAGATCTGTGTGTCTGAAAATCCTGTACAAAGGTTAAGCATTCAGAAGCATACAAATGTGCAAATGCCAACCACTTCAAATTTCCAACTGTAATTAGGTGCCAACATGGTTTTGAAAGTGCCATCCCAGTGACTCTGATTCTGCTCCAAGGTGGTAACTATGTTTCTGCTCTCAGCTTTCCATCTCAGTTGAGGTCTCCAGTAGCTTGTAAAGTACAAAGAATAAACACTGGTCAATCACTATAGCACAGGAATTCCCTAGGACTTCTCCTCTACCCAAAAAGGTAAAAGAGCTGACAAGAAAGTATAAGCACTTGTTCAGATAAAAGTTTGTTCAAATACTGCAAAGCCAAACTAAACTGGAATAGCAATGACAAACTCTTGCATTCTTTGATGCAACTACATAACAGTGGAACATGATTGTGAGGGAAGACACTGGTGACTGAATAGAAACAGTATAACCTTGGGCACAGAAATATTTCAGGGTAAAAGAACAACAAACTCCGAATTGTGCCATAAGAGCTTTGTGTAATCCAGTGATTGATTTATGCATCCCCCTTGTGACACTGCCATCCTTTGCAACAAAGGGTTTATCACACCAAGTAACAGACTGAGAGACAAGCCATACTGAAGTCCATAGCAGTCCTGTCAGGGATATCTTGTTGCTCTTCTCAGATACTAAAAAGAGTTTGCACTTTTGTCTTCCAGAAGCTCCATGTAAGCTATAGTCTTTTTTGTCTTTTCCTAACGTGAAAAAATCAATGCATTTCTCAGGCCTATCAAACTCACCTTTCAATTTGAAATTAAAGCTAGGTTCTTCGGTTTTCAGCATCAAAGGCCACACTAGAGCTTCAGCTAAAGCCCAGCCCATCCTATTGCTGTCCTTTGTTACTTTTGTGCAGAACCCACCCAAGGTGTCTGTGTTGCAGAATGGCAAGTAATCACAACCAGGGGCTACATGAGCAAATGCCAACATCTCAGGAAAAGGCTGGCAATTTCCTGCTGCAGTTACACCGTTTAGGTGATCTATACCACCACTTACAGAAACCACACTGGCTGATACTGGGAGGCAGATGGGACAGCAGCAGCTCTTATGCAGAGGATGAAGGAATAGCCATTCCCAAAGTATAGATCACTTATTCCATCATGTCCCTGGCACAGAGAAGTGGGTCCAACAAGCTCCATTCTACAGGTTTCTCATTTTTAATATCCCAATACTGGCCTTTCCCCATCTCTTTCACTACTATAGCATGTACAGTCTGGCTATTCCCCACTTGAGTCAGACAAATTCAGTACTAGCAACAACAATGAGAAACCTTGAATTCCATTCAAGCCCAGACTCCAGACCTAGGAACTTGCTCCACAGATATAATTCCCCAACCAACAGCAGGACATGCACATATGTGCTCAAGCTCAGTGCTGCATGTCAGAACCTTCTACCATGGCTGGCATCTGACCTCACCTTCCTGCCAGGTGTGAGACTGCTTTCCCAAGGAAGGGTTTTATTTAAGAGAAATTTAGGAATTTTAGGAACAGAACTCTGGAGACACAGGGAACACCACTGTGCAATGCATGGTGTAATGTCAGCCCACCAGGCAAGCATTACAGAAGAACTGGAAACCAGAATGGTCTTTAAAATTGGTCCCCCATTAAATGGGAAAAACAGGTAATGATAAAAAGAATATGTAAACCTAAATTTTGAATGCCTTAGGAAGAAATTTATAATAATACTTTCTCATGGACCCCCAAGGAAAAAACGCAAACCCTACCAACACCCCACACTCCTACCACCCCCCAAAACACCACAGATGCTGAGCCAGAGGATAACAATATGTCCATGTTAACACAAAATAATTCCTGAAGACATGCAAGAAAAGAGTTCTGTTAAAGTTTTAATTATTTTCTCTCAGGCACAGACAAGTATAATGATACAGCACTGCAAATTAAATATTCCAATGCAAATCAGATTCATTTCTGAAAGTTACAGTGACCTGAGCAGCCACCCAGAATAAAATCTTGCCAAAGTTCCTTCAACCAAAGGACAAGTCTAATGGTTCTCATAACACACAGAACTGTAGAAATAGATTTTCTCCATCTCGTATACAATGCGCACAACTTGAAATTAATTCCTCCAAAGAAAATGAGGTGGCTAGCAGTTGTATGAGAAACTAATGAGAATTTTAATAAGGTACCAAAAAAACATCGTGATGAACACAGCTATTTGATATCTCTTATGTTTCATTCTGAATTTTAAATAATTAATTTTAAAAACCCAAACAAACAGTAATTGGGTTTTAATAATTGAGAGAATACCAGATAAGGAAACAATATCCAACAAACACCAAAGGAAATTAAGAAGTAATGAAAATGGTTTTAGAAGATCCAGATAACTTAAAATCATGGTTCAATGTATGTCATTTTCTCCTCCCAGGACTTCACACACCCTTGAATCTCATTCATGTTCTTGCTTAATTTCTTCTAAAGCAAGACTTCAACATTTTTATGTACTGCTGCAGTCCTATAGTGAGTTGTATGACTTGCAGTTGGACAGGCCTGTACTTAAGAAGTAATTCTACTAATGATGTTCATGACCTGCTCTGTAAAATGCATGACTAAATTCAAAGATGCACTCCTGCAGATTATACCTGCAAAAACTCTTTGAATAGCATACCATTTATCACTGCCAACTCAGTTTTTGATGCATGGCTGCACAAAAGAGGGGATCTGCCTACAAGCAAAAAGCAGGTATGGGCAAGTTGTTTGTCTTGGTGCTTGGTTAACAAAAGCGCTTGTCATGGCTGGGCACTGATGGGATCAATCATCACTGATGTCCAAGAACTTAATTTTGCTCTGTCTTGCAACTTATTTAAAAACATAGACTGTATTATATACAAGGACCATGAGATAAAGGTCATTCTACTGTCACATGACAGAGAGGCAGTCAGGACTAAAAGGGTGCTGTAGATACACAGTATTTGAAATCCTGCATATTTCTAAACACATATAGGAATTTCACAAGAGCCTTATAGGAAGAGCTCATGAGAGACCTCAAGAAGCAAGTCTTGATTCTCTTAGACTAAAAAAGCACTTCAACTCATGCCAAAAGCCTTTGAAAAAATAGCAGTGTTTTTCCTATCCCTCATTGTCCTATACATTTGTTTATTTAAATTAGTCTAATGTGAGATTCACAGATATGTGGTATGTCTCTGATATGACTAAGCCAGGGGCAACTGGCTTAGCACAGAAATCCCTAGGAATGCATCTGAAGTCCCTAGATGGGCAATAAGCCCATTGATGGTGTCTCCAAACTGCTTTCTGGGAAGGCTTCTGTGCCATAACTCCAGTAATTACCAAAAAAATGGACTACATTGCAGAAAGTTTCCCAATGCCCACAGCACACTTCAAACCCTAACAAGTCACTCATGCTTAGCAAAGCTTTAAAAAACAACAGCAATTTTGTTGCTGCTTTATTATAAAGGACAAAATTAACCAATGACACTCCTCTCAGTCATGAGCTGAAAGTCAGTAGGATTATTCTGACTGTTGGACTACGAGTCCACAAGCACATAGAGTGAACCAGCTCCCATACAGCTAACAAAGGCTAGATATTGTTACACCTTATGTCCTACAAACCACTGCATAATTTTCATTCTTGGAGTAGTTGTACCTCACAAAGTGGAGTACGTCTTATCCTGTTACCACACCCCTGAGCATCATCAGAGACTTGGTCAGCAAGTGAATCAGAGCCAAATCAGTAGTTAAACTGCTTACCCAGCTTCACTGTCTGGCCTTTATTACTTTCTTATACCTGTGCAAATTGACTTGAGTTTATTCCTAATTTTTATCACTGTATCTAGAGAAGAATCTGGCTTGTTTTTCTCAGGGCATGGCCTGAGCTAGATTCTGTCCTGTGCAGCACACCTCTGTGACCCAGGAAAAGTCCTCCACTGTGCACAAGGACTTTATTTCCTATCCCCATACCAAAATTTGGAGTGGAAAATCTACTATTTCCAAGCAAAATACACTTCAGTGAATAATCTGAAGTTGTGTAGGGCTGAATTATAGTCCTTGAGAAAGCTTACTATTTGTCATATTAAAGAGGCATTTATCAAAAACCACTTTAAACAGCATTAATGTAATTATAAACTATGTTTCAGTGGTTCCAATATTAAGAATAAAAAAATAAAAAACACACAAAAAAAATCACTTATGTCTTCAATAGCACCCATTATACAATATTTACAAGGATTTTTTTTTCCAGGTTGTATCTCCTTAAATAAAATTTCCAGGTTGTTTGTTTGTATAGTTTACTATTGGTCACCTAACACATGACTACGCCACATAACACTATCTGAGAAGCCAAGACATGTCACCTTTAAGAATCTGTGTCTTGAATGTCCTTGGACCTTTGCTGGACAAAGAGGAACTAGGAATCATTCTCCCCCTTTTAGAGTGCTACTTTTGAAAGAGTGATCAAGAGGGAAATACAAATGTCAGCCCGCTCCTCTCCCTCCTATGAAGTTGGAGGTTCTGCTCCCCACTTCGCTACGAGAGTTAACGCAATGCTCCAGCTGCTGCAGAGAAAAGCCAGTCAGCTTCTGCAGGAGGCAAAAAGGCTGTACCACTCTCCTGCCTCACACCCTGACTGGAACCAGCAGAGTCAGCAAGCAGAGTCTTCAATGGGAGGTTAGCATTGGCAGCTCTCCCTTTCTTAGGTTTACTTGAGTGAGTTTCAAGCATCCAGGGAGATCACTAAAAGCAGAACCCATGGGACCTAAAGACTCAATGGCCTTCTTTTCATGCATCTTCAGAAAGTTTTGGCAGCCTCCCTCTCTCCTTTGCCACTGCTGCCAACTTCACTGCTGACTGTAAGACTTATACCCTATTAAAACAAGAGTACAAGAGGAAAAGCTTCCCTGCAACTACCTTGCAAGCTGTTTAGAGTCCTGAAATGATGTTGGATCATCACCCTCAGGCATCTCACTCAGGTTCCTTAATGTTGTTCTTCACTCTCCACTACCGATGGTTCAAAAGCCTCTCTGAACTGCCCTTTTGAACTTCTTATCCTGTCAACATAGCCAGGAGGAGCCCTGAGAAGCATACTCACAAGCCCCAGCAAGGCCCAGGGCTTATATTGTTTCAGAGCATGGGTCTAACAGACAACTTTAAGTCCCTCTTTTCTTGCTTAAGCATTTTCTATCCAGCACACACATTATAAACACAGACAGATACAAATGAGACAGGTTATCATTCTGCTTTCTTGACAAGATATGCCTTTTAAAGTCTCTCCTGGTAATAAGCAGAAACAACTTCTTCTGGAAAGCACTCGGAGAGAAATAGCATCAGCAGCGCAATGTAAATAATTAACAAAACCATTCTTCTAGACTGCATTATGCAGAGAGGAATAAATCATCAGACAAACATTGAATATTTCATGAAAGTTATTGTAAAGTTGGAGAATTAAGTGTCCTTCTATATCATTTCGGAGCATAGAATAGTCATCAATACATTTAAGAACTGCCTCTTATTCCCTTTGCAGCACTGAAGGAGATGGATTCTCTCGAATTCTACATGCACAAACTTTTCTACATCCACTAAGATTTCTAGTAGGCTGATCAGAATTTCCAGGGGGGTGAGGCAGAAACTGCTAGCAATTTTTGTAAACACTGTTTCACTGAGCTACTAATAGGCAGCTGTGTTGCTGAATGACTACTGAAACAAAAAATGTCCACCTCCCCAAGTGATACTTATAAGAAGTAAAACTATCCTCTAGAGAAAGAAACAAGACAAAACCAAACCTAACTCACTATCTACAGCATTGCTAAATGAGCACCTAATGTAGTATCATCAGAATTAATAAGTAGAAAAACATGGAGCTCATCCAGCCACATAACTTACTCTCCAAACCATTTAACATTAGTTTTTCAGGATCCATAGATGTTGTGATTTTTGCTAATGATGCATTTTCTCTTAACAGGCTAATGAGTTTTTTAGTACTACCATTGACTTTCCAAACTGGAATGGTTTTTGCACCACAGAGCTCACCTGGAACTGAGAAAGTACAAGTATGTTGCTATGTATCTGGTTCACATTTATCTATTTTAAAGTAGTTATTTTTCAGGTTTCCCTTTGTAACTTGTGCTCATTACCGATAGTAAATCTGCTAAAGTTTCAGCATTTTCCTCCAAAATTTTCCTTCCTCATCAATCTTTAGCTGTTGTTTTTCATCCTATGCTGAAATCCCAGGTCATCTTCAGGCACGATAACACTAAGTATCCGCAGAAAAAGCAAAGGAGGATTAGCACATCATGGTTCCCTGCATTGAAATAGTAGGTGCAAGCAGCCCAGAGTAACTACTAATCTGAGTTGAGGTCATTATGCGCACAGGACCTGGACACCTTCATTAAGCATTCATTAAAGAAAGCCAGTTAAGAGTTGGAGCTCTGTAAACACAAGAACTTTTTTGCTGACAGAATCTTCACACAAAAGAAAGATTTGACCAGAATATTGTATTTCTAAGCTTTTGTCATTGTTTTAACTTACATAACACATACTGAAGCCATTAATATATTTTTGCTTCACTACTAGATTAAGAAAAAGTGAGTTGTAAAAGTTCCAATGTGAACAGAGATAATTTTTAAACAGCAAGAGGAAATTTAAGTTTGCCTTCAGAGTAAGAGCTTTACTTATTTCTAAAGAATTTTTGATGGTGGGAGAACTTGTGAAATTGAGCAATATACAGAATAATAAACTCTAGAAAGATAAGGTGTGGGACACAGTGATTATTGGGGAAAATTGTTTTTAAACATACTGGTAGTATACACACCTGCAGGTAATAAACATACAGATTCACGGTCTAAATCCCATCACCCAGACAAAGCCTGAATGATACAACTCTCTCTTAAAATCATGGGAAGTCCACATTTCACAGTTTTTCAAAAACTTCAGCAGACACATGGAATTAGACCACTTGGAAGGCAGACTCCAAGTTCAGAACCAAGAAGAAATTAAGATAGCAAAATTTCGTGACAGAGCAGATGTCACAAAACTATGACAAACTGAAAATCTCTCTTAAATAATACATGAGTGCACACTTGGTCATAAACTCAGTCAGTTCAGCAGCTGCATCTCCATCAGGCAGCAGTAGCAGCTTCATGGCTGTAGTGGGGAGATCCTGGGTTCTGAGCCAAAAAGTGCTCCTGACTCAACCCCATGATGGAAAGAGGACTGCATCTTATTCCCAGTTTTTCTTCAGATCCAGAAATATCCAAAGCAAGATGCTGATACCAAGAGCAGGTTTAACACACACACTTACCCACAGTAACACCATAATAAATAGGCAAAGGTTTCTATCTATACACTGAAGTGCTTCGTTTCTTGTTCCCTTTTTTATGACTAGACCAGCCCTATTGCTTTCTACCATCTGGTCCTGCACCCTCCACACACACACACTTGGACAGACTTGGCAATGCTGAGAACACCAAATATTACATCAGCAGTTCATTATAAAGCCCAGCTGTGCCAGTTGTACTGGGAAAGAATAGGTCTGGGTTTTTTCCTTTTCCTAATTCAGACACAAATGGTCAACCAGGCACAGCCCAGCCCAGAATACACAATAACATATTTTACCTGAGCTAATGGGCTATAGCTAGTGCCCCATGTGCTCTGTAATAGGGCCAGACGTATTCAAACAAAATGCATTTCAGTCTCTGGAGCTGCTGTTTTAATCAGAATTTTTATTCTCTCTTCTTCTAAAACAAATTAGTTAAAATGCCATTATTTTATCCAGCATCTAGTCAATCTCTGCTATACCTTAATCAAAATATATCAGATCAATAACTTGGAGAGTTTAATTTTATTTATTTAACCTATAAGAGGCTCATCAACCTGTCCTATATTAAATCCAATAGCCTGATTAAGAAATTAATCGTCATCACAACATCCAGAATAGCACAACACTATTTTCCTGCTTTCTCTTAGTGAGCAAAGCAGAAATCCACATGATCCACATGAAACAGCAGTGAGATACACAGCACTGAGCATATTATTTGATATTATTCTGCAGAGAGCATGTGTGTTCAGTTGTCTTCCAATCAACAAAGCAGGGTTGTTGTGTCTCACTTGTGTTATCCCAAAACATTGTATAATTGTAACAGCAAACTTGAGATTTAAATAAGCAAGCAAGGAACTGGACCATTTCCCAGAAAGGTCTCTGAAGACAATCTACCCTTCTTAGCAACTAGTTAGCAACCAAGAGATGATTACTGTGGATTAAAGAATTAGATAATAAAACAACAAAAAAATCTAATCAGAAACACTACTGACAGCCATTGTACTGTCATAGGGCCCACCGAAATAAAATAAAAATAAATTTAAAAGACAAAAAAGCTCTACAATTATTCTGTCACGAAGCACATGACAAAGATGGAAGATATCCAGACTACTGAATATCTTTCAAGAAGTATGAAGGAAAAAAAATGTATCTTTTTTTTTTTTTTTTTAGTAGCTTTATTGGCTTGGCTATAATTTAAACTATTCAAATCCCCTGGCATTGCACTTTGTATTCGTGGCTGAGCTGTTAACAGACTGTCAGTTTAGAAGAGTTGGAGCAAATTCAGATCTGGTTCAAGTAAGCATAGTTCTAAATTTACAACATTCTTGTTCACTAAGGACAAATCCAGGCTGTTGGCCACATAAAAGCCAGAGAAGGTGAGTTAGTGATTACAATCTGAATCCTAAGATCTTACACATTATTCAAGTTTTTGAGACAACTGTCAGCGCTTTCATAGAGAACGATCAGTTGAGCTTTGTAATGCAATACAAAAGACTGAAAGAGACACCGCAGGAATAAAACACATTTATGCAGATCATAACACATATTCTACTTCTATTATTCCACTCCATACACTGGGAGCAGCAAAGGCCAGGATGGCAGTCCAGAAACCCTTACTCTAGGTTCAAATAGGATAAATACTTCAGATTCCTTCGTAGAGTGAATAAATATTAGTCTGTCTGAGACAAGGAACATTTCAATGCAGTATCAAACACTGGTACCAAATTTCAAGAGGTACCTAACCAAATAGTCTTCAGACTAAAGAATTTTTCGGGGTCCCTCTGAATAGTTTTTTTACCTCCAGAAAGCTCCTGAGGGTTTTTTTGAAGCTTGCCTTCATGTTTCTTCCTCTCACATGAAAATCAGTAAAAGATTATCTTAATGACAAAGTAGCGAGTCTACATGATCAAACTCACATGGTCCAGGGAATTTCAGATTTGAGGTTAACCTTTTTTTTCCCCTGTGCCCCTAGAAGTCTGTGTTTTCAACACAGTTCCTAATGTACAGGGACACAACTGAGCACACTGATAGATTCAACAGGGTTTATGCAAATCTATATACTTCTAAGGAACTTTGCCACATTTATTCAGTTTTAATAGGTGGTTGAATAATAGTCACTACAAATCTAATGTTTCTATTTTCGCAGTTTGGTTAATTTATTTTAACTATTCCCTCTCAGCTTCATCTTAAAAGGGATATGATCATAATGATTATTTTAGATTATTACATATACAATCCAACATGATGGGTATTTGCACCCCTTTGGGTATTCAATAGTCTAATTTTAAAAAGGTGTAATTAATGTTAGCAGAATTATGTTTATATTTCTGCTAAGAACACAAGCCGGGCTTCTGGTATGTTACCATTTCTTCTAGGCTTGCTGTGATATGAGCCAGTGTTTATTGAGAAGTTCTCTGTGAGTGGTGAGACACTGGAAGAGGTTGCCCAAAAAGGTTGTGGATGCCTCAATCCCTGGAAGTGTTCCAGGCCAGGTTGTATGGGGTTTTGAGCAACCTGTCTAGTGGGAGGTGATCCTGCCCATGGCAGCAGGGTTGGAACTAGATGATCTTTAAGGTCCCTTCCAACCCAAACTACTCCAATTCAATGATTATAAATTACCAGGTAGCATGTCAGTTGCTACATCTTTAATTCAATTTCCAAAAACCTTAGAAAAAATGCACATTGGCTGAAATAAACTGTTTAAAATTACAAAACATGTGTTCTATATATTTGTAATAGTGACATCAGAAGTTTGTCAGCTGACTGACTATACTATTTAAGTTCTAAGATATGTTGATAAACAAGAAACATTACAAAGGCAAGATATGTTTCAGAAAGATTAGTATCATTCCCAAGGTCAGACTCTAAGTGAAGAGTTAATGGAATCCACTTTTAAAATACATAAATCAAACAAACAAGCAAAAAGTAAAATGAAAAAAAAACCCAATCCACCACACACCTTCCAGCTTGAAGCTCTCTCCAAAGTTGGCAATAACACATCAAAAATCTTTGAATGGTTAGTCAAACTCAGAAAGTTAACAACTCTGACTTATTTCAATGGGTTTCCCTTCAGTCAGCATCTGTACGACAAACTTTGGTCCAAGCCAGCACAGATTTGTGATCACACTTGATTCTTTGAGACTAAAGAACCAAGAATGCTTATGTTCACCAGTGCCAGGGAAACACCATTAGTTCAGGAAGATATGTACAAACATATCTGCACAGATAGGTCAATTATTTTTCTTATACCAAATAATTAAATTCCCAATTATTTTTGCATCAAACATGTTATCTATACTAATTTTTCCAGAATAAGTCTGGAAAACCTGTTTTTCTTCTTTCTTACCTACTTTTCAAAGCTCTGTAGGTACTTCAGCAGTTTTCCATTACTAGCTCATGCATTCACAATTGTTTCTACATCATCATCTGTATGTTTAATTAATATGCCATTTACTTGACTTTTCAGATTAATAATAAAAGATATTAATGAAAATGCACTTAATACTTATCTCCATAGCACTCTTGGACATGTTGTCACAATCCATTGCTTTTGCATTTATCACTTCGTAAAGATTCTTTTTCTGTACAAATCAAATTGGAGTTGACTCCTTAGTGAAAACCCAGACTTTAGTTCACAAAGACCCAGTCTAAAACATTTCATTTGAGCCACTGCAATTATTCACCTGTAATAAGAATATATGGCAAAGACTAGATGAAATGTTGAGTCAACCGTGCTTGATGAGATTACTCTGGAGTACTTCAGGAACTGGCCTGGCAATCTGACAGCTGCTCAAGATTACTTTCATGAATACATGGAAGCTAACTAATATCTCTGAAGTTTAAAGTTTTAAGAGCTATGGGTAGGACAGAAGGGAAAACCCTAGTATCATTAATTTATCTGTAAAATACATTGGAAAGAATAATAAAGCAAGCTTTTTATTTATATCATAGCTGCTTACAACATTCAGCATGGATTTGCCAAAAAGCAGTTAAATTTCTTCTAGGGTATGAAAAGAGTGAGAAGGTAAGCGTAAACATATGAGAGGTACTGCAATGTTTTTTCCTGCACATAAAAGAACTGATATGAAAACACAAGCAGACTGGGATAAAGTTACGAGAGTAAAATCTAAACGGAGATAGTACCAGGTTCAGGGCATTGTACATAAAGAAACTTGTAGCCTGTAGGGGAATTCTGTGTTGAACAAGGACATGTGATAGCCCTTGAAGGACTGGACAACCCTGGCTAAGTTAGCATGAGTCCTGAGTGTCCTTAAGGTCACTGTGAAGGGCAGAAAGGAGGGAAGTCTAGCATTGAGCAGGCAGGAGAGTGGAACATGAACAAGCCGTATTAACTGCAAAAGAGGTGTGTACAGAACTTGTACCTGGATGCATATAGCCAATTAGCTTAAAGCTTAGTATGTGTGCCTTTAACTGCTATCCAATAAAAGTAGTGAATGTACCCATGCACAGCTTAGAAAACTATATAAGCAAACTGTGTAGGGGAATAAACAAGAACGATATGTAGCCATATTGGTGTGATTGTCGTTATTTGGTCAGCTCCCCGTGGGTCCCTCTTCAGTAGCCTGATTACAACTGAATCTATAAGACAGTAGTCAGAAGGTTCAGAAATCTAGAAAATCTCTAAATGATTATTTGTTATGGCCCTGATAAATTACAGTATTTCATTTTCAATTAAAAAGATAGAGACTAATGATTTACACCTACCCTATTACATGAACTTCTGTCAGTTGTGCGTCACATGCACACAAGCAGAATTACTGAAAGCAATCTTACATGGTGTAAAAATAAATGAATAATTAAAAATTTAGATTTAGCTACCAGATATTTTGCTACAAATTTCTGGAACTTTTAATTAATAGCAAATATTTGCCAAGTTTCAGAATGCTGAAATCTCTCAATCCTTACAAAAAGTTAGGAAATTACCTTAACTGACTGCTGCCCAAATCTATGCTGGTATTTCAAATGATAACACAACTGTTATTCCAATATTTGTTTTTTACCAGGAAACACATACCACTGGCATCATCCCAAGCAGTCTGAGGTAATCATACTTTTGGGCCACAGAAAGGAGTAGAAGACCTTGCACCTCAGGGCAAAAGTCTCCTTCACATCTACTCCTCATCACAAGTCAAAGAACAGCACACAAATTAGCCCACATGCATCCCGCTTTTCTCCCCAGTATTACACACAAACTGCACACAGAAAGAGACCTGCAGCAACAGCTGAAGGATAATCACGCCACAGTTATAAAAAATATAATTCATACTACAAGCAGCTAAACTATTTCAGCCTGCAGCCTGTCCATGGGGACAGGCGCTCAGCTACACAGCTTCCAAGAAGGCAGTATGCTTCCAGCAGTAAAAGCATCCCAAAGCACCTATAGAAAGCTTACGCTGGAGAGATTACAGTGCAGGCAACAGCACTCACATTCAGCTCAGTCTGCTGGCCGAGGGGGGAGGACAAACAACCTGTCAGCTTGTCTTCCAAGCAGTTTGTAATTAGCCATTACCCAGACTCTAGAGGGACTTTATGCCTTCCACTGCCTCCTCTCCACTGTGCAGAGAGAAGAGAGAAGGAAGAAGGTTCCTGTGTCCCTTGTCGAACCAAGACTAGCAAATACTCAGGATCCCTCTCAGCAGCTGTGCAAGAGCAAGCATGCCCAAAGGCTTTGTTCAGACATCTCTTTGTCACAGAACTGAGCTGTTTACTACTTTTAATACAAAATGAATTAACTTCAGCACAACACTCTCAGACAGGACACTTGCCAGAAAGTGATTAGGTTCAACAGCATGCACGGTAGTGTTACAGCATTCAACTATTACCCAAGGTTTGAAGTGGCATACTTTTCTATCTCTCTGTTAAGGAAAGGAACATGAGACCCATTTCAGCTGCTCACACCACCTATGTTTTTACCACCTATATTCATTTAAAGTGATTAAGACAAGCAAAGCTCTTCACCAGCTGAAAGAGCTCCCTACTGGTCTCATAAAACACGGCACAATCTGGACAACCGCAAAGTAGGGATAAGGCAGGTCTTTGCCCTTGAGGTGCTGGAGCAGGTCCAGAGAAGGGCAACGAAGCTGGTGAGGGGTCTGGAAAGCATGCCTGATGAGGAGAGGCTGAGGGAACTGGAGTTGTTCAGTCTAGAGAAGACTGAAAGGAGACCTTATTGCTCTCTACAACTACCTAAAAGGAGGTTGTAGTGAGGCTGGTGTTTGTCTCTTCTCTCAAATTACTATTGATAAAATGAGAAGAAATGGCCTCAAGTTGCATCAGGGGAGGTTTAGATTGGATATTAGGAAGAAATTCTTCACTGACAGGGTGGTGAGGCACTGGAACAGGCTGTCTAGGGAGGTAGTGGAATCATCATCCCTGGTGGTGTTTGTAAAACAAGTGGATGTAGCGCTTGAGGCTACGGATTAATGGATAGATAGAAGTTAGAATGAAGGCTGGACTCAATGATCCAACCCTAAAGATTCTATGATTCTAATATATTTCTCGTGGCCATAGCAACTTAACCATAAGTTTAATCTTGCACATGCAGAAGGTGGGTTTCACAGGTACAACTCCAATTGAATAGAAATACTAGAACATGTTAGCCTCTTTGCACTTAAAGATAAAGCATTTCTGAGATTGTAGGTAGATGTATTTGGGTTCATTATCCTAAACTGCAGAAAGAGAAACAAAAAGAACAATCGGTATAGTTCCCGTGGGGCAGCCTCTTACACATCACATCAAGTCAAACTGGGTTCTGCAACTGCATGATAAGCTCCGATATGGTGTAAAGGTACAGGATGAGTTCAGGGGCTTATGTCACGACATAAGATAGTGTTAAGCAGCACAAAAAGACACAGCAATGGAAAAATATGGTTAAAACACTCCTTCCTTGCTCAGGGAAATCAGTTCAAGCAAAACAAGAAAGGAAGTACAGGGTTGGAGTTGGCCTTATCTGACAGAAAACAGAAAAACATCAAGAAGACAATCAAGAGTTAAGTGTCAGGATTTGGTATAACATATCGTTGACTAGCACTGAATTTTTAGACAAGAGAAAATTGTATATTCAACCACATTGTACTTCAGAAAAGCATTTGATGCTGTGCCACATAAGATCAGCTAAAATATAGCAGAGAGGAATTAGTGTAGTGGAATAGGGACTGACTAAAAGGAGCTGTACTGAAAAAGCAGAAGAGGTGGAAGGGAAATAGCAATGGAATTTTCTCCCACTCAGTCTTGGGACAGATATTGCTCACTATATTCACTAGCAACGTTACAGAAGCAATCTTGTCACAACTCACACACTTTTCTTTGTCAAGCAAATGGCTGGATAAACAAATTCCTGTGTGTCCCAAAACTCGGCAAAATTTCCCTTCATAAACCTAAAAAGACAGCAATACTGAAAATTGTGTATTCCTATCACTATCTAAAAATCTATCGTTTGTTCTGGATATTTTTGAAAGTACACTCTTTAGAGAGAAGTTAAAAATAACATGGTTAAAAAGTTTATATAGTATTAGAGGAAACTGCAACAAACTCTGAACTACCCAAGTCTTCAATACTAAAGCTAAATGAACATTAATAGTTAAATTAAAACTGAAAAGATGTCCGAGATCTTAAAAGTTCAACACATTTCCACAACTTAAAAAGTGTTTGTGATAAATGAAGTAGAAGTCCCAATGTTATTGAAAAATGTTTCCTGCTTGAAACTAAGGTTTATGACAAAATGTCAACAGAACTTTAAGGTAATTGAACAACCCTAGTCACTGCAGTGATAAACACATTCATATGACTATCACGTGTTATTTCACAGGAAACAGCTTTCAAATATATATTTTTTGTTTTCACGCTCAGAGGCAAATAGAAAAACATAAAAATGCAGATAAAGTTGTAATCACATATCAAGGATGCAAAAACAAGTTGTTGAAAGCTATGAAAAGAGCAAATCTCGAGTAGCTCAAACTTTTCTGAAGCGCACAAGCTCTGCAGAGAAAAAAACTGCAACCTAAATTCAGCTAATTTCTTATCTTGTACATCAAGTGAACAAAGGAAAAATGAACTGTTAATCTACCAGTATATTCTTATTTTTCCTTATTGTTCCAAATTGTACATGTTAACCTCACAGGTAAGCCTGAATAATTAACTCACGCCCAGGAAAAAAGAAAAGATTGCAAAGAACTGTTATACCTTTTATACAAGTAAAATCAATTTATTATGAAAGACATGAAAAGTAGGAATAATAGATAAGGAAGAAGTTGTTAAAGTCAAAGCTTTGCCTGCTTTCCAGATTCTATTTTAAAAAATAAGTTTCAACTCATATTTACTGACAAATCACATGTTAAAGACAATTATCTTTTTCACCCTCTGTATTTACTTGTAACTTTTAAGCTGACTTGACCTTTTCCTTTTCCCACAGAGTAAGTGAAACACGTTTTTCCTATCACTTAGCAAAATAGTGAAGTAATCAGAAACTCAGCAGTATGTTTTTACTGGCAAATGTGGTTGTTGACACAAAGAGCTTAGTTATCATAAGGGCATAGACAGAGCATTATAGGACAAGTTCTCACATCTCTTTTCAGACCCAGGACTCTGCAAGGAGGATTTTTTTTTTATATATATATGTATATAACCCTGCCTGGCATACTCTGCTTAAAACCACAGTGTTCCTGAATAATTAATCCATGTGCTGATATTTGATATACTGGTATATAGGTTTGATGCAGATCCTGATGAGGCAAGGACATGCAGTTGCTTTTTTTTGGTGAACAAGTTGGAGTATATAATTCCGTTACTGAAAATACAGACTTAGTAAAGTTCAAGTGATGGCAAATGGACAACACCTAATCCAGAAGCACTGGTACATATTATTGATTTACCCCACTAAAATTGTTGAAGAGTTGAATTGGCAGAGCAACTTAATAACATAAGTGCTTTTCATTATGTAGCTCCACAGTTCTGATCCTTAGTAGGTACCCTTAATCCAGACTTAATATATCTGGGACCGGCAGTCTTGGGACCATATCCCACAGAATTTACAATGATCTTCGGCAAGTTGAATTTTAGCCAAAATCTCTAAAACAGCACTTTTCTCCATCAAACATGCTTTTTCTTTTCTATCTCAGCTAGGCTTTGAGGAAGCCAGAATGGAATTTTCAATCAGTGCAAGAAACCTCACATTTCTTCTCCACAACCTAAATCTCCTACTCACTTCCCCACTCAGTATCTTAACTGTCCAGTTGTATAGGTTTTGCTTGGTAGGAAATGTTCTATAAAAGAGTTCCATTCACTTATTTCACAACAGGTCAAACCCAGATCTTAAACCTTGCTGATTTTTGTCAAAAATTGCTGTTTCAGAGCATCCAAAAGTTTTGAGTCCTGCCATGATGCACAAAAAATAGCTAGCTACTACTGTGCCCAGCACATTTAGGATCAGAGCAGAACTGAACTATTAGGAGCAGAAAATAGATGGAAACTGACCAGAGCAGAATGAAAGTGAGAATCCTTGTGCATATTGCGTGTCAGCAATGTACGGTCATGAGGTACTCCAGCAGCATTGACTCGGTGAGCTACAGCAAGTTCCTCTGACTTCCTCCAACCTCCTCCACTTCAGACTGTAGTGCAGACCACCAGGATAGCCCTGGGCTGCCTGACTTGAGCTATACCAAAAGATTTTCCATCAGAAACACAACAATTTATCTTTCATTCTGAAATAGAGAATTTCCCATTGCAATAGAGCTTTTAACGTTTAGGGCTATTCCAGATTATGTTTCTCAAATATCTGTATATATAATGAACTATTCATTGTCTGTTAGTTAAAAACTAAATTGGCCAGTTAGAATAGTTTAGTAGCTGTGTAATTTACATAATTCTAAATTATATGGCCAATAAAGTACTAATTATTGTACTTCTGTTATATTTGAATTTTAAATAAGAAAGGTGTAAGGCTTTAAATTAGTATAAAATCAAGTCATTCAATTGCTATTTTTGAACATCATATAATTACAACAACAAAATCAAACTACAAAGTACTTTCAATAGGTGGTTAAGCTACACAGAGATCTGCTTTAAAGAGCTATGCTGAATTAACTGAAAATCATAGACTGGATTGGAATAGAAAAGACCTTTAAAGGTCTTCTGTCCCAATCACCTTGCAGTGAGCAGGGACATCTTCAACTAGATCAGTTTGCTCAGAGCTCTTTCCAATCTGACCTGGAATGCCTCCAGAGATGGAGCATTTGCAAGCTCTCTGGGTAACCTGTTTCAGTGTCTCAGCACCCTTGGCATAAAAAAAAAAAACAACAACTTCCTTATATCTAGGCTGATTCTACCTATTTCCCCTTGGTCCTGTCACTGCAGGCCCTATTAAGGAATCTGTCCCCATTTTTCTTCTAAGACCCCTTAAGTACAGAAAGGCCATAATAAGGTCTTCCTAAAACCTTCTCTTGACCACGCTGAACAGCCCCAACTCTTTCAGCCTTTCCTGATAAGAGAGGTG
Source organism: Chloroceryle aenea (assembly GCA_013399075.1). Classification (NCBI taxonomy): domain Eukaryota; kingdom Metazoa; phylum Chordata; class Aves; order Coraciiformes; family Cerylidae; genus Chloroceryle; species Chloroceryle aenea. Next base: position 284,044 of record VWZY01002360.1, read on the forward strand.
TTCCAGCCCTCTCTACCATTTTTTTGGCCCTCCTCTGGACTTCCTTCATGACCTGCTCCAGCAGGTCCATGCCTAGCATTTACTAAGGCTTCCTTTAGAGAAAAGGTTTTCACTGAAGCATTTAAACAAGATGCTACCTCATGACATCCTTCCTTTCCACAGAACAGACAATTTAATGTTTTGATGAAAGCAGACCTGTAACACCATCTGGGGAGGACACTCCAAACTTCACTGACATTTATCTGAACTATTACAGCTGTCATAAGAAATTACATTACCAGTTCACCCTCCCAGCTTCAACATTTCTCTGCACACAGAGGGAACCCAGGAAGGTCCATCCATTGAAAACAAAGCCAGCAAGTCTCAGAGCAGCCACCACTGCCAATCAGGATTCAGTGCAGCAATATGCCCATCCTTGTCCTCACACCAGGACTGGAATGCCTGCCCACCAGCCCATGCCAGAGCCACCCCTGGTTGCTGGGTCTGCATCAGCACCCTCTGGTTTGAACAGAGAGGCAACAGACATCACCAGAACCCTCTTCTCATACCTTCAACCACACCATCCCGCAGAGAAGCTATCACTGAAAATAGAACAGAACAGTTGAATTGGAAGGGACCTAGAATGCTCATCTGGTGCAAGTGCCTTAACAATTCAGCGCTGACAGAGATCTAAAGCATGTTATTTGAGGGCATAGTTCAAATGTCTCTTCAACACTGACAGGCATAGGACATTGACCACCCCTCTGGGAAGCCTGTGTCTGACCACCTTCTTTATAAAGAAATGCTTCCTAACATCCAGTCTGAACTTGCCCTGACACAACTTTGAACTATTCCCACATGCCCTGACCCTGGGTACCAGGGAGAGGAGAGTACTCAAACTAAGGCTGCACCACCAATTCTTAATACAGCAGGATAATCACCTCTTCTGATAAACTGGTTGTGGCGTGTCTGATGCACCCCAGGATGTGGTTTGCCCTCTTGCGCTACCAGAGCACACCGCTGACTCATATTGAACCTGCTGCTAATCAGCACCCTCAGATCCTTTTCTGCAGGGAGGCTCTCCAGCCACTCCTCTCCTAATTTATCCTTGTGCCTGGTGTTCCTCCCTCCCAAATGCAGAATCCAGCACTTGGGTTTGTTCCATTGATGACTGCCCAATGCTCCAATCTATCAAGATAGGCAAGATTACCAAGAGGCAAGGCCTAGTGGCCCTCAGGAAAGTCAACAGCACCTCCCAGTTTGGTATCATCATCAAGCTTGCTAATGGTGCATTACATCCTTGCATCCAAATAATTGATAAAAACACTGAACAGTACCAGCCCTAGGACTGATCCCTGTAGCTAAACATAGACTGATTCACTACAATCCTTGGAGGCCTACAGTCCATCCAGCTTTTCACACAGGACACTGTGTACCTGCTCATCTCACAGTTGACATCATGTCCAAAAGGATATGGTGAGGGACACCATCAAAACCTTTACAAAAACCCAGAAAAGCTATATCCACTATCTTAATTTATGAGGTGGGTGACTTTACCAAAGAGGACTTTACCTTGGTGAACCCATCTTGTTTTTTAAATGCCTTTCAGCAGCATGCAAAAATTATCTTCTCTGTCATTTTTCCAGCTACCAAGGTCAGACTCACAGCTCTGTAGTTTTCTTTGTCTTCGCTCACCCCCTTCTTGTAGATGGGAATAGCACTGGCTAGCTACCAGTCAGCAGGCACCACCCAAGACCTTTGGCAGATGATCAAGAAGGGTCCTGCCATAACATCCACTAGCTCCTTCAGTATTCTGGGATGAATCCCATCAGGCCCCACGGACTTGTGAGCATTCAGCTGATACAGCTGGTCCCATCAAATTTCAGTGTCCACAAATAGAAAGTTGTTATTCCCAGAGTCATGATCCACCAACTCAGATAACCAAGTTGATAGTTTGACAAAAGCTTGAGAGTTTCCTGGTTTGGGTTCTAAAGGTTCTACAGCAAAGAGAAGCAGAGGAATACAACTAAAGAAAGGGGCAGGTCTGCAGAGCATCCATTTATTTACATTGCAAAATATATTTAGGTAATGTTTCATTCATAGTTCTTCCAGCAGAACAGCATGGAGACCCTGCTGAATTCTAAGAGAATCACATGGTACATGGACAGCCATGACAGAAGCAACACTACTGAAATCACAGAGAAGGATTTATTCCATAAAAAGAGGTATGGACATTTCTGCACTGTTCCCAAGGGAAAGACTTCAGATCTGGGACACTTCAATGCCCGGTGCTGCAGCCTCCCCCATCTCTCCCTGGGCACCAGCTTCTAGAGGCAATGGGACACAGCACTACCTTAGTAGGCCATACCAACTGCAAATACAGTTGGATGCATTTCTTGGTTCAAAACTGCTCCTCTCATGAAAAGAAACCAGGGCTTTCCAGCAATTTAATTTGTCTTCTAGTTCCCATTGCCAGAAGATAGGTGCTACATTGTGATGTGATCATGATGCACCACAGGCATTATGGTAACCCTGGAGAACTCCCCAGGCAGCTGGCATCACAGCCCTTTAGTCAGCTGACCAACAGGACAAAGTCTGGCTGGCCAGGGAAAGGGCTATGGCTGAAAGCAGCCAGCGAGCTGTGAAATAAAAAGATAAAATAGAGCCATTTTCAGCAGAGACATCCTGGGCTTCTGACCCAGAGAAGCCAGATTGGTGGACAGCTTCAACTTCCAACCATCCAGGAGGTGATATGGGAGCATCTGGGAATGGTGCTACTGGACCTCTCACAGAAAATTATGCCTTTCAAGGCTTACCTGATGAATCCTGGGCCCCAACGATATGCTATCAATGCTGCGAGGACATGTCTTTATGTCCTGTCTTCAGCCTTCTCCTTCCTGAAGAAGCTCTGGAAGCTCAGCAGCAGCCATTATGTCCAGGCAGTCTGGTAGGGCAACAGTGGAAACTGTGTTGTGATCGCAGAAAATCTCTTCAGAAAGGAAGTACTAGAGAGACTGGGAATGAGACTGGCCCCTGAAAATCTTTGAAACTAAGTCCATGAGACACTTCATTCTCCAACATAACCTCCATGTCTTCTGCAGAATGGAAGGGTATTCCCTTAATGGGGCTTGAATAGAAATTGCAGATATCTTACATAGCAAGTAAACATCATAGAGGTAGAAATACATTAGCACAGGAATAAGTAACAGATTATTTTGTTGTTATTGTTCTTAATAATAAATCTTTTTTGAGATGCCTCGTACTGTCTCTACAGTTTCACAGTCACTGTCTCAATAGCTGAAGCCAGGGGGTTGCCTTCAAGGACATGAAGGGTTTGGCTCCAGCTTGCAAAGCCAAAAGGCCCCAGACACTAGCACCACAATCGGCGGGGGGGATAAAAAAAAAGATAAAATAAAAAAAATCAGTAAAAGCCAAGATGGGGCTAATCCAGAAGCTGCAGCAGCACCCACATAGCTCTTGGGGAGTCCATGGCTCTTCCCTCCCACAGCTTAGACCAGGGGCAAGGGACAGAAAAGCTGCAGGCAGCAGGCTTGAGCTTCTCCTGCCCTTCCTACATGACATCTGGGGACAGAATTTTTTATTAATACAGACACGTTCAGAATCTACTGTCTGGAGGGAGAGGTACATTTTATCGTTTAATAAAAGTGTGAAACTTTTGGTTACAATATCTGAGGCACTATGTTGTTAAAATAAATTGATTTGGCCCAGATCCAGGAAACTATTTGCTATCCAAAAGCCTGGTTTTTCTTTGTCAGCTCTAGATGTATAGATGCAGAGCAGAACACAGATTGGTACAAACAGCTAGTCTTTCTGTATGATATATATCCTTTGCATGTCTTCTTAAAGCTTTCACTTGCAGGGTTAGGCACAGTCTAACAAAGGATTTTCATCATGACAATTCTGGTGACAGTATTCCCTCTCACCCCTAGTTTCCTTCTAAGTTTATGTATTTAAAATAATATGTTAGAGCTGTGCACTTCTTTGTGCCTCACTCAATAAACCCACGAGAGGAGGCTAGCAAGAAGGTCAGCCTCAGCCAGCCTTATGTCTCAATAAACATTACACGAGCCTGCCAATGAGTGATACAGAGGGCAAGTCCCCCCAGAGAGAAGGGGTCCCATTATTTGGGCAAACACAGTTCTTCACATTGAACAGGGAGTTTTCCCTAGACTGTTGTTGCTGGATTTATACAAGTTTAAAACCATGCCATTTACAATCTGAATTCTATCTAACATTCTCCAGATTTTCAGCTGGTTGATTACTTAGGTTACATTTATTAGTTCTAATTTCTGTCTTTTCACCACTTCTTTGAAATTCTACTATATTTACACATCAAAAACATATGGACCATTTGTGCCCCTTTCTCTCTCTGTAGATAAACACTTATATTTGGTTGGTAAACCTTGAAAATATGTTAGTCTGGGCAGCAATAGCCATAGCTGCTTTTCCTAAATGTGGTGAAACCAGCCACCCCCTAAACATGTTTAAAAGCTCAGAGGGAAGGCACGAACATTATTCACACAACAACAATCTAACAGTTTGGTTGATATTATTTATTTTTAAGTAAGAAGGGTTTATTAGTGCCACACTGACAGGAATTTTTATGCATTTGTAAGCCACTTCTCAGCAGTATCAATTAATGCTACTGCACATGAAGTCTGCTGTGAAGTACATTCTGAAATGGTTTCTGAAAGCAGTGTAGCTAATTTTCCTAGCAAAATCTTGGAACAACCTTGCAAAAATACTCAGAGACATAAAACAGTCTTGTTGTGACAGGCCTTAAATATTTGTCCCCTCATTCTGATGTATTCCTTTCGGCCACATCGTTAGGTTTAGATTGTGCAGATGAACAGAGATTGAAGTGCTGTTTACAGTTCCATAACTGTAATGATGTAATTCTAATTTAGAAAAAGATATTCATCTGTAAAGTTAATTGCTTTTCTTGTTAGCAAGCTTTACCCTAGTCCAATGGCTGACTATAAAATAGCAGTGTAGGCTGAAATTAAGCTCCATTGTCAATTGCAGACCCATTTACCTATGCAACACATACAGCCAGGACTGACAAGTTTATTTTCCATATTTCCTTCTGCAGCAGAAGCACAGAAGGGAACACATAGTGTGCATTCCCTATGCATCCAAGCATCCCAATGACCATGCACACATAACTTCTTAAGGAGAACTTTGCTCCCAGCAGTAAAAGACCAAAACTACAAATATTATGAACCATGGAAAGAGATAGTGAGAAAGGCACCTGGTTCAGTGCCATGAAACAGCAGAGAATTTTTTTGGTAAATATCCCAGCTATCCCTACTGTGATCAGTAGGGCTACCTGTAGCAGTTTTAATGAGTTTAAACAGAGCTCTGAGAGCTCAAGATATAAAATCAGGTCACATTCAAACTGTTCAAAACAGCAATAGTCTGATTTGTCAGTTTGTTTATTTGACAGACGTTATAATGTCACATATAAAGCAAAGGCAGACATAGCAGAGGATAAAATGCGTGCAGGTTACAGGAGACTGCATAGACTGACAACTGGTAAGCTGATGTTCCCTGATGCAATGTAGGAAATTAAGAACTCAGCCTCATCTTTGGACACTATGCCTCACAATGAGTTTCCTATGTGACTTTTCTGAGCAATTCTGCTGTGGCCCTGAGGCTCAAGGAGATAAATTACAAATTAGGAGGGCCTAAATATTATATTAATAGGGGCCAAACAAGTACAAACTGAATGGTATTGTGTCAGGCTGATATCCACATAATTAGCCTCCTAATAATAAAAGCTCTTTTTTGCTCAGTACTACACTTCATCTTTTCCTCTTCAAGAGGTACAAAGAAAGTTTAATCATCCTAAAGGCTGAAGATGCTGAGAGTAAAGATTCTCAAGCACTGAAGAGCTCTCTGTGGAGAAACACTAGAGAGCTGACTAACCTCTTCTGAGCACAGGAGCATCTCTTCAATAATACAGCACAATTAATACTTGCCATTCTTAACCTCAATAGTCTCACAAGGGAAGACAACACTTTTTACCTTCATGGATTCTTTCTTTGTCTCTCCTAGAGAATTTGCACTCCTTACTGCAAAATAATGCCAGTACCTCAATCCAGGCTGCACAGAAACAACTTCTAAGGGAGAGAAAGAAAATAAATTCTTTTTGAAGTTATCTAAGAGCCAGGGTCAAATAAGTTCAGGGGGGAGGGAAGCAGGGAAGAAGAAAGAAATCCAAGGCAGATATTCATCAGTCACCAGGAACCTTCTTCATACAGAAAGTAATTATTTCTGTAATTACTGACAGTCTTGTTTCTCTACAAGTTGCAGTCATACCACCCTAACTACAAAAGTAGATGTTTACAATAAACATCTCTGACAACTCCAGAAAGAATTTGCCACATAATGCACAGAACAAATTTGCATGGGAAAGATGGAAGGTGGCAGCAATCAAGGGCACATGCGATTCTTTTTCAAAAGCTGCTTAGTCTTCGGTATAGATAGTACCACTGAGAACATCTTCAGTCTCTCATCTATTTGGGTAAAGAAGTGCAGAAGCATGAATCACAACTTCCATGAACTGTAAAGCTTTGGAAGGAACACATAAAATTTTATCTTTTTTTTTTTTTTTTTTTTCACAGCTGCACTTATCTTTTAGTTAAGACAATCCTCTGCAAGAGGGTCTCTTCTCTGACCTGCACTAATGCACTCAAGGGCATTCTAGGAATTTAACACCAGCCCACACTCAGCAGCCACAGAAGACACCCTACCCACAAAAACACAATGAGAAAGAAAGCTTTGTGACTGACAGCAGCAACCTGGGCCTTATTAAATCAAATGAGAACTCTAATTAGTTTGAGACACTATTTAGGTGGCAGGTGAGAATATGGAAATATGTAATAATCACCCCCACCCCCAACACGTCACTCTAGCTTTATAGTTCAGCAAACCCAACACACATCACTCTCCTAATCATAGTTTCTAAGTAAGCAAAATCTATTGGACTTCAACACAGCATTTCTTCCACTATCTTGTAACTTGCATGCCTGGACATTCCCAATTGAAGTTTCACAATCCTTTATCAAATCCAATTCTTGTCTGTATCATAGAATTTATTACAGACGTAAAAGAGTTTTAGCTCAGGACTAGAGAATCATCAATATATAAAGAAAGAATTTAAAGGAGAAACACAAGAACATTTGATGATGAAAAATCAGGAAGAGGTCAGGAACCCAAAGACCACAACACATGCTCCCCAGAAAGAAGAATGTTCCACACTGTGATTAGGCTGTCCAGAAATAGCATATCCTTCTGCCAGTTATTCATTTCTGCATGAGCACACACTTGTAGTCTGAACGCAAAACTCAATACACACCAAAAAGTATTTCTCTTGAGAGAAGAAATACATTCAGCCTCTCACACTTTACCGGCCTTATGATCATCTGAGCTTCGGGTACTATTTCCTCAAATCTTCACATACTTTTTATCAAGTAGAATATCATATTGTTAATTTATGTCTTTATTAGCTTGCTTTGTCCTTCTCCTCTTACTTTCAGTGATGCATGGTATTCAATTTTAATAGTTCTGTTAATGTCATTAGCGGGTGCTCAAACTCACTTTGAGATAATTAATGAAGATAACTTACTCAAAACATTAAGACATCAAGAACCCACGCAAAACATATACATCAATGATTGAAAAAGTCCAAGTCTGCTTCAGGGCTAGGTTTCATCACAATAATTATTACTGGAACTATTACATCTTACTATCCTAATAGGGAAGTTCATAAGAATAGAATTAACTTTATGCATCTTACAAAGGTCTAGCTACAGGGAAATCAACCCTTATCTCTATTGCCAATCTCCAAGGAAGTTTTTGGTCTGAGTATTCAGATCTTCATACACATTTCAATTAAGCAAATATCACTGTAACAATACACTATAACTATACAGTATAACAAATGCTGCTCTAAAATCCAAATATTATAAAAGTTACACTAAATCATTCCTTGCCTTCTCTTCAGCTTCCCTTTTCATGGTTTTATCTAGAAGTATAGCCTAGTTTGACCGCAATGTTAGTTCTTTAAGCAGGCACTGATTGTCACTAATTGCTCCACTATCATTTGAAACAGACTTGTTTATGAAATGGCACTAAATTAGGATATGAAAGTGCAGCTCACTATCGATGTAAGCAGTGCTAGGATAGGATTTGCACTGATGCATAGTATCAAACAAAATACAGCCTCTGGAGGCCACCTGGTCCAACACCTCACTCCAATGGCCAGTGAGATCAAGTCACTCAGTCTTGTCAAGGCAATTTTAAAAATTTCCAGTAGTGGAGACTGCACAGCTTTTCTGTGTCCTTGCTCCAGTGTTTAACCAGCCTCCTGGGAGCCTCTTCAATCTCATGATCCTCTTTCTGGAATTAGCCTACACTCTGCTTTAGCTTCAATTTTTACACTTGTGATTTTATTTATTTATTTTAAACAGCTATTGCTGCAGAGTTTGCATTTGTGGGAGATGAATAGAGCTAATTACAATCAGGCCAGTCAGGGGAACTTCCAACATACAATTCGGGTATTCATTTGGTGTTTCAGAACAATTACAAAGAATTAGAGCCTGTAAACATTGCTAGACTGAAACACAATCTCTCTTCCTCTCTGGAAAGATTTTTTTTTTTAAATGAAATATGCAGTATTAATATCAATTTTTACCACTATTTTTCATAACCATAGCTGGCTCAAGGTATAGACTCCTATTCCACACATCTCCTTTAAAACACAGGAAAACCTCCCCAGATTCTCACTTCTTTTATTGATAATTCCGAGTTTTCTGAAGTTCCTCAAATCACAGGTGAGCCCAGCCAGACTCCCAGGTATCCTACCCACTATTGGATCCTCCATATTCTTCTTTCTTCTTATAGCCCTATTAACATTTCCCAGATTCCCACCATCACTTAAATCCACATCTGCTCTTTCCCATTCTTCCCCTCTCTGTTGTGCTTACAGACATAGAAAAACTGTGCTAGCAAGCAACTGAAAATAGCACTAGCAAGCAAAGAGTGGAGCAGAAAGCCTTTGCTCCAAAGGGAAACTTTTGGATGTCCAGGCAGGGCACATTAACCTCTGCAGAGGTTCAGTCCCTGTTGGTACTTAGGCTTGTTCATTTGGATTCACACTACACTCTTCATTGTAAGCCTGTCTGTAGGCATCTTGAGACTCTTGATACCCCTTGGATTAGAGCCACTGTGAGAAAGGAAGGTGCAGAAAGGAGATCATGCGGTGCAACTGCACCAAGGCCCCCAGGCCAGAAAGGGAGAGATGACAGACTACAGAGGTGGATGACGGGTGATAAAGGTAGAAAAATGTGTTCACAAACACACATCAGGAGAGAGCTTGCAGTAAGCTGCTTTCTACTGCCTGGAGCTAGGTCCCCATGGGGATTACTGGATACACAATTTCATTTTAAAATGGAGTCTGATTTCTAAATTGCCATTAAATATTAAAAATTAGCCTATTCTTAATTCTTCTTCCTATTGCTTCTATAATACCTTACATACTGAAACACATTATGAAGACTGTCAGCAGATACCTCCTTTCATTTCTGATTTTTCTGAGTTCTAGTCCTCAAAAGGGTTTTCTACATAAAATTCTTACACACCTTAAAAGACAATGGGAACTGCTTGGGCTGCACACAACCGTTTTGTGTCCACTGGAAATAATACATTAATATATTAATTTCCAATGGTGGTGTTCATGTTCCCAGCCCAAAAGAGGCGTGAGATATGGTATTTTAAAAGGGTGACTTTATTTGGAAGGAAATGTTGAGTTGCTTCAAAAGGTATTAATTTATTTACTGACACTCAGTACTTTTCTATTCATGGTGACTAAGATGCCTAGCATTCATGGAGTAAAACTGTTCCCAAGGTTATGCTGAACAAACCTTTATCAGGCAACATGTTATATCAACAGGAATACAATCATTTAGGCCAGCCACAAATTTCCCATGGTACAGTTATACTATATTAACCACTTTTTCTTGTATTTTTGTTACAATTCTTGAGTACTTATTTTTTTTTAATCTTAGCTGTTGAATTAGGCCTAGCTTGTATGTATATAGAGAAAGACAAATAGAGTTGCTACTCTAAAAAAAGTTAATGTATCTCTTCCACACACCAACTAATGGTACTAGCTGTATTCCTTTAGAATAAATAGATGATGATGTTCTTTTAACAGGATATCACAGGAAGTTCCACCTCAACATGAGGAAAAACTTGCTTACTCTGTGAGTGACAGAGCACTGGAAGAGAGGCTGTGGAGTCTCCCTCTCTAGAGACTTTCAAGATCCACCTGGATCTGTTCCTGTGTGGCCTGCCCTAGGTGTTCCTGCACTGGCAGGGGGATTGGACTCTACAATCTCCAGAGGTCCCTTCCAACCCCTACCATTCTATGATTTTATTCTATCTGCACCAAAAATACTACTGTCCAAGGGAAGCATCTTCCATTCCAAATTCTTCAAGAATTCCATTATTAGAGTACACCCCCTTCTTATTTGACACTGCTGTTACTGACATGTCTTTAATATATGGTATATTCACACTTCAGTGTACCACCCATTTAGTGCAGCCAGCTAGACTCCATTTGTTTTGTCTTGAATGACAGCAGTAAAAATTTCTTGATATTTCCCTTTATAAATCTTCCTGACCTCTTTGAAGGGTGAGGAAAAATTAAATATGTGCCTCAGAGTAGGATCAACTAACATCCCATTCAATTTTATTTTTTTTCTTCATGTCCCTAATCTTGTTTTAAATATGCAAATTCTGTTCTTCAGGTCAGGAAGATTGTTTCCTTTCTTCTGTTGGGCATTTACCACAGATTTCTATCAGAATTTTAATTACTACATTAAAAAAAAATTCCTACTACAAGATCCATACATCTATTTATGTAGTTAAAATGTAATTTTCCAAATGGTTTCAGTCATAAGCACTTTTCAAAAATGTTATCCACTACCAGTATATTAAAATGCCAGTGTGTGCAATACAAATATGTGTAACAAATGGTGGGTAGTGAAAAGGAAGTAAATATCTCTCATTTTCACTTAAAATTACAATGAGTCAACTCAAACATTGTGCTTTTCTACACATCAGTGCACTCAGTTTGAGTAAATTCAGCTCAATACCCAAACTCTCTCTATAACCACAGTTATGGTGAGAAGCTTCTTAATCACATTTAGCCTACATCCCAATCTCTATCCATTTCCTTTTTCTAAAGAAAACCAGCCATTTGTCAATCCTTTTTTTAAATTTAAAATACATCTCATAAATTCCTTGGTCAATCTTTCTAGCTACACCAGCCACAGAATTTCTTCAAAAGCAGGCACATCATCCTGCCCTTTTCATCAGGCTGTGTCACTGAAGGCTTTAGAGCGAGAGCTCCCACCACACTGTACAGACAGGCAATGCACCCTGCAAAGAGCACCTGGAAATTTATATGGTTAATACAAACAGAGAAGTAATAACTAAGCCATACACAAAAGCAGCTAACAGTATCATGGGAGGAGAAGCAGGTTTTGACAAAGGCCTCCCCCTGTACTACACTACAGATGTATTTTTTTTCCTGACTCAGGCAGGAACCATCAATGGGCAACTTCCATCAAGCTTCTGTTTTCTACAAAGTTTCTGTTTCCAACAGCTTTACCATTGCCCTGTACATGCTTTCAGATGGGCTGCTTTTTCACTTCCTTCCCTTGTTGATACCCAACTGCAAGAATGCAAAATGTCTAACTTTTGTTCCATTTTAGGCTGGCTTTATTGGAAGGTTATTCTTCAATTCAGGAAGGAATTCTGTTGAGCGTTTTAATCAGCACAAACACTTCAAGAGCAAGTGTCAAGCTGACAGAATTGTCTGTAGCACTAGGTAAGTTAAGGGTAGAATGTACCACTTCAGATTACAGTTCCTTTACAAATTCCCAGCTGGGCTGGCATCCTCTCTAAAATAATATTGGAAGACAGACACAGCAAAGACTGTAACTTCACCTCCTTCCATCTTCATTATAAGGGCCTCTCATAATGTATTTTTTGACATCCTGGTAAGCTTCACTCTGCTCCCCCAGCTGTTTCACACTCCATTATAGCTTTGCTGTAACACCTTCTGATCGTAGCTTAGATACTTGAAGGATTCAAAAAAACTTTTTAGTCCTGAAAGGCAAACTTGCCCTAGTCATGCACTGCCCCCCCAATTAGCAAAAAGCATCAAATTAAGACATTCCTCAGTGAAAATCTTATACATTGCATTATATAGCTGATAGAAAAGATCATTCAACCACTTATTCACTTAACCATAAAAAGTGGGGGAGTTTCCCCTTTTTCCACACCATTAGATGGAAAACTCAAAGAGCAAACTCAAAATAAATCAGATCATGAGCTTCAAAATTTTAACATGCTCTTTTTTGTCATAGGCTTTCTTGTCTGTTTTGCAGGTGAAATATTCCAACACTCAATAAGAGATAAAGGGATGAATAAGAAAATGAAAGTGAACAGTGTTACAGCCTCCTGGACTTACACCTTGATCTGCTTTATTTGGGACTCATCTGAGGAACTGGGTAGTACACCATAGCAAACAAAATATCTCACTGCAATGTCCCTCAAGTGGGAATCTTATGCCAAGGGCAGATTACATTAAGTGGAAAATTATTAGACTAATCCTAGCTCTCAGCACTGGTGATAGAGAAAGACCAGTTAAACAGAATGTAGCTTAAGAAGGCAACTAGTGGGCAACTTTCAGTCTCACCGAGTTTCTGCAAGTATTTTCCCTAGTGGCCTACCTTTAAAAACAGACACTATAAGCAGAAACTTTACACCCAGACTGGGTGTCCTAACTGCAGACTCGGCCAACAGTCTGGAAACTAGCATTGAAACACTGGAGCTGCATAAATCTATTGCTGGATATATTATCATTGAGCAAAGTGTAAGCTGCAGACTAAGATGTGTAAGCTGCAGACTAAGATGTGTAAGCTGCAGACTAAGATGTGTAAGCTGCAGACTAAGATGTGTAAGCTGGACCAAAATAAAAATCTTCACTGGCTATATCTGTATTACTGAGAAATTCAGTACAACAGAAGCAAATTAATAGATGGAAGCAGTCAGTGCTAAGACCCTTCTCTTCAATACTTGTTTGAGAACCCTTTGGGCAAGGTAACCTGTGCACTGGTTCAGCACCTAAGCCCTCAATTAAGTATAGGGAAGCACATGGGGTATTCTCAGAGGGGAACAGCTTTGATTAGCAAGCACCAAAACCACTCTGGAAATCAAATTGACATGCAGGTAACAGAGATCAACACAGATTTGTTTAAAAAAAAACAAAAAAAACCCACACAAACTAAAACACACCACTACCACCACAAAACAAAAAAAAAACAACCACCAAACACACACCACAGCCACCAGAATTTGTGAAAGCTCAGAGGTTATGACCATATGTAGTGTCAACAGTTACTGGCTTAAAAGTACATCAATTCCAACTGGAACCTATGAAGAATAAATTCTGAAATTACTCTTAAGTTTTTAAAAAACAGTAGAGAGCTTAGCTTCAATTCTTTAAGTGTTTCTCCTTCAGATCAATTCTCATGAGAAAGGCTGTCCCACTCTTCAGAACACTTGTCAGAGACAGAACACAAGTTCATGCATTAAAATTGTATGTGCAGCTGACAGAAGCCCCTCTTATGTCCTCCCCACCATTAAACAGTGTTGAATCAGAGACCCAGTCAGACACAACTGAAATTAATTTCATGAAACCATATTTTCATGAAACCATTTACATTTTTGTTTTCCTTTAGAGCTTTAGAGCAATGGGAAAAATAACTTCACAGTGAGTAGCTAAGACAAACATTTTAATTTTGAAACCGTAACCATGCAGAAACGCTTGAATTCACTTTTCGGTATCTATGGTTCGTGAGGCAAATTTCTCAGGGCAGCATTTTTGATGTCAGGTAACTACATACTGCTGGTATTCAAGAGGGCCTGAACATTTAAGTTCCTTCAAAGCTTTTAAAAACCTACTTCTGAAATTTATATTGTTAAACTAACTTACTAGAAGTCAGTCACTTCTAACAAAATCCCATTATTCTCACCTAATTGCTTGAAAGTGCACAACGCTACTGTTATAAGGTCAGATTTGGTTTACAGACAAGGATTAATAGGAATTCATACATTTTACCTCTGCCAGACTTTTGTTTGTCCTTAACATCACTTTTGTATCATTATTTTTTTCACATCATAAAAGTAACAGTTTCATATTCCCAGGAAATGCAGAAAAAATAAAGATAAAACCACCCCAAAAAATAGTGATAAGGAATCACTACTGTTTGCACTGCTCTTGTGATTTTGATGCTGAGAGAGTAATTGCCCATGCATGCATCTTAAGACCACACTTCAGCGGTCATAAGGATAGAATTTCCATTTAAGTTTTCCAGGTACATCTTATTTTCTCCCTGAAAAGTTTGTCCTGTGCTAACAGTCAGAGGTAGCCACCAGCTATCATAAAATCTATCATGCTACCAACAGTGCACAAGCTGTAGAGGTACTGGGCACACCCCTTACAGTCTTCTTACCATCACTAGATGGTCACAGAATACATAAAGAAAAGGAGATGCATGCCTGGGGAAAGCATCTGTTGGATTGATCATGCACACTGGTCCCCAGGGTTTTGCACACGTAGAGGGAATGAGAGACTTCCAGGACATATGACACTTATTCACACACAGGTTTTGTGTGGGTGCCCCTGTAAGATCCCTGAACTTTTTCTAGAAATGTCACATCTATTGTGCATCTGTGAAGCAAGTGCACAAAAGCATAAGAATTCTGACAGTCATTGTAAATGTTGGAGCTGCTCACCACTCCATTGCAACACAAGGTCAGAATCTGGAAGAGGACAGCTTTCTGGCCCGATAAGCCAGATATCCCCATTTTAACAGAGTATCTTCTTTCTTGCAGGCAGACATCTATACAACTGTGCATTTATAGTGCTTGGTGGTACTTGTTGCTTTCCCTTTGCCCATCACAGACATTCAGATGACCTATGCTGCAATCAGTGAGAATTCTGTTTCTGGAGATTTTTCAAGGCTGGCCTTCCAATGCAAAATGAAATGGAAGGCTAGGATTTGAAAAACTTGCATCGGATACTGGAACAGAACAAAATCAGTAATTTAGAAGACATCCATAGATCCATATGATTCAGGGTGAAACAGAGACAAGTTAATTAAAACATACACTTAAAAGGGTGAATTAATAGGACAGATATCTGACAGCTATCAAGTTTGATCCATTCAAGAAGAATGTTGTCCTCTCACCTACAAAATACCCTGTGGCATTTACAGAATAGGCTTTTGTGTGTCAGGTGAGGAGCAATAACTTGTACCGTTCCAGCATGACTGCATGAGATTGTCAGAGCCTGCTGTCATGATTGTAAATATTTTTTATCTTCAAGGTAAAACCCCACTAACAACTGCTATCCAGCTAGCTGCACTCATACGTGTGTGTATATATGTGTGTGCGCACAAAATAATGGGCTGGTTTCATGCTCATGTTTTTATCATAAATTTTATCACATCTTAAGAGCTGCCACATTGAAATGTTCTAAATCAAAAGACATTGTATTTTTGACAACACCTGGCTGACATATATCACCTTTTATCATATTAAAATGGACAAGAACATAGCAGGACATCATTCATTACTTCCATGCTTGGCATTCTGAAGAATGGCTCAAAGAAAACTTTTGAAGGTATCACTATGTTGATGGCTTTTGCTACCAGTGTTGTTTGTTGTTTTTTTTTTAAGTGCTTATTTCCCAATCTGAAACAAAGTAGCAAGAAACCTGAGTCTCTACCAGTAAATTAACTGTCACGAGTACCCACAGCTTCAGATGTATCTAAATTTCCCAAGACTATGCTCAATAAAAAAGTGCTATATGTAGGAAGGTTTCAATGTCCAAATACATTCCACAAGTGCAAAAATCTCACACCTGCAAAATGTAATTGCCTGTTTTCCAAATTGATGTCAGATATTCAACTGCTTCGAGAACAGGTACCTGTGAAACAATGTCTGCCAGGACCCAAAAATCTTCTATTTCAGCAAATTCCATTAATTAATTCAAAATACATTAGAAATTTCTTTTTTTATTTTTTTCCCTGAATCTTTTAAGAATAAGTTGTTGCTTAAGGAAATCACTCAAGAACTTAGATACATCCCGCAGAGGAGGGCAGAAGCCAGTAGCCTAGTTCAGCAACTCTGATCATCTACAGATTGCTAGCTTTTCCCTCTGCTCTAGGAGGACTCCATGGACATATCATAGTCAGATAGAAAGGGTATAACTAGACAGAAATCAGTTTCCATCTAGCATGAAATCTTGGCACCTTTTAATATCACCTAAAGAAGCCTTGAACTGTGAATGTCCTCCCAGAAAAGACTCATATTTTCTTCAGTGCAAAGATGCAGAATCTGTGTTTTGATGAAGTGGGTATATATAAATAAGCCCTAAGATCTGCTCCAATCAGCACGCTCCATGGGACACATTTTCTTAGACTGAAAATGTATCCCATTCAAATAGAAAAGAATCATTTTTCTGAAAAAAAAAAAAGAATATTCCATTGAACTCTTTTTGATACAATCAATCAATTAATACAATCAATTGAAACAGACATCTTTAACTATTTAGATATGTTATTGTTTTTCTGCACTTCAGTTTTTCATTCTCTGTTACTCAAGAATTAGTTTCCAAACACTTTTTGGGCAAAAATAGTCAACCCTTACCCTACTCCTTCCCCAGTGTACTGCTGATCAATGCAGCTGTTGGTAAGGTTGTGGCCAAAACTAGAATTGCTATCCCCTGGAGGTTACTCACTACTCCATGTGTAATTGTTACATTCTGTTTGCGATGTTTCTCAATGCAAATATTTTTCCAAGGAAATTTAAAATACTATTTTCATGTGAGTAACAGAAAAAAAAGTATCATTCAGTAGTGCCTACACAAATAAAGAATGTCATCATTCTCCTTTCTGGGTGACTTCAGAGCAGCAACATTTTTTCCCTTAAAAATCTATGTTTATAAAACAATTTGAAGATCTGAGGTGCACCTAGAGGTACAAATTATTACATAATGTCTGCTATGATAAAGTGGTTTGGCATAATACAGACTAGAGAGATTTCATTCTGGGATTCCACTCCTGACCCTATCACCACTGACCTCTGTTTTAAGCCTACCATGCTTCGGAGAGCTGTGCGCTAATTGGTCAGGCTACAGGGGATAGACAGAGAGAAATAGGCGTGAAGACCACACAACTTCCCATTCTAATCTGTCATCCACTCCTGCTTGAACCTCCCATTGTGCATACATCTGAGAAGTTCATCACTGATCTCTTTCCTTCAGGAATCTGTGGTGAAAGAAGGCGACAGTGACCAGACAGCATCCTGAAAGCTTCAAGAGCAGAACATGCTTGAAAAAGCTTCTGTGCTTTCTCCAAGACTATAACCTGATCTAGTTAAGTGGATCCTACAAATCTCTCTCACTTTATAACCTTAGCTCACCCCATGCTACCAAATCTAACTGCAAATTCAATCTTACTACAGTAGAATGTAAACATCTACAGTAATCAGCAGTGCATATGCCCACATGACTTGGCAGTCTGCTGTTCCCTCTGATAGCCCATCAGACTACCCACAAGTCCCACCAAAGAGAGCCCTAAGTAAGTCCAAGCAGCTTCCCAGTAACTGCGGTGTCAAGATGGAGAAGCAATGGGGATTAGACATCTTAACTGTTATTTTGGTGCTCAGATTGCAAAAGCAACACTGGCTTTAAATTGCCTAAAACTTAGAGATAGAGTCTCCTTAAAGATAATAAATTAGGTGTTGTCCCTTAACCTTGAAGAGCTTTTCAGCTAATTCCTTACAAATTCCTTTGTATCCTGCTAGTATCAAGGAAATTTGAAAGGTTCCTCTTTGAATGCTGTTTGCCGTTTACTCTAAGGATGCTTATACAGGAATAGTTTTTCTCCATTCTTGAGATATAATCTGGCAACCAGAGAGAGGTAAACAGGGTTAACCTTCCTCCAAAACACTAGAAACAAGCCAAAGTTAAACACATGACAGAGGTGAGGTGCACTAATCCTACCAGAGGCACTGAAACCTGTCAAGCATTAAATTAATTGTCAGCTTTGGGATCAAGATAGGATTTGGGATCAAGAATGGCAGAGTTTGAGACAAGGCAACTAAATAACCATTAAGTTCCAGTTAGAGGCAGCAGGCAAACAACTTGATGATCAGTTGAAGGTGAAAGGCGCAAAGGATTAAGACGACTACCTAAATTCAAACACCTAGCAAAAGATCAGAGAAGATACTGCGAGAGAAGGAAAACTTTCAAGTAGCATAACAATAAGGTAAAGATAATTCCGTAGTTCACATTTCTTTCCAGCAAAGCCAGTTCCCTCTATCACATTAAAATCACAAGCTCTCAGCTTTGGCATTTTAAGTTCTGCTTTTCTTCTTTCTTGAAGACTGTTTTACCACAGATTCTTTCTGGACTCAAAAGGCAACAAACCTTCTTCCTAGATACTCTACAGACTGTAGGTGAAGAGATTAGCTGAGCACCTGTGCAACTATAGACAAAATTGGCTTTGTCACACTTAGTACAGAAACCAACCGTACAAGTTTCTATGTATAAGCATAAATATATTGCCTTGTCATATGACATAAAGACCTTATTTACAGGACATAGGATGTTTTACTAGGGGAGAGATAAGTACTGGGTGATACAGCTTCTAGAATCAAGATTATGTCATAAATTCAGCTTTTGTGTAAAAAAACAGCATGATGGACAGGTGTTTCTTGTGTAGACTGTCTTATTTCTCAGACGGTTAACCTAAACAAGTTAAGAAGGTTGCCTCCTCATTTTCCATGTGTTGAGGTGCTGGCACTGCATCTTACACCATACACAGCTCTGCAATGTCATGCCACAAGTTAGCTGTGTATTTAAACACCTCCTAAAACCTTTATCTTACATGCCACCACCATGAGAATCTCCCCTACTGTGAAGGTGCTTTTCTGTATTCAGGTCCACAAATACTTATACCTATAGGTTCTCAAAATGTCTGTATTATTTTTATTCTGTATGCTTCTCCTTGGATGGCTGAGTCAAGCATGATGGATTAGAGTTGCTGTGCAAATACAAAGTCATTCAATGATAGCCTGACAGAGGGCATTTGCTTAAAAAAACACTCATGAACTGGCATTTTGGGCATTACTTCTTCAAATAAATCAACTAAAGTATTCTATGTTGCTTTTTTCAATAATATTTTGTTAAAACTTCTATGTAGCATCATATATGTCATCTTGATTAAATGTTGTACCTGACATCTGAAATTGAGCAGCAGGTGAGAAAAAGTAGCATAGAAGAGTGCTATGTATGTCACAGCCAAAATCTTGAGTGTTATTTCTCCTAGTTAGGTATAAGCCCAGTGTAACTACATCCTTCTTTAAATGTTTAGCTAATAGAAGTAGCACATGAAAAACCATGACAGCTGTTAGCACTATTACACAGAATCACAGAATCACAGAATCACACATCAAACATTTTCCTCCAACCTATTAATATTGAAATTAATATTGTCAAACGATATATTTAATATGTTCATTACTGAACAGTGCAAGATATTGAGTAGCTTGTCCACAGCTTGCTGATGTTAATTGAAAGATTCCTTTCTGGCTTCCATGGTCATTTGGAACAGCTACACAAAACTAAAAGCCAACAGTTTCAGAACCTGTACATGTTAGTTCTAAGCGGCTCAGCCAAACCACAGAATAACCTATAACCCTCTGCTGTTTGTCTGGGTTGGAGATGAACTATGTATTTGTACTGACTGTATTAACATATGCAACAGAAAAAAAAAACCCTCAACATTAAAAATATTCCACTGCATCTGATGTATAAATATCACACTCAGACACTGCAGCACAATAAAAAATCAAGTACACAAGTCTGACACTGAATCACAAAATAGCAGAATAGTGAAGGCACCTCTGGAAGTTATCTGGTCCAAACCCTCTGCTCAAGCAGGGCCATCTACAGCCAGTTGCCTGGAACCTTGTCTAGACAGCTTATGAGTATGTTTAAGGATGAAGACTCCATCATCTACCTTGTAACTTGAGCTAATGCTTGGTCACTGTTACAGTAAGCTGTCCTGTAGCATCATTCAGGGTCAAATAGTTATGACACCACCAATATGGTCCCATATTGTTATGACACCACTTCAGNAGCTTACTGTGCTTTATAGATAGATAAAATGATAGCTTGAAGAAACAAGATGGACTGCCAGGTAGAAGGTATACCAGTATCTGATGTGGCTGTTAGTGATTATTTGTTAGCATTCCTTTTGACCATTTCCAAGAAGGTGGAAGTGCTCTTCCATTTGCATAGATGTTCTTTTTCATTATGTTTCAGAAAAATAGCTACTAAAAATAACAGTTACTCACTGCTTTTGGACTCGGGTCCTTGGGTGAAGCAGCTTTTTGGCAAGGTTGACTCTGACCCATTCAAAATATTTTTATCTGAAATGTAATATACTTCCTGTAATCCACAATCATATGCCAACATGCACCTTCATTATTGTCATTTATATAAGCCACGGTTGGCTGATTTTTCAGAGAACTACACAAGAAAACAAAATTCCATAATGCAACAGTAGCACAAGTTATAAAGATAGAAGACTAATAAAAGGAGCTTACACCATGGTCCCTCTGTTTTTTTTTTAGAAGCCTACTCCCTTGCCATTGCTCATTCTGAATTTTGGTGAGTTTCCCCAAATTACATATTTTTAAATCACTGTTTGTAAAAAACCAATATGAACAATGTTTCTGAAATCATTATAATCTTTGAAACACTCAGTACTAACCACTAAAGAACTCAAGACTACCACTTAAGTGTCTAATCTTTCACTTTTTACAAAACAGCTATTTATTACAGTCGGGCTAAGTAAAGAGCTCTCAGTGAAACTATTCAATAAGAATCTGAACTAAGAAAATATAATTCAAATATCAGAAAACGCTAGTGAAAACATTCTGGTTTAAAAACTGCATTTTGACAGTACTGACTCCACTAATAGGTAATGTCTTACCCTGCCTGTGAAGTGCAACTGTCCAAGACCCAGAGGCAATCAAGGAAAGTATGGCCAACCCAAGTGCAGTAAGCTCCCAACCTACCAAGTGCCTACTGGAGACTGCTCTACTGGGAATAGAACATGTCCTGCCCTTGAACCAAAATGTTTCTCCCCATGAGACACTGCAATGTGTAATGTGGCATTTCAACAGTTTTGTCATGGCTTTGCCTGAGCTAAGATAGTGTTATGTTCTGACAAAGTGTGCTTATTGGTCACTGTGGTCAGTTCACTATTTGACATGGTGTTGTTGGGTTTTATGACCAGCTAAGCTGCTCAGAAGTCTTCCTCATAGTCTGTGGAAAAGTATGTTTCTCATGGGAATAACAACATTGCAACAGCCACTGATGAACCTGGTTCTATAGTTACTAGTCACTGGTGTCACTTAATTTTGTGTTTTTCTTTTCATATTATCAGTAATTTTGTCTTTGTCCCACTGAGCTCCAGATACTGTTGTATGCCCAACGGCTGCCTTTCCCGAGGCCCTCAACGATCTTGGTAGAGCAGAAACTGGAATAGAAGACAAAGTCATGGGACACCTATAAATTCTTTGTATCTGAACCTGAAGTGACCACTGATTTCTTCAAGCAATGACAGCATATATTAGAGATTTCAGCATATCTAGGCATAAAATGGTAATTTTTTTTTCTTCAGTAGACTTTTTTAATATTCAAAAGTGTCTGTTCCAAAACGTTGCAAGAATTAATGACTTTTACTAACACTGAACCCCAGAAAAAGCTAGTGAAAACATTCTGGTTTAAAAATTGCACTTTGACAGAAAAATCTGTCTGAAAATGCTTAGACAGCCCTTACATGGTTTTAATTTTTTTTCAATGAAGAATGAAAAGCTCAAATGAAGATTAAAAGCTTAAGACTGGAAAAAATCTAAATGTTTTAATTAAAAATAACAAAAATAAGAGGATTTATTTCAGGGTTTCACCCAGAGAAATAAGTGATTTGGAGAAGTAACACATATTCATAAAGCAATCTTGCATTGTCAGGGTTTTTGGGTGTGAAGCAGGATGTCAATGAAAAAAAAAATCAGTGCAACCCTAAAACTTATAATTAGAAACCGCCTTTTTTGCAAATGTACTAGCCTCACTAAAAATGTGATTTAGAATGAATATATTAGAATCAGAAAGGCTCTAGAAATGTGGGATTTTCATGGTCTCTCATCTCACGGGGGCGGGGGGAATTAAAATAAAAACCCAAAACAACCAAAAACAACAACAAAAAGAACACACACACAAATAAACCACACAAAAAAACACCCAAGCAAACATACACTCACACACACCCTACCAAACAAACCAACCACACATCCCCCACATTCCTAGGAATCCAACACTTGTCAGTATGTTCCTCCTCCACCCTCCAAGTCAAATGTTTTCTTTCCTGAAAAAGATCTAAACAATTGCTAACCACTGAAGTAATGAACAGCAAGTTGAAGATGCATAAGCAAACTCTGTGATTTGAGGTGAGATTAATGACATCTTTTAAAATACATTTTACTTAAATACTTCTAAAAATCATCTTGGGACAATTTTGAGGTCACCAAGGTAATGACAACAATTCAGCACTGCACAGATATATGGCTCCTGATTTGATTGCCAGGAAACCCAGTGCCAGGCTTCATATGGCTTAATGTCCTTCACTGACAGCAGTTTAGTCACAGAGATGCTTGTGGCAAAACTGAGTTTTCTAAACACCTCTAGCGGAGAATTCAGCTCCACATATTCAGTGCATGAAATATGAATATCCACTGTTATGAAGGAACACTCACAGCAATTCAAGGAAAATGTTCTTTCCCCTTTATGCCCCTAATTGGCTAAACAAGGATCACATCTCCCTGTGTGAACAGTTAGTGGTCATCTGACAAAGCCTCTGAGATCAGCTTAGCTGAAGAAACTACCTTTATGTTCTCAGAGACTGAAAGGTGTGAGGCAGCCAGGTCAGTGGAACTTAATCCTGGCAATTTAGCTAGGGTGTCAAGGTCACCAAGTAAGCAGAAGTGCTACAAGAATAACTAGCACTTGCCATGCATCCCAACTACCTCTTTGATACTGAAAAAAATACCGAGAACAAAGGCATGATCACTGTTCACTCTGTCCAAGACATCAGGACAATTAAAAAGTATCTGTTGAATCTGACACCTGAGGTAGCCACATTACACAAACATCCCCTCCAGCTTCAAATGTGTGATTGTAGATCACATTCTGGCCATCGTTATTTGGGCAGATATTAGATACTTCATTCTGCTATGGAAGACCACATTGTGGCCATACTTATTTGTACAGACGTTACAGAAACCCTTGTGCCTTTAGCAAAAAGGCTGTTGGAGTAGTAAGCAATACTACATCATCCCTTCAACAGGGGCAATGGATAAAGACATCCTACTTCTCTGTGAATGGGGGGAATACACATTTTCCCCTCTGCTGTTTTTTTGGTGGTTTAGTTTTTGATGTTTATTTGCTTGTTTGTTTGTTTCATGTGAGAACTTTCTAGCCCACATCTACTAGCCTACAGATCTAACAAGCAGGATTTCAAGGCAGTGAAGTGGAATTCAGAGTAACAGAAGAGACAATCATCTTATGTTTTTGTCTCAGCTACAGTTTCTAAAGATTTAGGTTTGATTCTTCCTGGGCTCACATGAAAGAGATATTCTTGTCTTCTTCATGCCTTGACTTAGCCACAAGGCAATATGAAAAACAAAACAAAACTAAAAAACCAACCACCCCACACAACAAACCGCAAAACCACACAACTCAAACTTCTTAGTGGTGTCATACAACACATTTGTTTTCCTTTCTCTGAGAATACAGACAAGAGTTGGTCAGCACTTGGATGACCACGAACACCACACGCTGTTCAAGTGGTGGCAAATAACCACAGCCTGAAACATCTCAATGCCTGATAGTTCCAGTTCAGAACAAGGCTGCCAATACAAATGGAAAGTGTCACAGCACTTTCCAGATTCGACCAGTGATCATTTCATACATTTCAATTACTTAAAAGCAGGATGCCTTGTTCACATTGTATTACAAAGCAACTGTATCATGGAAGTACTCACTATTTAGTCTGCTGTAAGTAATTTGGAGTTTTCCAGAGAAAACTAGCCCTCAATTCAAAAATTATCTTGCAGACTGCACTCAGGGGAGATGTCCAGTTCAAGTCTTCTACTCTGCGTCTCATAATGTGGCATAGGAGATTGCAGAAGCATATAATTTAGGGATTGCATTTCTTCTCCCTCTATTTAAAAATATTTTACAGTTTCAATTTTATGCTAATGCAAATGTCATTACTACAGGACCAGGAACTTTTACTGTTGAGCCTGGGCAAACGTAATGGGCTGAAACAAAGTATCATGGAAAAACTATGCAAATCACCGTGTACAGTAAATCAAGCTAATAGGCAGATTTCAGCTTTCTTCTGCAAAGGTCAAACATGGCCTGCAGCTGGGGGGGGGGTGAGACAGACATGACACCAAAAAAAAAAGACACTAGAACCCAGCAAGGAAGTTTACTGGCAATCTGTTTGCAGCCCTTACATACAGAAATACTAAATATTGGTGATAGATTTGCCTTTGTAGATGGCATGAATATTTTTAAAATAATTAAAAAAGAAAAATCTTCTTTGACACTATTCCAGGCACCTGGTTTGCCCATTTCTACTGTCTCTACTTTGGTATGCTGACAAAAGTAAGAGTTTAAAATAAGAGAAAAATAGAATTATGAAAAACAGCTAATAGAAGTTTGATGCAAAATGCCTATCAAAAAGTAGACTGAAAGGCAAATCAATCAAGTTGTGTCCATACATACACCATGGAGTGATTTCTGACAATAGACAGCCCTTTACCACACACAGAAAAGCTTTTACTTTACAGAAAAAAAAAAGCACCTTTGTTTAGGTCAGCCATCTCTTCTCCTTTAGTCTTGGCTACCAGTTATAGAACATCAACTGCCAGTAATTATAATACCTTAATGCTGGCATTGCTTAGCCTTAGCCTTCTCAGACCACAGGTTTTCACTCTGAGCAATACCATCTCCCAGTTGCCTTGTCCTTACTCCCCCCGCTGTGTTAGTCTTTCTCTAGTCTCTTGGACAGTGAGCTTTCAAGCAAGGGATCATCTTTGTTCTATGTGGCACAGTTCCCAGAATAATATGGTTCAAGTTTTCTCCCAAATCAATGTAATTTCTCATAGACATTATTTTCTTGTTTTTTTTCCCCTCTGAATACTTTTGACAGGGAAAAAGGAATAGTCTGTCCATGCAGGAGTGAAAAGGAATATTCTTTTCCCTCTTCTGCCTTATTTTTGTGCCATTTCTATACAATAAAATCTAAGATCAATGAGACTTTATAGACAGCTTTAAAAGCCATTGAACTCTGATAAATAATTTAATCAAATACCTAATAACAGGAAAATAATAATCTCATTAGAAAATACTTTCTCAAACTTTAGTATTCTCCTAGAAGCTTTACTTAGTTAAGTAAAGATTCAAAACGTAAAGGGTGACATAAGATCCCAATCACTGTTTCTCACAGAAGTTTAGAGAGGCTATAGATTGCTCCTTATCTACATTATGTGGAAGCAGACACAGCAGATTATAGAAGATTAGTATTAGCCTAAATAAGTACATCTGTGGCTCAGATGGAAAGTGAACATAATTTCAGTAAATTTACTACAGGACAGGTGTTTAACAACATTCAACATTAATTTTATTTTCATGGCCCCATGGAAATCAGTTTTTTGGGGGTTTTTTGTTGTTTTATTTTATGCACTAGAACTTAATGTTGTCTTAAGTGCTTCTAAAAGTCCTCATTACATATGCATAAAGAATTTCAAGGGATCATTGGAAGAGTAAGACACATCATCGTGAAGCACACAGCTGTACAGAAGTCTCATTCCCGCAAAAGGTTTTTAAGATTTTGTATAGAATACTGTCAGTTTTTGATTGCTTTGTATATTTTTGTTGGTCTTTTTCCTTGTTTTTTTAAGCTTTCTGAGCTGAGCTACAATGTAAGCACCACAGTGCCTGAAATTTTCTGTCTCCCAAGAAGCTTGGTTTTTCCTTTTTTCCTAATTCAATTATATTCTAACTACTTTGGCCTGTCAGAAAGTACCTTAGGGGCAGTTACAATCAGAGTGTAAGCTAGAGCAGAACTTGGAGATGTGATGTGGTCACACTATACTTTGTCTTCAAGGACAAAGCCTCAAAGAGTTTAACAGGAAGCAGGCTGCAATACATCCCACCCACAACCAAGAACTTAGCTGTCTATGAATACCTCTTCCACCTACCACAGCCACTCACAAAAGGATACGTGTTTACAATAGCTTAGCACCTGCCTAATTCAGTTCATCTGAATTAATAACATAAGAGGTTTTATAGATTTAAATCATGCTTAAAAGAATCTACAGTTCCAGGTTTGCAGTTGTATAGGTACATCAGTGGTAGACGTATACCAAAGCTTACACATAGCAGAGGATTAAATTACATGCTTCATATTTGGTATTCAGAAAAAAAGCAGGTATTCCTGACCTGTTCCTCCTCATGATGTATCCAATTAGGACAACTGTTGAGACATGCAACCAAGATACTGAGACCTTCTTGTGTTTCAGCACAGCTGCTTTCATGAGGAGAAGCTAGGCACATATTTTGTTCCAAATCTATGAGTGTATTGACAGGCTGAATTAGTTTGCTTGGTGGGATTTGATCTACCCAGTATCCCCCACATAACTCTAGTGCCAGTCCCATACTGTGGCCCCAGTATAGGAGTTTTACTTGATCAGCTCATGTACCACAGGCTGGACACTGATAACTTAATTCATTCTAAAATCCCTTGTGTGACCTCTGCTAAAAAAACAAGCAAACACACACACCAAAAAACCACCTCACCCCCAAAGTAGGACAATTAAGACTATCTGATGTTCATAAGACATCCTTACCCTCACAAGAGCTCACAGGTAATATTTAGTTCTGCATCTTCTCCTCAAGGCTTGTAATGACTTGTACTGTTGCCTTATTTAGGAGGGATGAACCAGAGTAATTTCTAAGATTGACTTTATAGGTCCAAAAATGAGGCACAAATGCAGCAGGAAAAAACACCTGAATGGACAGTATCAATTCACACAGGCTATACATTTCTTACAACCCTTATCTCTTTCCCTGCAAGCTTCATTACTTCCTCAGGCATCACATTTGAAGAAGCTTTTGCATAAAGAATGCATTGGGACCATAACTTCTAAAATGAACTTGTGAAGTGCAGGATGAACAACAGGGTAGATAAGTACAGTACACACAGTGAATATCAGTTGCTTCCCTCATTTATAGCTTCCTGAAAGCTCCATCCAACAACTGCTGAAGCCAAAGAAGTTTGCAATTGTCTTCAAAGGCCCATGTCCAAGACCTACTCCTTTTTTCATGTTTGACACCTAACACAAGGCAAATAGGAAGAAGTCCTACTAACAATCAGGTTATGTTAGAAGTAATCCTAAAATAATGGACAAGCCTCAATCAGCAGTGATGAAGCAACAGCACAAACCCTGTGTAAACACAGCCACTCAGCCAACTTCATTGCACAGGTCACGTAGGCAAGTATATACCTGGGGCTCTCATATAGTTCTCCGTTACATGGCTTAAAGCCTCACTGCTGCAGCCAGGACTAGCTAGCTCTACCATATACCAGGATTTTCCTCTGTCTGGAATCGAAACTATTTCTCCATTTAACTGTGTAAGTCATTATTAGTTAACATTGACAACAGTTAAAAGAGGTGAGGAAGTTAAAGAACATGCAGAAGTCAACTGTATGCACTATTATATAAAGGAAGAAAGGAAAATAGTCTTGTAATTAAAGGGAGAGAGCTCAGAAGCTGACAGACTTTTCAAATTATTTTAAGAAGCAAGCAAGAAACTAAGTTCATGTGTTTAAAAATACTTAGTTATTTCATATAAGTAAAGTCTAGAGTGGCTCAGATATGCTGACAGAAGAATTATAAATGCCTAAATAAAGAAACCATATTCACTGACGTTGAGGACATGTTGAGGTTAAAGGTTTGGTTCCATTGTACTGTGAAGCACAAGCTACAGAACAACTCTGAAACCTTATTTGATAAGAATGAGTCTTAAGCTAAAATATCACTCCCACTTGGAAGCACTAGGTCAGTAGTACAAATTTATAGAACTGTACCCTAATTAACTACTAGCAATTAAATCTATAAATAAATGGAAAAAGAATAGATCACATCTTGTTTATTTGCCTTAGAAAAAGCTGGAAGTTAGAATCAGACATATTGCCTGTTTTCAGTGAGCTAACATTGATAAAGCTTGTTAGGAGGTTAATGTTCTTGATTCTGGCACATTACCACGCCGTTACTATTTGTGAGGAAGAAATGCCCTTAAACCAGCTATCATGACATTATTCATAATATATTAATCTTCCTCTATATGCTTAACAGGAATTGCTGATTCAGCAGAGAAAGACTAAGTACAGTTTATTTAGGTGGGCTGGAACAGAGCTGGGGCCAGGGGGGAGTGGGAGTGTAAAAAAAAGTTTTAAAAAAATTCACAGCATTTCAGTTTCATGTGATTTGAATGCCACAACCTTTCTCTTTAATCTGCACCTTCCAGCTAAATTCCAGACATGGAGACCTGAAGGTGGGACAGCAAAATTTGAAGATGCACAACTACATTCCTGACCAGTAACCCAAAACACACCAGTTATGTCTTAGCCAATTTCTAATGTCTTGGACAACCAACATTGTCAGTCTTAAAGAGAGATAAAGGAATCTCTAATTAACTTAAGGTTTCTGGTAGTATAATTAAAAGCTGTTTGGGTTTCTTGTTAATTTGTTTAAAATGGAACAGTTATGCTGGATAAGGTTAGATATCACAGCAAAGCTAGTTTGCACCATAGCCTTGTCACACATGCACAAAATCTAGCAAGATTGTTTTCATAGCTTTAACAGTCAGGTTGGAATAAGGCCCCAGAGATACTCAGCCGCCATGAAAGCTCTGTATGCCATTATGAAAAAGAGTAAAACACAAATGAACCAGTCATCTGAAGGGCAGATACAGTGAGAAATAATTGAACATCCACTAAACAAACAAAGAGAAACAATCTAATGAGTTTTTGGTAGTAACAGCCACTGCAGAAGTTCATAAGATAATGAGGAGAGGCAACAGCAGGTCAAGGAAAACAGGAAGGCAACCTGTTCAGCTGGCAGGAGCTCTCAGGTGCTACAGCTGCAAGACAGAGCAGCTAGAGAGACAGAGAGAAGTACATGTATATTTTCCTTGCAAAATGAAAACATCAGAATTTGAATACAGTTTAAAATAAAAGCAACCAATCTGTTAATTGCAAAGTACAGATCCACACAGCTAATAATCTGTGCACATCACGCATATAGTCAGGAGTCAAAGGAATGTGCTGTTTTCCATGACTCATCAGCAGTGGGCACAGAGACTCTTGTAAACATCATCAAGCAGAGTTTTATTCATTCTGAACTATGCATTAGGGAGTTGAGCGGACGCTGTTAAAATTCTTCAAGCAGCAGCCTAGAAAATCATGCTAACAAATAACCTACCTTTGTAATCTGCTGTGCCCTGAACATAACAATAAGCCACAACAGGCTGTGCATCAGTAAGTTACTGGCACATGCTTTGGAGGCATTCTGAGGACCAAAGCAGAAGGCTGAGTGCCTCCACGCATGTGAGAAGAGCACTGTCAGTCTACTAATGCACATCCTCATCTAGCTTACTGTTACAGAGACATGGCTCATAAATTTCAAATTTTGGGTTTTCAAAAAGATTTCTCAAAATACTTAGAGGTAACACTCATCTCATTAAAAGCAATAGATAAGAGGCACCTTTTTTCTTTTTATGACTTACCCTGAGGGCTGATTTTCAAAAAGTAGTATTAGTTTAGATTATGTTATTATTGTAAACACTTCAGAACCTATGTACTTATAGCCCCGAGACTGGTAAGGGCCATTACTAGGGTGGGAGTTAGGGATTTTGGTTGGTTGTTTTCCACAGATAGAGAACAAAACATGAAGAGTTAAGCTTACTTGCCCAGTCATAGAAGAATCTAGTAACAAGACAGAGATGAACCTGGTTCCCTACATTTCAAACTAGCCACGTAACCAGTGAAAAATGTAATGGAGATGGATCAGCAAAGGTTTCCTAAAACTTTTATAACTCTTCTCCATACAGCTCATCTCCTACTAAAACTGAACACTGAGAAATTTTCTGGTGATAAAACAGGGACAGCTTGGTGAGGAGGTGATACTGCTGGCAGAGTGGCATACACTGCAGAAACTGTTTCTTTTCTTCATCCTTAAATCCTGACTAACAAGCTGTATTTCTGATGGGAACACAGAAGCAGAAACAGTAATCTCTTTAAGGAATGTTATGCAAGAACAAGATTAAAGTCAGAGAATTACAGAAAACCAAGAGATCAAGCTACTTGCTCTAAATAGATTCATACACAAGCAAGCAACAACCAGCATCCAGTTACCACTGTAATGTCAGAGAGTTATTGCACACATTGATTGATTGAGCATATGTGAAACTGGGAATTTTCTGGATCCTCAGCCATTCTCATTTTTCCTGCAACAGGCACAAATATTGTCACACACAGTCTTGGTCCAAAACTGGTGACAGCTTATCCATCTTACCTTCACACTAAGGACTTGAATCTGTTAAGTATCCTTTATTTGAAGGGAAGAGGATTTCACAGAAAATAATCTGCACAAGCAAATTTATTTAGAGAAGAGGAAGGTGGGAGCATTCAAGAAGGGGATGCATCTCAACAACCCCAGGAATATAAAGGCTTCTAAATGGGAAAGTTAATGGAAACATCTGAGCAAAGAATAATTGTCTTATTGCCACAGATGATTGTTTAATATAATCATCTGTGGCAATAAGACAATTCTTTGCTGGACCTGCTAGCTCTCAGAGGAGTGCTGGTTTTACTTTAGGGTATTGTGCTTAAAAGAACCCAGAGAAATATTACAGGATGAAAAATATAATTAGTGAAAGAATACCAAAGAGAAACAGGAAACTAGCACACTGTATAAATATGTCAGATGATGTTTATAAAGAAGATTAAAGGAACTCTAGCCATTAATCACAAGACCTGAAAAAGAAACATAGGCCTTAAAAGTATCAGGGAAAGTTTAAGAACTTCTCATAACCACAACAAGTTGACAATAAGACAATCAGCTATGGAGAATTCTGTAATCACAGTTATGAGCAACAGACTGTACACTGGTTCATCTTGGAGAGCTTAAGAGTAATTAGTTCTGCTTTGCCACAACCACAGAGAGCTGACCACATGGCCTCTCTTCATCTCAACAACGGTACACAAAATTGCCTTCCCCGGAGCTCATCTATGTCTTTTATGAAACATTGGGTTCCCCTGTAGGAAAAATGTTGCAGTGCCACCAGCTGTACAGAAGTCTGCACTCAAGCAGAGCAATGCCAGGTTTCAGTAGGACCTTTCAAGCCAAAAGACAAAGCAGTGTAATTATGCTGACTCTTGATACTTTGTAATACACTAGGAAACCATTTCTCTTATGCCAAGGAACACCTCAAAAGACACTCACAAGCAAAAAGTTGTCACCGCCAGGCAATAATATTATATTAGCACCATTCCGCGTTCCAGGCCATCTCTCCTACTACACGAGTGTTCCTGCACAAGATGAAGCACAATGCTACCATTACAGCTGAGTACGTTCATTCAGCTCTCAGAAACCCCAAGTCCCCCTCATTTCAACAGAGCTGTGGCCCTGTGAATTCAATTCATTAAACTTTGTTTTTTATTTATCTCAGTCTGACAACTGGGAAAATGCCTACAGCAGTGAAAAGGGAATCTCCCATGTAATAAACTTTCTGAAATCTGAAATATATTATGCATACTGTATCTCCTCTCCAAGACCAGTGTTTCAACTGGTTTTAGCTTCCACTCATGGCTTCCAAATATGTCAGTGCTCATTAGTATTAAGTTCCTCAGTTGTGCCCAGATTTTTGACTAAAAAACCCACCAAGTTAGATGCCAGTCTAACCTCACATCTAGAACTGGATGCTACAACCTTTCAAATGTAAAGATGATTTAGGTCAGGGAGATTTGGGTCTACCTTGGAGGTACTCTAAAACAATGGCTGCCCAAAATTTCTTGATTTTACTATTGTTTCAACTTTATTTATATTGGATGAAGCAAGATATCTAATCTCATTTCCTGGCAGAGGATCTTGGCCCTGTACTTGCAGCAAGATGTTGTTTCTCACACTGTTGAGAATCAGAAGAGGAAAGTCTTTAGGCCACCTTCGTAGCCCCTAGATGCAGAGATTAACAAGAGCATAGTGTCCAGCCCAAGACAGAGAAGGCCAAAAGATATTTCAATTTATTTCAGCCACACACGGACCTAAAGAGCCCACACAAAGTGCAAGAACAGCTGTAGCTTAGATCTACATGAGCCACACCTCCTCCAAGCTCATGGTACCACAGCTCTGCCGGTGGCCCTTCGCCACCCACAGGGAATTCACATGCAGCTGGCTAAGATAGAAGCAGAGGGATGGACTGAAGAGATGCCAGATCTTCACTAAAAGATAGAAACTATGCTGATGTCTCTCAGTCTGAAGTCTTCCAGACTTCCTTCTAACAATAGGTCAGACCAATAGTCTGCTTATACAACCATACACATTCTTCAGTTAGTTTTCTGGCTGCCTACTTTTTAGTACATTTCCCTCATTTATCTCTATGACAGAGTACACAGTCTCTTTAGGTAGTGTATCAAGCTGCAAGAGCTGTGAAAAACTGTCCACAAAACAAGTTGTAGAAATAAAATGCATTCAGTTCCTCTCATTGGACCAGCTGGATCAGCACCGCGGTTCACAGAATCTGATCAGATGCTCCCTTCCAACACCATTAGTGTGAGCACAAGCTCAGTTCTACACTAAGGAAACTGGTGAGGTATCTAGCTCTCCTGACCTTCCCCAGTTTACAAAACAGTAGCTCCAGAAGAAGAGCCAGCTGCCCACAGGTGCTAGGAAAGAAAATCACAAATTAGATTATCACCAACTTTACACAGGTAACAGGAAAAGGAATAATGAGAAGACAACTAAGGTCTCTCCGTTACCCCATTTCCCTCATCTTCTCTTAGCTTTTCTCTTCTTTCCCTCTCAGTCAATTTCTCATTCTCTTTTTTGTTTGTTGCATCCTTCATGTTTCCAGGAAGGGTTTGGTCTTAAACAGCAAATTAAAGCTACACTGAAACTCTGACATGCATCAACATTTATACTAAGTTGTTGAATCTTCTACATTGGCATCTTTTACTTGGACTAGGAAGGTTTCCCAGCATAAACAAATGCCACTTCTGGGGAAGATAGGGGAATGCAAAAGAAATGCTTTTCTTCCATGAGACAGCAACTTCACAGACAGGGTGGAGAGGGCTACAAAGTGGGGCAACCACAGACAGCCTTTGTAAGAGTAGACACTGCCTCTAATTCTGCTATGGGCTTCATTCCGAATGACATGAGGGAGGAAGCATTTAAAGGAAGAGAGGTCTGCCTCTCCCTCCACCAGCGCATAGAAATTGGATAGCAATAGCAACCTGGAGCAGGATTAGAGACTGTTATCCTTCATAGTTATACTTATCCACCTAGTTTATTGCCTTTGGGGTAAAGAAAATAAAATATATTCTAAGCATCTTTGAAAAATATGCCCAGTAAAGTACACAAATTAACTACTTCTGAAAGTACACACAGCAAGAACATCTTCGAGGAGAAAACTTTCCCTAATATACAGTGCAAACTTCTTCCCCATGCAACAAGGTTCATGATGCAAAAGAAGTTAGCCTGTGAAGAGATTATGAGAATTTAATCCCAGGCCATTGTTGCAATTCTGAAATTATAAAAGCAGACACTTCTGGATTGATTCCCTCATCTGGCAGCACGTGGAAGTGTCACTTAAACCTGTTAGATGGCTCCAGCCCTCCCAGTGCTTTCTAAAACAGCACTTCTACCTAATCTCTTGAGTTTTAAAATGCAACAGTCTCCCTCTGGGCCAAGAGAGCCTGAGGCAGGTGTAAAGCAGTTCTTGATTTTGCTTTAAGACAACATCATTCTGTCCTGTGTCATAAAATGCCAGACTTCATTATGCAGTCACCCACTACATATGAAATGGCAATGGGATTACTGCCTGTGCACCTTAAAGGCACCTGGGAGCAATACAAATTTAACTGTCATTAAGTTATAAGTTGCTCTTATACCAAAAGAAGTTCAGAGTTCCTCCGCCAATTAGCCTTCTCTCCTCGAAGCCTGCACACATACCTTATTCTGACTGTGTACTGTAAAGAAAAAAGATCCGTTTTGGAAGGCCTGATGCTCCTGAGATTAAGGACAGAAGGTCACCAGACAATGTCTCTGCTCAGTCTGCTCACTTGTCTACCTTCAGAGAAACAGTAAGGATGCTGACTTCTAGGCCGGATGAAAGCATTTAAAATCCTCATTTGTTGTAGGCTGATTTGTTTAAGATCTCTAGCTGCAATTCTCATACTCATAAGGAATTCATTGTTTCATGAAATGGGAACAGTTCTTGCCCATTGCTCCCTACTTATGCTGCATCCAAGGGCAATCGAGTCTGGGCCCAGTGCCGACGAGTTCTGAACATAAATAAGCTCTGCAGTCACACATCACAGGACCCAACTAGCAGGAAGGGAAGCACAAGTGACAGGGAAAGCATCTGGCCAGAATCTACGTGTGCTACCACTAAAGCAGACTCATCCTCAAACTGCTGCACATAAAGTACTCACAGCAGCAGCCCCACATGGTTAAAAGGTACTAAGAGCACAAGCAATGTTCTCATACAATCCTGCCTAACTTCATTGTATCCTTTTTTGTGTTTTAAATAATTCCTCTTCTATGTTTCTCCCAGCACCAACCCTTTACTCACAGAAGATGTGATACTACTAACCACTACGACAAAAGGTCGTAGGGGAATTACAGCACACAGACCTCACCCAGCCACCAAGTTCTATCACAGTTACAAAAAGAAGAATGGACAAGGATTACACCTACATAATGCTAATACTTATCACCAGCAAGGATGTGTGTTCTTGCCGCTTTGTTTGGACCTCATTTAAGGAAAGAGGGAACAGAAAACTTTTATGAAACTGGTCGTGTCAGGTCATCTGCTACACAAGCCTTTTATCTGAGCTTCAAGTTGGACACTTCAACAGTTCTGTTCTTACACCACCTCTGTTTTTTTCCTAGCCATAGGCATCATCCTGACAGACAAGAACCATGCATGCAACCAAAATGTCACATTGGCTATTTCTAAGTCCACTTCAGTATCTCCCAGTAAGTGCCCTAGAGGAAATGGAGACCACATAAGTGGCTTTTGTCCCACTTTTCCCATATCCTCTGCTGCCATCCCCTTATTTTGTCATAAAGCTTAGACATACTAAAAAAAATAACATATTTTAAAGTAAACATCTAAACGTGCAATATGCTAAACTGTAGTTTAATCCTACTAAGGAAGGTTATTAGTCTCAGTAATTCAGTTTATAAAGTTTGCCCTTGTCAGAGAACTGAATGGCAGGGTTTTTTTCTTTCTTGCTAAAGACCAATTACAGCAAAGTTTGACTAATACAATTTAAGCCTCTATGCCCCCTTTACATTTTTCATGCTGGGAATATCATATGTTATGATAGCTTTGTATTATTCAGTTTTTCACGGCTGGAGATTTCAAACACTGTGATTGTCCTGCCAGGAATCACATAGGGTACTTTCCTTTAGAAATTCAGCTGCTATGATTGTCCTGACAGGACTCATATAGCTGTGTCCTGATGTGGAATGCCCTACAATTTTACTGTGCTAAGAATTTAACTCCTATGTTTACCTTGAGGGGAATGTGGGAACACCAGCAGTGAACTATTTCACTCTGACTTGTCCAAGTTCCAGGATGTGATTTCACCTCACTTTGCAGGGTTTGTACCAATTAGCAGGCACTGAGGGACCTCCTTTCTGAATAGGCACATAACAGCTCAGAGGGAATTCGATTTGTTTTTCCGAGCAAGGTATTTACATGAATTCTCTTACAGTCCCTCAAGCTTCAGCTCCTTTCTCAGAGCAGCCAAAGCATTTGTTCAAGTGAAGATCCTGCACACATGTCTGAGTCACATTTCTCCTTCTCCTCTGACTGTAGATGCCACCACACTGGGACATAAGGAATACATCCCAAGCAAGCTGGATTGCAGAAAAGAGTGCCTGCATTGAAGGACCTTTTGCAACAGATCCACGGGCATGTCAACAGAAATGACCCAACTCTCTCCTTGCAGTGCAGTCTCGCATTATACTAAACCACTACAATTAGTAGAATTAGACGTAGTACCTTTGCCATGGTGGGCAAAGAGAAGCAAAAGCCAAAGGAATGGCAGTTATTGCTGCAATATACACCAGTTTCTGATTACTATGGGAAGGGAAACATCCTCCTGCATGGAAGTAGATGCATTGTTAGGAGATTCACTTTTCAATTATTTGCATTTTTGGAGTAAGGCAGGCATGCCAAATGTGCAGCTCCAATGACCAAACAGTAACTTGGAAGTTTTTGTGTACTCTTTCTATCCAGCCTCTCAGTTACATTGTAAAAAGGGACTGGGATTCCTCTGGGTGTATCTACAGCATGGGATGCTTCTCTACCATCTGCTTTTTGAGAGAGAGTGGTGATTTGAACCAGGTAGAGGGAATTCTCATGGGCATGGGAGGAGACACAGACGGACACAGACAAAACCAACCACAACAACAAAAAACTGCCCAACAGTTACCACACTGCCCCTTTGTACCATCTGCTTCACACAGAATGGACATACCTGTTTTTTTTTCTGACACAGTGCATCTATGGGATCAGAAAACTCTGACATTCTACATTTTAAATGTACTCATTAGGTCCATCCAACAGAAAGTATACTTAATGGTGAAGCAGCAAAAGTTTATTCTGCAAGACAAGACTTAGATTCAATGCTGCGAGTCACAAGTAAACAAAAGACCACAAGTAAAACAAATTTAAATACAACCTTAAGTTAGACTTACTGGCAGGAATCCTTCCCACTTTCCAGTGCCCTTCCTCTAGCTCTTCTATAATAAGAGCTCAAACCACCACATCCCACAAGGCTGGGCACTCAGCTTCCCTGCGCAGCTCCTCAAGATAACTATGGGGCTAGATCTTGCCTTCAAATCCAAGTGTCCAAGACAACCTTCTGGAGCCACACACTACAGATACCTGAAGCCAACTTCCTAGGACAGGACCAGCCTCTGGATACTGGAATGGTCAGCTATCAATGGCTCTTTTAGAATTCAGTCACAGATGACTGTTTACGAGGATTTTCTTTTTGTTCCTGGCTACCCCACTGGTAGCTGCCTACATTGCTTACATAGAGTTGTGGCTACAAATGCATTCATATAAAAATATTATATAAAACATATAAATACACTGTCGACCTTATGATTTCTGCCAGCTGATTTTTAGGGAGACTACACACAACACCACAATTAGCATAGAGACTCAAGTTACATTGCCAGAGGCAGTACCCCACTTCCTTGTCTTCCTCTAAAATTCAAAATCATGAGCTTAGCTATGGCTTTTACTGTAACATAGCCAACTTACACTTCATTTTCTGCCTCTCCTTGGATTTGAACATAGCTCTACCTGACAGAGCACTGCTTGGTCTGCCTGGTAACCTCCAAGTGCTACATTACAGAAGCAACTGGGAGTGTGGAACGTCAAGAGGATCTTCTGTGTGGGGCAGATAAAGCTTGTCAAGACAGAGTATATAAATTATGAAGATTTTTTGCAATGATTAAAAACAACTGCAGCTGTATGATTTCCACACTTTAAAAAATGTTTTTTAACTCTGCTTTCCCCTCTCTTCCCCAAAGATATTTCCTACCTTTCTCAGAAAGTGTCATAAATTATGAAACAGATTTAAACACAAACCTCTGTCTGCTTTTATAACTTATTCAAAGTAGTAACAAATTTTTTTGCCTACAACCATGAGCTCAGCATACGTCTTTGTTACAGATTATGCTGTTGAGAAATCTTGCCTGTTATGGCAGTACTGTCAATTTATTGATGACATATATCCACAGACAGGACACTTAAATATGGGATAAGATAATCAAAGATGTTACTTGTAGTCCTTTCAAATGCTTGTGGGGTTTGGTTCTTGTTATGTTGGGTTTTTTTTCCCCTCCAGCATACAGAAACAAGTGATAATTCTTTATCCTATTTAGACAGCATTGCTTTC
This sequence comes from Chloroceryle aenea, assembly GCA_013399075.1. Lineage (NCBI taxonomy): Eukaryota > Metazoa > Chordata > Aves > Coraciiformes > Cerylidae > Chloroceryle > Chloroceryle aenea. The sequence goes on from VWZY01002360.1 coordinate 322,530, forward strand.
AAAATTCCTTCGGCAATATACTCCTCTGCAGATTTACTCATCTACATTGCAGATTCATGCAGATCCTGCTCAAGAGTTTGACCATTCTAAATGAGGTAGTGTATTTTTCTAAACTGGGTTACACCAAGACTTTTGCTTTCAAGACACCCTTCAGTGTTTCCAGAATGGAAAGTTTAAGTTTTCCTGAATAAATCTTAAAACATGGAACTTTAGTGACAAACATTTTGGCTACAAAGCCTCAGACCTCTGTCCTACAGGATTTCATCTGCATTTTCTTCATAAAAATGTCTCTAAATGAAAAATGCAATTGAATGCCATCCAGATTGCTTATAGGTATTGTACTGTATATTAGAGACAGGAAGCAGATAATCTAACCTTATTTAGTAGAAGTATGCATGTCATAAACTGCCTGCTAACTGCTCTTCAACCCAAGTGAATTTACTCAGCAATAACGTCTGACGAAAGACTTCCAGAATTGCCACTGCAGCCCAAATTAATCAAGCCTTGCTCTAAATCACTGTATTGTCATTCAGAGGGCCAGAGTTCCCAGAATGTCAGGAAGTGTAGAGGGATTTTGCACAGGTGCTGTGGGCAAGGAAACTATTCCTTGAGGGTAGCAAAAAGTACTCTTGCAAGGTAACATGAGGGTGCTGACAGGCTTAAGATCTGTAGTTGGTGTCACTGTAAAATCTCAAACCTCTGTAACTTTCATAGGCACAGAACCCACTGCACTGCTGTTTGTGCACATATTATACAGATATATAACTCAGTTCACAGTGTTATTCAGAGACCAATTTCAGGATTACACACAGCAGATTCAGGGTGTCCCTGCTATTATTTGAAATAAGAACACACATGGCTGCTTGCTGATAGCACTGAACATTCACCTTGTTCAATTATTTGCCAAATTACAAGAACATAGCTCATCACTAAGCTGAATGATTGAAAGGGACTATTTGTACTGCTTTTTGTATAGCATATTTCTCAGCCTCGCACTGTCTAGCTGCTTCTATGAAGACCCATGTAGAAATTTCTCCTACTACAGAGAGCTGTGATACATTGTGTATTAATTTCTGATCACACAGGGACACATTTATTTAGGTTTGGGTATTCAGGTTTATTTAGACTCCAAATAAAATTAAACTCTTTGGAGAAATTCAATGAAGAAAGTGTGGACTTGAGTAAATACCTACATTTCAGTTGCCCAGCTTTCAATTTTCTCTCAACTATGCTATGGCAGAATCTATGCTAAATACAGCATTCAGGAGCTTTTACATCCAAATCACCTTGTAAAGTATTGGCTTCCCCCACATACAACTTCTCTATCACTAAACTACAATGGCTGAGAAATGAAGGAGCAGATACACTGCAAATAACATCTTATTTTGCAACAGTCCCAAGACACATGGGGTCCCATGGTCTGTCCATAGGATAGAAAAAACAGTTGGAAAGAAGTTAAATAATTATTTTCTAAGTTTACAGTCAATAAGGTAGTTAAAGCAACATAACACCCAAATAACCCCCTGAAGTACATACTCAGCCAGAATTATCAGCAGATATTAAGTTTTTGAAAGATAACTATTGATCTCAAAGGGTCTTTCTGTTAGGAATGGCTCATATCGTGGAAAACACAGATATACACTTTAGAAAGTACTACTTGTATAAATTGCTGACATTTGATAATAAAAAGCAGTACTGCAATGATATTATAAATACATAAATGCTAGCACTTGCTCAAAAGTGGATAAAAGAAAAACCATAACCTTCTGTCTGAGTCAGCTTTCTCATTTTCAGAGGAAGGATTTTTTTCACATTAGTACTATGAGAACTCAAATTCATTGCCCTCATAATAATAACACAGACAGAGGCAAGCTCCTCTTTTTATCTGCCTGAAGGCACAAGAACTATCCTAGGGGCATAAATTATGAGATGGCTGGGTTCTTTCATCTATCATCTTTCATCACAGTTCCATCAATTGAAATCTTCACCATAACCCTTTTATGCTCCAACTCTTCTTCAGCTCCCTCCTCAGAAGGCAAACTGCTTGACTTTTTTTTTTTTTTTTTTTTGGTAAACCTGAAAATAGTTCTACTTTTTTCTGTTTCTATAATTGCAACCTGCATCTCTTCCTCTATTCCAATCTGTTATTTATCCATATGTTTTACATACTCTCTTGCTGAAGATTGCCAACACTGCCTCTCTGTCCCAGCCTTTTCCGAGACATTTTTTTCTTTTGTGCTGTGTTGGGGAGGATGCATTGCTCATATACTTATCTATTCCAGTGCCTATGGCTCTTCTCTCAGTGCTGATATCACTATTTCTAGTAGAGGGGCTTTGGCCCAAATTAAAAGTAATAGACATAGGTCCAGATTAATTGCATACAGGCTGGCAGTTTGTTCATCATCTTTATCAGAACGACAGATGAGAATACAGAAATGCTCTCACACTAAGAACATCATCTTTGTCGTAGCTTCTGAGCACTAGGCCAGAGTGCACAGCAAGGACAATGTGATAACATTTGTTCTGTTTTTCCATGTTATTTTGCCTGGCTTTATTTGCCACAGTACATGTTGCTGAGTTTCAGAAGCCGCTCTTTTCTGTCTTTAGAGACTTACCCTGGGCTATTTGGGATTCTCTGCAGTTTCCATGTTATGAAAAAAAAACTGTCGCCATGATCTTCAGTGTAGACTAGCTTACTCAATAACAGTAGTAACTACTAGCTCTTGGTCTTTTGCTAGCTGTATTTGAGTAGGTGGCCCCAAAACACTTGCCATTTTCTAATCTCTTTCTGTGGTTCAGGTAACCCAGGTATTTCTCAGTACACATAGATATGCTTCACTTTGCATACTCCGCCACTACAGCAGATGCCATAATTTGAAAAGGTATGTGATAAGATACTAATGCTATTTATTCACAGCAAACAGCATCTGGCCCTGAAGACTGAAAATCCCCATGTATGACTCTGGAAATCAGGAGACAAGAAGGATTTTTACTCCAAAATTCAAATGCCAGTTTAAGTTTCCAACAAATATCTAAAAGTAGCATGCTTCTGCCTCAGATAGAAAGTCTTACAGGTCTCCTCAACTATTTTCTTCTCTCCAGGTACTGGTAAGACTCACTTCTCTGTTTAGTAGATCTTCTAGAACAGTTAAGGTCTTGTAATTAAACTCACTGGGCCATGATTCTCATGTCTCTTTTTTCTTTTCTGCATGTATATTTGTCCTTTTGAAACCTGACCTGTCTTCTGTGAGTTCTCCAAATGAACTGAAAATGGATCCAATTAACCAGTTCACTGAGCACACTATGTTAAAATTCATGTCTGCTGATTTGAATATGCTGAGATTCTCCAGAAATTCTTTACAAGCATTTTCCTGATCCATGACTTTTCCTCCTTTCTTGTCACCTTTACCAAAGCTCCAGCTGCATTCATTTCTGAAGTGAATGTTGAGGCAAAAATAACAGTTAAGCACTTCAGCCTGCAGAGTTTTCCCCCAAAGGACAAACTGGGCACTCACTTCCATCATCCCAACAATCAGTGTGTTGTATACATAAAAATATACGTATTCATTCCACAACCCACCCACACAGAAATGTCAGTTTATGCCTAGTGGAGGAAAAAATATGTCTCTTCCGTGCAGCCATCAGTTTTTGGTTGGCTACATTACCAGCTTTCATAGCCTAGTTCTCCACTATAGTAAGCCCTCAGTGAAATACAAAACACGTGCCCATCTTTAACCAAGTTCATAGAACTAAGTCTTCTACTGGTTAGCTGACACTTGGGCCTGTTTGTTGTATGAGTTCCTCAGATCATTTCCTGGAGTCATTTACGTGTTTAGCTCCAGACAAGTGCTTAAATAGAGCTGAGACCTGTATCTTTTTCAGTTTCCTTTTTATGTACTCCTTCCCAGTTTATACCTGTTTTTAGTCCAAAGGACTGATGGACCATTGTTGTGCTTAATTGTAAAAATACCATCAGTTTACCAAAATGCTTCACTGTTGTCACCTTATCAGCACTTCTCTCTCTCAAGAATGTCTTCAAATTTATTTTAAAGAAATATATCAGAATACAAACACAGCCACAATCACAGTAAAGCACCGTATATCAAGGGAACAGTGCTATCCTGTCAAACCATCTCATCAAAATTCTGTCAAACCATTTTGATAAAGGAGGAAAAAAAGTACATCAAGTATATAAAAGCAAGTACATTTGTATATCAAATGACAGCACAAGTCCTGAAGAGTATGAACAGGACTACTGCAGTAAACAGTATTTCTGTTGCACAAAAAACCCCACTCATACTGCTTACTGAAAACCAGACAACACAGAAAACAACAACAGCCCTGTTGAAATCAATTCTCATTTAAGAAGAAAATTTTGCTAATAGCTTCCTGAGAATCCAAATACATTTACAATCAAGTAAAAAGCAGATAGTGCAAAACTGATTGTAATTAAATGAACAAGATTCTGCTGCAGTAAATGGATTCCATCATGACTCTGGTCATATGCAACAACGAAGTATTTCAGCAACACAACTCAAAAGCTTAATTTTTGCAGACAAGTGAACTGGAATAGCAATGTTAATGAAAAATGTCAGCATGAAATACTGACAAACTTTTGGCTTGAGTAGTTTTGAAAATGTCTGGGAAACTATATAAAAGTACATTTTGTAACTTACTTTTTGTAACTTACTTTTACCAGAATACCTGCATTACACTACTAAAGGCTGGGACAGAGAGGCAGTGTTGGCAATCTTCAGCAAGAGAGTATGTAAAACTACCGTCTTTTTTCCTCCTTTTTTCTCAGTAGTTGGAATCTATAATGAAAGAAACAGCTGAAGAATACTAATCTAACTTAACTGAAAGCAAAGTTTGAGATTTTCATTAAGAAACCAATTAAACAAGTAATCCACAACTTTTTCATGAATTTGTGAAAAACCGAGTGGAACCATAAAACCCACCACCAAATAGAAAATACTGCCACCAGATTTCCAGAGTTTGCCATTTCATGCAAGGTGTTCCTGTTAATGAGGAGAAAATGCTGCATTACATTGCTCCTGTAGATCATATGCTTCAGCACAAACTATTGTTCTTGTAGCTATTCACCTCATGACAGAATATATGTAGCCATCTACTCAGCCTGCATTTCAGGCCTATGATGTTGAGATTGGTCTCCATAATGAAAATATTATCAACAGCAAATCCTTACCAACTGCAGCAGATAAAATTTATTTCTTGTTTTACAAAACAGCATCAACTTTTCTATAATGCCAGATTCCACCATGATGCAACACATTGTTCCAAATTTGTGATTTATTAGCAACTAAATAATCAAATTCCCATTTCTTCAAGCAATGGCAAAGACAGTTCACAGGACACCATTACACTTCCCTAAAATTGTAGGATATTTTACCAAATATTTTCATAGCATTTTTTCTTATTACTCTGTGTGTGCACTTATATCCTTTCTATGCCAGGATTTTATTAAATTTCTTGGAGAAGGAGCAGGGCCAGAGGTGTTCAAGAGAAAGTTCTAAATCCCTCTCAGATTAAGTCCCTACCTTATATGCATACTTAGAAGCTCCTGTTTAAAACACTACCATTACACTGTCATCACTCTTAATGGTGTTTGTATTTAAAAATGAAGTCTACAATCCTCACTGCAGATAAAGACAAAAAGAATGTTCAAAGGTGATGGAAATATTTGCAGATAATTAATTATAAAGAAGTTTAGGATGTATGTCAGTTCCTTATTTCTTTAAATACCACTTACAGCACAGAAATTACTACTCATCTGAGCTTTGATACAGTGACTAACTACTAGCCCTAACTCTGCACTGTACTCATTAAGAGAAAGATAGAGATAATAATCCCTTTTCATGCTCCTTAGAAAAGTTTATTAGCTAACTCATGTTAAAACTATGCACTGCCTTTTCTCTGGTAGGCTTTTATCATATGTTGAGAGTTCACATATTTGTTCACATGATAAAAACATGATTTTATTTCATATTTTTTCTTGCATATTAGAACTCTTATTTTGTCATTATCAATATAACATTGTACTATACTAATAAGGAAACTGACTCAAAACTCCCCTTACTTACAAAACTGGGTTCTTCCCCTCCATGTATTAGTTAACCAAACAGTCTGTTAACCAACTGCTAATCTCTTATTACAGTGTGGCAGTCTCCCATGAGCTGCATAGGTGTGCATACAGTATGACTAATTACAGTACAGTGTTAATGTGATGGAGACAAAGTAAACAGACATCAAAGGCTGAGCAATCTCTGAAGCTGATTCATTGTGATTTCTAGAGCCCTGCTGTACAAAACACTAAGTACAGGGGGTATTAGGCAGACATCAGATAATCTTTTCAGCCATATAGACACTTGTATGAAGTTAAGATAGGGAAATCAGAGCTATAGCAGTCACAAACAAATTGCAGACAGCTATAGTGACTTCCATAATATCAGAGATCATTTTTCTAAAACTTTCTGGGTAGTTTTCCCAGGTCAAGGGCTCCATTACAAAGGACAACTGTGCCAGCCCTACCTGGCACTGCCTCCGAGTGAATACAGATAAATGCTCTCAGAAGAAGGAGGAGTTGCTTATAATCTCCCATTATTCATGGGTGCTTTACCAGCTGGCAGCAATGGATTAACATGTATTCACTGCTAACGCTGATCTTTAGGATTCACTGAGGTGAAAACAAAGGGATCAGCCATGGATTTCTGACTCCCCTGCATCTAAAGGTTAAATACACTTAATAGCAGCTGGTCTAACATACTGAGCCCAGCTACAGCCTCCCCTCATTGCACTTGATCACGATCAAGTCATTCAGCTGCAATATCTGAAAGGTTTAATTGGTAAGAACAATGTCTAACAAAAGGGTTTCTGTTGTGTTTGTTTTGTTTTAAATAGATAAAGGTTAAAGCACATGGGAGAAGTGTAACCAATAGATCTCTGTATTTTATACTAAATCCCGTTGTTTAGAAATAATAGTCCCTCTCTAACAAACCAAAGGCCCTGAAATACTGGAGGGAGAACAGCATTTGTTCTTTGCTTTGGGCCCAGTGGAAGGAAAAATCCAAATCCAACCGCACATACTTCTAAATAAGCCATTAGAGAACATAAACATTTGAATCTCCATAAATCAAGCTAAGACAGGAACTCTTAATTACTTGAAAACCCATAGATTTGATAAGGCAGATCTTTATACAATATTCACAGTAAAAAAAATACTTAAAGCATGGGAAGTAAATTTTATGTAGTATATAAATGAGCCTGCTTTCAGGAAAGAATACTGTAAACTTGACTCATTAATTATGCTCTTTGTCAAACCAGTCTCCGAGGAACATTTAAATGTGGATGTGTGGTAGAATGGCAACATACTGTAGGGGTAGAAAATTAATTAGGTTTTTCATTGCTAAACTACTAATTGACACAGAATAAGAATAGGAATTGAAATATAATTAACGATAGCAGTCTTGCAAAGCAGCCACAGAATGTTCTAAATTTGCAGTCAATTAAAACTAACATAAATTACATTTACAATAAAAGAAGATACTACTTTATGCTATTCACATATGAGAATTTGAACATTAATCCACAGTACATGGAAGTATGCCAAAAACAGCAGTACAAATAAAGATAATTTCAGGCATTCATAAAATCATACGTAGGCCCCATAAAACAACAAGATTATCTTTAAACTCATGTGACCTTTCAGCCTGCACAATTTAGAGTATTTTGTGCGGTGTCAGTGTAGAAGGACTTAAGAGATGGAATTTTTAAGTCCCTAATGGGACTGGGCTTGGGCCTTTCAGTACATTAAAACTCCTATACAAATTTACATCCCCAGTGGCCCCTTCATTGGCTTTCATTTTGGCACTTTTAAAGTGCTAACCAGGCATACAATTTTCAATTGCCATTAATCCTGCTGAGTTTCTTCAGCAGTCATACAACATTTTAGGCACTTACCCAGCATAACACCAGAAGTTGTTTCTGCAGCTGTTGGGAGCTTTGCCCTTAGTTGCAATGGCAGGAGGCTGCTGCTCCATACTCTCCATCTTCAAAGAAGCAGACTCCCTCTTTTCACAGGGAAAATACAGACAAACCATTTCAGCAGCCTGAAACCCCATCTCACACTCTCAAAAAAAATTTCATCAAGGCCTGAGCTTTCAGCTTGCTGAAGTCCATGGATTTGTGAGGTGACCACCCTACAGACAGCCCAACCAACCACACAGCATCAACAAAGCCCCACTTGGTCTCCAACTGTAACTCCCTTCAGCCCTTCTTCAAGCACAGCCTTGTTTAATCTCAGCAAGGGAATCAAGGAGCAATAGGATACAGGTTATCACTCACCAAGCAGTGCGTGTACACCTGCTTTACCTCACACTCAATCAGGCTCAGCTGACACGAACATCTCTAGAAGGCAGGGACAACTTGTTGACCACTGAAACACTTTGCTACCATACTATCACATCAATACAAATGCAATAAAACAAACCCATGAACCTGCAACGTTCATAAAATAAGACATGGATCACCCACTTATTCCACATTTACTATATATCATAATCTATTAAAAGAATAAGCATTAAATCTGAACTGCATAAAAGATTGAAGCAAACCCAAGAGAGACAAGTAGCAGAGGGAACAAAAGCATTTGCATTTCATCTCCTCTCGATGAGTTTGTTAAAGAAATAGAATATGAAGGTCTATATTCCACAGTTTATAAGAGCTGCCATAATTAAATCTTTACAAATAGTATTAACATAATTGCAGACTATTGACCAGAAGAATTTTAGGATTAATCTGGTATGGGTGGATAAAGAAGAGCTTCTAATCCTCACAGGATGTAATTCCATCAGGTCACACTCCCTAAAACATTAATTGGATCATATGATATCAAGGACATAACAAGAAATCTCCTCCCCTCTGGTGCCAATGCGGAATTATTTCTTACAGCATGTTTTCAGTAGTTTTAAATTAATCTGGCAAAGACATGCAGAGCTTCACAGCTCTCACTGATAAAAACAAAAATAACAGACATGGACTTAAATTTCCCTCTGCTCAATTTCATCTCCTAATATCAGCCTTTCAATACCTATGAAGCACTTATCAAGAAGACAGAGGCAAGACACCTTACAGAGATATAAGGCACAAGGATAGCAGACAAAGGACATATATTGAAAGGAGAAATGTTCAAAGTAGATATAAAGCTGTGCAATCTTCATCCTTGAAGACAATCAAGACCTGAGTAAGCCCCCTGGTCTGACCTTGCCTTGACCAGGCTGAGGTGGATTAGAGACCTCCCTAAGGTCCCTCCCAACCTAATTATCCGATGTCATCACATCTTGTCACAGTCATGGACCACCTGAAATAATTGTGCCAATTTTCTTATTTCTTGCATTTGTTAAGTATGCTGTAGGCAGTGACAGGGAGAGATCTCTGTGTGGATTTGTGAGCTTCAGACAGAAGAATTCACCTCGATGACCTGTTTCACCAGCCTGGTTTCTAGCATCCCTATAGACAAGTTTGTAGTAAGGCTGACTGTTCCTTTCAGTAGTCATCCATGGCTTAAATCTGTCCTTGTCAGGAACGAATAAGACATGTTCAGCATTCCCAACTCTCGTAGCATATTTGAAGCCTGAGACCCTACACTTGAGATTTTTAATCTCCATTTAAATTCCTATTTTTCTACAGAGCCTATTTATAAGGCCACCAAAGCTCTAACATCTCCCAGATATAACATATCAGCTCAGATCCCAGAAGACATATCCAGCATGCACTGATTTCTGTTTGCATTTTACAGTTTTGGTGCCTGACTTATAAATACCTAGGGTTAGCAGTAATGACATTTCCCATACATCTTGGGGCTTGTAGTCCCACCTAGCACAACATCTGCAGGTAGAAATGTAAAGGAAAACAGACTGTAGGGAAAGAAACCCAAGCAATAAGAAGTATGCAGAACTGCAGATAGACAGGGGAGGCATAATTCATATGCAAAATGAAACATTATAGCAACTTAATTTGGCTTTGACTTTAGGAGGCAATAAACAAGCCCTGCAAAAGTCTTCTGAGAAGCATCACCGCTCCCTTGGGCTGAGGTCCTGGCATTTATTTGCTGGAAGACTTTATTGTCTCATAAAGCAAAAGCCAAGTGAAGCACAAGCAAAGTATTTCTTGCTCTGTAAAAGTGTAATATCACATACAGTTATTTACTGTATAGAAGGCCCATTATTTTTGCTCTCCTCACAATGTTAGGTATTGACATTTGAGAAAAAGAGCATTGCTGTCCCAACTAAAGAGAAACTGCCTCTTTTCTGTTCCAAAAAATAATTGTCCATTGGGAAGTTCTGAGCGCTACACAATTTTGACATTCTGGCCACTCCATTTATGGTGCTGTAAATGGAGAACAAAGACAACATTATCAACTTTCAAACTTTGATATGATCAGGAATCAAGCACTTCTAATATGATAGATCAATTCAAGAACATGATCAAGCTAGTAAGCTGAAGTGCTCTCTGTGGGTAGAGAAACCAGTTTTAATTCAATAGCAGAGTCTCAGGCAAAGATATTAAGTTATGAGAATTTTATCATCAGAACAAAATTTAATTGTCAGGCTCTAGGGCAGGATATGCTTAACACACAAGTCTGTATAAGGATTTTTTTTTCATGAGCACCACTGGTTTGTATTTGTATAATTGTATTCATATTGGTGTATTAATAAATGTTTTATGTTATCTGCTGTAACTGAGAATGTGGGAAAGACAAAGATCCATCAGCGGAAGTGGGTAAGAAGGCCATCTTGTAGCTTTAATACTGAAAATTTTCTTGAGTAAAGAATCATGATGTTAGTTCCACCTTCCTCTCATCCTGTGCCTGTGTGCATGCACACTTGAAGCAGCAGGATGGATAACTGTTTTGTCCACATACAGCACATATATTCATTTCAACCAAATCTCAGCTGTTGGAGGCCACACTAGAGAAAGAAAAGACAGGAATGGATGTGAAATTAAAGCTAAAGGAAATAAGGGAAATCCTAGAGAAGAAATGACTGAAAGAGCATGGATGACAAAGAGCATGTCAAAGGCACAAACACCATCATTATGGAAGCTGTGTTGCAAGCAATAGGCCATCCTGGGGCCAGCCTGGTTTCCCATATGGGCAGCACCCATGAAAGAAGCCAGTTCAGTTTGAAAACATTTGAACAAAAGCAGTTTGCTGGACCTTTGTTCCCATAACAACAGCAATTCACTTCTCTCAATTCTGCTCTTTTGGCACTATGACAAGAAATACCCTATTATTTCATTAAAATACTGGATAAAACACAGCAAGATACTGAGAAACATCTGATCAATTCACTGTACTTCAAAAATAGTCACTTTAATTTTTCTTTGGGAAATACATTAAAGAGAACATCTGCCTTGATCAATATCAGTGAATTCTTGTTGGTACTATTATAGGTTCACACAAACAGATTGTTATAACACAAACCATATAAATACATTATTACTAATGGTCTCTGGCCAGAAGAGGTGGGCAAAGAAAAGAAAGGAGAAGAGGAATGCTGTTATCTCAATTTCACATGTATAAACCCTTTCCTGAGAGAAGAGTTTCCAGTTTTCAGTAGTGAGGTCCGAGTTTTTGATCTCCCCTGCACGGTTTGTGTTTTGCTTAAGCCTTTCAGCTTCCACAGCCATCCTAAATAAAGAATATTAATTTTGAAGCTCCAGTTTAACATCTGGTTCTAACTATACACATTTTTCCATTTGTAGTATCCCAGTGCCAGTAGTCTCTTAATAATTTATTCCTTTAGCTCACATCCCACAAACAAACCCTGCAGCAAATTGAGAAAACATACACCTTTTTTCAATAGGTATATATATATAACTCTCTAGGTCTGCTTTCATGTGCAGCTATAGTAAAATGTACATACCTTGCACTTTATGAACACAGAACAACTGTAAAATAAAAGGGACTGCATTTTAGATTCATTGATGTCAGTGCCAAAACTTCTTATGATTTCAGTGTGATCAAGATTTCATCTAGGTTCTCAAATTTTCCCAAGAGAATGTTTGCAGGTGAAGGCTTCCAAGCTGCAGTCCCTAGCCCACAGAGCCAAGTCTGTAGAGGCAGCACTCTTTTTATATCCACGTGATAAACTGCTTGAAATTCTTACACATTCCTTTTGTCTTCTTGCTCTAGGAAAACAGTGAATTACCTCCTTTTCTACACATTGCAATTTACTTCCCTGTGCAAGCAGTGCTAGTAATTGTTTAAAGGATGCAACCTGTCACAGTTAAGTACAGATTTTATAACTCTTCAGAAATGAGGGTTTAGTTCTGCAACTTTGGAGAATAAATAGATCTTCATCTATTTTTCTCAAATTCTTTTCCCAAAACTTTCCGAAATTATCAGGTTAGGCTTTACTTGTGTCAGCAATGTGTAGTTTAAGGAGTCAGGGCATTCTGGGTTTTGCACTTTGATATTCAGGACTGAAGAGAATGAAGGAGAGAAAGGGACCGAAGAATTAAAAAGAAAATCACTCTGGATTTTACCAAGAACTAAAAAATGTAATTGAAAATCAATTTATCTGTAACAATGGATTTTAAAATAACATTTCATTATGGTAAGTCAAAACAGTTTGAGCAGCTGTAATTGCAAGTAAATGGCACTACATCAGATTCCTCTTGCTCCTTTCCTTTCTCTTTCCCACTTAATTTGCTGACAGAAGTGAGCAAAGTATTGGGCAAATGGCCCTCCCTGTAACAGGTTGAGGAAAGGATTAAGAAATTTAGAGCTCAAGAAGAGATGGTGCAATGTAACCTACTTCTTAAGGTGGCAGTATGGAATGAATTACACAGAAGAGAATTAAGCTCTCTCCATAGAAATACAACACTGGGAAGGACCTCCAGAGTTACTGACTCTAGTCTCCTGCTACTGTATATCTTCTACTATTAAAAATTATTAACATCCATCTCAAAGTGTTTTCCATTTTTTCTCCCCCACACAGTAGGAAAATGTCCCAGAAACTCACTGCTTTGAAGATTTGAAACATGCTCTATTTCTGTTGGCACCAACAGTGTCTTTGATATTAAATAGATGGAAGGAAGAGCTGTAACATCTGCTAACATAGTAATGGATTGTTACCACATCACCTCCCAGCTTTCTTTTTCTGGGCAAGCCAAGATTTTGGATCCCCTGCATGAAAAGCAATATTACATTCCTCTGCTCTTCTTAAACTTTCTTGTTCTGTTCAGGTGCAAATCTACTGCAGACACCTCAGAAACTAACATATAGTAGAAATATGTCCTGCCCATTCCATTCATATCAGATTATCTCAGAAAAAAAAGGGTAATGAGAAGACAGACAGCCCAGCCCTGAGTTCTATCTCACTGAGGTAGTCAAATAGGTAACAGGTTCACAATACTGGATTGTATCATTACATTTCCTTTGACACCTGCACAATGAAAGATTCAAGTGGTACCTCCCAACATCTCTGCATTTTCACTGAGATTTAGTCACAGAATTTTTCAGCTTAGCAAATTCATTTAGTAGCATTCAGGCAGATAGACAACATATACCTTTTAAAAATGGTAATAAGAGCAGCATGTAAGGCTTAGAACATATAATTAAAAAAAAAAAATTAAAAAATTGTTTGAAAAGACCTTCAGGGGAAACCAGCATATTCATCTAGTTTAAAACTTTACAACATACAGGAGATAGACTCTCACCAGTAACGTGTATCAAATCTGTAACCAACCAGTCCTCTGCTAGCTTATGAGCAAAAACTAAGTTCAACATAACAGTTCTAATCAATAAGGAAAAAAATCAGTCCCTTAGAGTTTTGACAAGGTATAGATAACTGTGACTCACTACAAAAGCAAAGCGGTTTTTAATGGAAGAAAAAAAAAAAAAAACTCTTGCAAGATTTATTCATATACCTATGATATATAAGGACAGAAGCAAAGTTGATGAGCAGAGATTATATCTTCTTTAGGGCAGCAAACACAGTAGGAATTAATAAATCTTTGAGTCTGAAAACAAAATATAATAGTATATAGAGTCTGCATAAAATTTATAAGCAAGAAAAATGTATAAAGAAAATCAGGCCTACCAGTCTTGGCAGGACCTCTTCAAAAGTGCTAGTATCAGAAAGGAAATTCCAAAGCAGCATCTCAGAGTGTTATGCAATTCCCTGTAAGGGTCTTTCTCAACAGATCTGGTTACTGTGGAATTCAAAAAGGAATGTAGGGACCTGCCAGGCAGTCATTTATTTCATTACTGGGACAAGGGGAAAAAGAATAGAAAACAAATTTCATTAACTTTTTTTTTTTTTGCATTTCAACACCAATATGGAAAGGGTCTTGGCTGCAATTCTACTGTGGACACATGAAGTGAGATCAAGATTCATTTATTCCTGTATGTTCCTTTATATTCAGAAAAATCATTACTGCTTGGATGTCTGGGACCAGGTTGTGAGACCTGCCATCCATTCAGCACGTTGGTACTGTGTCAGCACAGCTACATCAATAGTGCTGGCTTCAAAAGTGTATTCAGTCTATTACACTATGCCACAAACATGACACAATCATGTCACAAACTACCCTGTGAGAGAAGGCAGAACAGAACAGAAAGTGGCTGAACTGGTGGATGGATTTTGGACAATAGTGTGTATCAGTGATAAGGATGATTTTACTGCTGTATAAATATTTTAATAATACACACAATCAATTAATAGTTTCCAATCTTTTCTTAGCTGATAAAAATTATTAAGCTTCAGGCTTCTTTCAGAAATGTTTAAATGAAGGTGGAAACCTACAGCACAAATCAATCTACTGGCATAGTCACCTAGGATTTAGGAATATAACTCAAGTAATACCATGAAAGGCATTTCAATTTATTGTGGATAACAATCTATCAAAATAAACCTGCTCAGGACATGCTCTGAATACAAATGAGGCAGCATGAAAATAAAAAGGAAAACTTGAATTTTAATTAACCCTGTGGTGGTTATCTAATTCTGAAGTACTCGGTCTGAAAACAAAGATCTTCTAAAGCTTATGTGCTTCTAGAACATAAAGTGTCAAATCTATTAAAACAACAACACTGAGCATTTGTAGATTAGGGGAGTATGGACAAGAAACTCATCTGGTAATGTACAGAGCCACAAACTCCTGGATCAATAATACCAACTCAAACCAGGTACTGCATGTCAGTCCTTAAAGTCATCCCTTGTACTCCAGCTGCTTCTGTACCACATCAGGTTTAAATCTCCCACTCTGAGCCTAATATTGTAACCCTGCCATGAAGTAGATTGGTATGTGGCCATAGACTATTTGGTGCTTTACTTTCAGCTCTACAATTCCACTACTAACTTGAAGACCTCTAGTTCTCATATCACAGGGTGACAGAGACAGCATATTCTGAAAAACTAAAAGGTGAAGAGAGGAGGAACAATACAGAAAAGCCTTGTTTTTTTTTAAATCACATTTATATTTGGACTGAAGAAGCAGGATCTAAGTGATCATTTTTTTATGCCTTAAATGCTAATAACATTGTCAAATTTATTGAAGAGAATACAAGAGCTTGAACTGTAGGAACATTAGCATTGCCTCTTATCATGTCATCTCCTTTAGTGGGCTAAGAGTAGTCAGTGTGAACATCCCTTATTACATGAGGCATGTGACCCCTATAAGGGGACAAACCTCCAGTTGACCAATGCTCAATGTCTGTAACAAGGTAGCTAATGCACAATATGGTTTTATTCCCTAGAAGCCAAACTGCTATAGCAATTAGTCCTTTTCACCCTGTGTGCCTGCCTCATTCTGTCATAGCCAAAGGAAGCAGGTGGTATCTGCTTCCTTCAGTTTAACAGCAAAATTCCCATAGACAGGAGCAGAATCCAGGATTGGAGGCTCATTCTGCACACAGCAGGCTTCCTGAAAAACACTTTGTGCCAGCCACATGGGGTGTCTAAAGCTGGTCAGAGGATTGATGTACATGGATCAGGACACAAAAACCATACAACTGCTGCCTTATTTTGCTGCCAGTGCTCACATCCAGGGCATACATCAACTTGTAAACTGCAGCATTTCCATCTTGTAGCCATCAGTTGTCACACATCAAAGGCTGAAGTGTACTACCAGAGGTCAAGGAAATCAAGAATTTCTTAGTGCCTGTGCTCTGAGGAAAGATTTCCCTAAGCCAACCAAAAGGATTCCTTAAAGCAGCATCTGGCCCTCAGCCCCTCAATCCCAAGGAGACACTGGCCCTGCAGAACCCTGACACCATACATTTTGTGAAGACTGGCAGAGAAACTTATTCTGATAACACAGCATATTTATCCTAATAAAAATTCCAGCTACTGTTCCTCCTCTGTCCAATAGCAACAGTAATCCCCTGAAAAATGAAAGACTTTTAAATAGTAAAGTAATTAGCTGATAAAAAGGTGGTTACAAACTATTCTTTCTGGTTAAAAATTAATGTAGCAGCAGTATTTTGATAAATTCCAATAGGAAAAACTTGGAAGCCTCCTCACAGTATTTAACAGAAGGCAAATTAAAGTGCTGACATTTTTATGGTGTTTTAATTAATGAGAATCTAGAGTGGAATTCTCATGCAAATACTGTACGTATTGTATGACAACCTTATTAATATTACCAAAGGAGTTAATTATGATTAGTGCTATTACACTGAGTACTAAATGAATTAACAGTAATGAGGCACTCCTAATACTATCATCACATTTCCACATACATATTAATGGATAGGTTTCACCCTGATTAGAGCTGATAAATTATTAGCAGCAAACAAAATTATCTCTTCCATTTATTGCTTTCTCTCTTTGCCTTCTTTTCAGAAATCAAAGCTCCTTTCTGAGAAAGAACTGTTACTTGAGAATATCCAACATGTTTCTAGCCTTTATCAAACTGTTCTCACAACTGTTCTGTAAAAGAAACTTCCATCACAGAGCATTATTTCTACTCCTAAACACTTTAAGAAGGGAATAACAACTTATTTGAGTTTATTTCTAAGACCATCAGCTATCTGGATCCTTCCTCTAAGCCACTGGGCAAAAGGTAACTGCATTGCCATCGCTTAGCAACCTGAAATGCTAAAAGCAAAACAAAAGAATTGAACTTACAGGAAAACTTGAAATATTAATGGGTTATTTCAGATACTGCAGTAAGCAAATAAATCCCAGATTATGAAGGTACCACATCAGTGAGAAAGAACACTGGCTAAATCTGTATACTTCTATCCATAGTTTCCAGTCAGAAGTGGGTAATGTGTGGGGAGAAGGGAAAGGGGATGTGACAGAGGCAATGAATTTACTACAAAGGTGAGAAGACATGAGCAGCACATACGCAGTAAGCAAAGTGCTTCCTGCACATCCTCAGCCCAACTACTGCACACCAACCCATCCAGCGTGTGAGCACTGCATGGCTGCAGCACACAACATGCACTGGTCATTTCTGGAAGTTTAGTGCACAGGAGCAGTATCAGGCTTGGCCAGGCTGGAAGACACTTTCAAATCTTATACCAGTATTAAATCCACCTGCAATCACAATCCACCTGCACACCTTTTCTGACTAGAAGATGAGCTGTATCCAGGAAAACCCTGTCAATTGCTATCCTTAACCTTTGACAAAAGAGTTGGGTGCCACCGTTTCTTACTTTGCCTTAGCTGATTCCTCTATTCCTGTCAACTGCTGTGGTTTTCCCTCTGATGAAGTGGTACACAAAAAAATAGCAAGGAAAAAAAAAACACCACAACAAATACTTCTAGACAGGTGAAAAGGGCTGTTGGAGAAAAAAGCAGGAAACTATCAGGAGCAGAAAACTATATATAGAACAAAGGAATAAATCTGAGTTTGAGATGATGTTTATAATGGCAGTCAGATGAAAAATACTTCATAGAGAGGACAGCTTTTGTGTGATTTATGCTAGATTCTCATCATTTCTACTTATCTCAATCTATATTATCCCTGGTTGCTGTATATTGTTTCAACTGCTGTCACAAAGTAAGCTAATTTCATGGGCTCATGAGATATCGTTTGGATCTTCTCACTACGACTCTCAGACACTCAATAGCCAGAGTACAACTAAGTGCTGCTTTAAAATCAGTTCAAAATCAATGCAACCAATTGTTTAGAGATATTTTAGTGCATTGGTATAGAAAATAAATCAAATTGTTTCTTATGGTGAGCTTTCAAAATCTATCTACTAACTCTGGGGAAACAGTCATAAGTCCTCTTTGAGAAGAGATTCTCTGTCTTCCAAATCCTGTTACAGCAAGGAAGTTGCCAAAGCAGTACTTACATAGCAGTACCTAATATATAAAAGTATATAAAAAAATCATGCAGAGTAGTAATGTATTTTTTAAAAACAGAGTAGCTGGATAGTATTCTTTCATTGTTCATGTTTCTGATTTATATTGACCAAGGCACTCAAGCCACAAATAGATTTTGCTGTTCACTTTGAAATACTGTTCCTCTTGCTGACTTCAAATTTCTGGCATATTCATGCCTTACAAAACAGTGGAATACAATCTGACTGAAATTTGCAGTGTTTCCATTTGCTAAGATATTAAAGGAAATAAACTTTAAAGTGTAATCACGAAGTAGCAGAGCTGGTTTTCACCTCACTTATACAAGTAGCTCACTGGAAACGATAGTGATGTGTTAGTGTAAAACCAGCTGTTAGAAGAAAACCAAATCATTCACAAGATCCAGTCCTGGATCACTAACTTCAAATAGTATCTTACTTCTTGAGTAAATATGCCGCTTTCATTTGCCTTCCCATAGGAGAAAAAAAACTCTTATATTAACAAGAGTAAAGCTATCAGAACATAGTCTTTAGACAGTATATTCTGCAATCAACATTTACTCATATGTATCTACGTATTTCACTATAATGTCCACTTTTAACAGAAGGCTAGTTAAACGTTCTGGTTTGCAGTCTTGAGGCAGATCATTAAAGAGTGCAGAAAGGATTTGGTTAATAGCTTGCCAGTACACATTGTGGTTATGCTCACAAATGTGGGATCAGTTCTAGCACCATAGTTTCAGGTAGAACTTATGTTTTCTGATAGGGAAGGCAGGATTAGAGCCCTGCTGTTCTGGGTTTGTGTCCTACTCAGTGTTCAGGCACAACTTGAAACTAACACATGATTTTAAACAGGCAGCACCCAACAGAAGAAACAAATTAAATATGTCTATCAGACATATACACTTTTGGAGGGAAAGAGGAATTGTTACCTTGGAATAGATCTATACATTTCTGTTTGTCTCCAGCAGCACCGAACATTTCATTCTTGTGAAAACCCCAGCCCCAACACACCCAGCTACTTAGTGCCTACTAGCACACAGTTCTTGTGAAGGAGCAATCTGTTGCTCTTCAGGATAATGTCTGAGGTACAGCCTTTCTTAAACACTCCTCCTGATACCATTTCCAGCATCTTTCTTCACCTCTTCTCCTACTAAGTTAAACATCAATTTGCAAGTACCTTCTCCAGTTATTCATTGTTTCTTATTACTTTCCAAAAGGAATTACCTTTAATAAATAAAGGTAGAAACACAGGTAGCTACTGGTGGGGGGGAAGATAAGTAATTCAGGTGCACAGATTTATAATAGCATTAAATTATTTCTTAAACACCAGAAAATTCCAACTGATAGGAGAATGTGGAAAAAGAAAGTGTGGCATTGTAGAAGAGAAATGATGATTTGATAGGTGAGAAAATACAAAGGGAGGATAGAGGAAAAAGTTGTAGCAAAAAATAAGAGTTCAACTATTCTCTGCTTATCTTCTCACCCCTTTTCTCAAATACATTCGTGCCCCGGTAAATCTTTCTTTTCTTCTCCCCTTTCACTACGAAATTAGTTCTCCAGTGGACTTACTAAGCTATTTGATGTTTTCAACTATATACAAGTAGCTGTATTTGTTAAGCAAGGCAGATGTTGGAAAGTTCTAGCAGGCCCTCATTCTAACATCTACAAATTATCAGCAAATATAAAAAAAAACCAAAACAACTCCCAATTCCGTATGTTGCATCCCTTAAACATATGTTAATTCAAAATTAAAGTCTCTGTTTCTCTTCATAGAAAAAGATGTTTAACTCACTGTAAGTCTTTATTTGATTTTTTTTTTTCTAATTTTACCATAACAACCACAAGCACACAAAATCTTTGCAGATAGTTAGAACTATGTTATGCTGTAGCATGCCCATACCAATCCTGCAACCCAGTGATCCTTCTAAGTCTGGGAAAGAATTTCACAGGACAATGTCAAGCTAGATGTAAGAGAATTGTTTCTTGGAATGTGCAAACTACACTAAATGACAAAATACTGCATTGCTGTGGAAGATGCACCACACCTCATACCAGAAGCGCCCTGCATAACACCACCACTGAGTGAGAAGTAATAGACCAGTATGAAACACTTCAGCTGCACCAGGTTCTTCTGGTCATACTGAATTGTTCTCATACCAAAAACAGGCTGCTTTCTTTTTTTTTTTTTTAATTTAAGAACACTGAAAAAATGAAAGCTTGCAGTCAATTCCATTTAAACATGACACTCATTTATAAACTGCAGAAACAGATTTTTCTCTGTCAGATATTCAAACTCCAGTTTTAAAAACATACGGGTCTGTTGCCATTTCTGGCTTAGAATAAATGCATAATATGTCTTCTCATAACACTTGAAGAGATTATACATGAATAAGAAATAATTTTGAACTTTAATATTAATAGACTACCAACATGCTTCTCATTCCTATTATAGCTTCATAGTTATAACACTATAGCTTCCTATAAATCAATTATTAATGAGAGCTATCACTATTATTTTTCATTTCTCCTGTAGTACCAATTTATGTATTATAATATTATACATGAAGTTAGATAAACTTCTACCTCAGAAGTTCTTGCTTTGTGTTTAGTGGTATATATGTTTATATATATATTTTTATATATATATTTAGAGCAACGTACACAGCTGCATTTGAATAAGTTTCATTATGAGATATAAAGAAAAAGTTACTGCATCTTACAAGCTAAAAAGGAAGTTGACTCAATTAATTAAGAAACAGCTACATTCTTCTTTATTTAGACTGTTGAATAAGTATTTTGCTTATTGATTTTTACTGTAGTTCAGTTTTAACTATTTTTTATTGTATTTTATAGTATAGAGGTTTCTAAAGTTGATTTTGAAGCATAATAAGGTCTCAATAGTATAAAACCTTTACAGTATTGCATTCTAAAATCATACCTAAGAGATGCTAGGATAGCACAGATACGTGTGAGAGAATTGTACAGTAGTGAATTAATAAACTTCAGCTCGGTTTATTAATTGAGTTCTGCTCAAGGCCACAGCAAAATGAAGTAAGAACCAGCAGAGTAGAAGATGGATAATTACCAGAGAAAGACTGCCCATGACAATACAGTATCTCATGGGAAAGAGAGAAAAAAACAAGGAACATTGCAATTCACAGATTCAACTATCCTGCATCTGATATTAAGCAACAGATAGTCTCTCCAAATGCCATATACTACCCTCATCAAAGATCTTTAGGTCTAGGTCAACAAGTCATCCTTATGTTTAATGGATCCACTACTTCAAAAATATGCTAAACAAGAGCACGCCTATAATGAGGTGTGCTCTTGGGATTGCCCTCACAGAGGGCCAGCACAGGGCTTAAATAGAAACTTTGGAGGCAGTGAACCTGAGAAAAAAAATGTTCACAGAAAGAATACTATAAATTTAGCTCAGAGAAATTCACTCCTTAGAAAATGGATGTGTTTCTTACCTCTCTGAGACCTGGAGTTCTATCAACCACGTCTTATTCAAGAATCACTGACTTATTCAAGAATAGCTGTATTTGGATGGTGCTTTTTTCAATGACCTTGATAAACAAAATCTAGAGGTATTTTACCATCACCTGTGTTCAAAATTAAACAGTGATGCTGTTCATTTCCTGATGTTTTCCACTTGTTGGTAGTACAGTGTTGTTCTTCAAAGCAAGGTAAAAATTGTCTGGAGATACCTTCCATCTGAATTGGTGTAGAATGGTAAGGTGGTAATGAAGAGGTAGTAAAAGCACAGATCTAACTAATTCTTACCATTTCATCTACTTCTAAATTTATATAGCTTGCACTCTCAGCAGAGCATTTTCTCTTAAGGGTAAATTCTTGCATAGCAATATGTACAACATACAGGAGAAATTGGTTAACAGGAGAATCACCTGTCAGATAATTCTAAAATTGTATTCCTTCAATGATCAATGTTTCATCAACTCTGCAACAGTCAATACAGTCAATATCATAGTCCAACTTTTGGACTAAGTAGTCGGGTGATATAAGCCAGGTTTAACTACCTTACCTTCTTGTGGCACTTTATACAAATTAAATTGTTGCATCCTTGCTGTTTTCTAGCTGTGGAATTAACTGGAGCTTAACAAATTTTCTTTTCCAGTCTCTGACCCTGTAATACTCAGTAAGGCAAATTTCCTTTCACTAGCTGCACATTCCCAGTACTGTCCCTCTCTGTTTCGAATTCATGGGTGAATCAGACTCAATATTATCTTTCCACAAGCAAAAATCCGACGATTCCCTACCTACCTGTGAATGCTGCGCTACAAAAAAAGATTGTGTGCAAACAAAAACTGTAACTGTATAGTCATATTGACCAAGATCACTGATCCCTGGACAATTTCAGCATTCATTTAGTTAAAAGAATTAATTCCATTGATATTCGATGGTTGTGACAGGAGGCTTTTGCATGCAAGGGGAATGATCCTGGTTTGGCTATTATCATAAGGGGAATGATCCTGGTTTGGCTATTATCATTTGATTGGTTTCAGTAGAGTAAGTGCTGTTATTCTCAAAGATGCAAATAACAACATAATGAAACCTTACTAATTACATGACTGGCCTACCTTGGTTTATTAAGGAGTTTCAAATTATTTTAATGTTAGCTAATGCGCTTCTTAAAGAAACTATTATTTGGTAACTGGTTTCAGTTGTCAGACACTTTTTCGGATTAGCTACATTTAGGAGTTATGCTGGTTTGTTTTTTTCATATGACTCCCTCATTTACTTTTCACAGTTTTTTTGATAAAATATTGCTGTCAAATAGCATCTGAATACTACACCTTTTCCTTGTTGATAGTGAAAGACAGAGGCAAATTTTTATTTCAGTGAAGTCACTGGGAAAAAAAAAAAAGCCTTATTGATCACTAGGATTAGGAACGGTCACTCCAAAAGCGAGATACTCAGGCTTGAAGTTGTTGAGTAGGTATGTAGCTAGTTACTTGGCAGTCTCCTTAAAAGCCAGGATGAAGAAGGGAGGCTTATGTTCTTCACTGGAAATTCTGTGCAGGTCTCAGTGAGCAGTTCTCACTGAACTTTTCATTCTCCTTGCATTCCAAAGTGTTACATCACTGCAGGATGAGAGTTTACTTACTTGATAAGGTTTATTTATGAAAAGAAAACCAATTTCATCAAAATCAAATGTTCACTTGACGTATGCACTGAGAATGTCCAGAGCTTAACAAAGTAGTCAGTAACATTGATCACTCTTGACATGATCAACTGAAAAGCAGCCTGTCCACACCATGCCATCCAGCACTCTGCACCCTCCTGTACTCTCTCCAGCCATTTCTGAAAAAGACTCTTCATGGTAAGAAGTGTTGACTACATTAATGCTCTGTATACCACAAGCAGAAAAGTCTGCCCTGCTTAATTAGGAAATTTGCTACTTGCATTGAAAAATTAATTACAGACAGTAGGATCCATGGGGTAGTTTGCTTTTGACTCAGAACGCATTATCCCAGTCTGTATTAACCAGAGAAATACTAACTGAATTTGTATTAACTGAGGTAGAGAATATAAAGCCATGATTATCAGATTTATTAGGTAGAAGAAAATGTATAGAATCATATGATTTTTTTTTTACCTGAAGTTAAATTGTAATAGCAATAATATAATCACGATAAAGCTGTTACTGCAGAAGTGATGTAAATGTAAATGAGTCAATGTTTAATCAACAGAATAAATACACACCCCCATAATGCAATATGAAACAAACCACAATATAGTATTTAGAGGAATATATATATAATACTTAAATTATTAAAAATCGCATGGTCTCTGGAGCTCTTTTTAAGTTTCTTCTACATGGATCATTCTATCCAGATACAAAAAGGAGATTGGGTTTGCAAAAGATAACAAAGTGCTAACAGAGTTTGCTTTTTCAAGATGTTTCTTTTGATGTTGGCAATAATAAGTGTTAATTAGTGTTTTGTTTGGCTCCTGGTCATGATCCTCAAACACAAAGGGACTGGCGCAAAGCTGAACCATTCCTACCCTTCTCAAAGTACTACCTGACAGCTCTTAGAGCAAATTTGGAACTGTTGGGTTCAAATATTATGGGAACAGATTTCAGCCAGATCAAAAGTGTCACAGTTCTCATCTAATCCAGCAATGCTCATGTCTGCAAATTTCCACTAATTCCTATTGTAAAAATCTGGCCCAGTAGCTACTACCTGAGAGATGGGCAGCAGCCTTTCAGTTTCTTCATCATATTTTTAAGTACAGTAATGCAGGATAGGTACAATTAACAGCTCAATCTTGCAAACACTTCCCATCAGATACAGTTACCACTGGCATGCTCAGGGACAAACACAAATGGGCAGCGTTTACCCATTAAACTTGGGCAATATATAGAGCTCTCCTCGCTCTTTCTGGAACATTGAATAGGTGAGCTTTCTCACTCATCATTTAGTAATTTTATAATTAGAAATACAATAAGTACACTATAGATGTGTCACTTAAGGACATGGTTTAATGGTGGACTTGGCAGTGTTAGGTGTAAGTTTGGATTTGATGATCATAAAGGTCTTTTCCAACCCAAATGATTCTATACCCCAAATTCAAACAATAGCACTCAGTTCCACTAGCACGTGCAGTTGGTCACAAGGGAGGGTTTACTAGCTAGCTAGCATTACATAGCTCCATAGGATCAGACCATTTTCTTCCTAAGTAACTTTCCTGCCCAAGGCAACAATCAAAACATATTCACAACAAAATTACTTTGGAACAGAATAGACATTTCATGTAGTTTGCAGTGCTGCTGTGCAGGGAAGTGTGTGTGTTATCACACTAGTGGGAATGGGACTAGAAGGGATGAAGAAATCAAAGTAATGAAATAATTGGTATTCCAATAAATTCCAGTCCTACATCTCATATCTCCATTGTTTTACAGTGCTGCAATAGATTTTTCCTATATGCAAACCTCTAATTATTGCTTCGAAAGGAATGGAAAAAGACTCTGCAGGTTTTAAAAATATTTCATCCTCCTTCCAGCAGTACCAGAACTAGAATTTGTAGCAGTCATGCAGGTTTAATACTATTTGTGCATCAGTGGAACAACACCAGGAGAGGAAATGGGCAGAAGAATAAGGATGTCAATATAATTTAGAGTTCAGCTCTGCCCACACTGTTCATGCTGATTGCTCCCTCAGTTGGGGAGAAATCCTACTGATTTTAATGCGATTATTCCTTAGGCAAAGTACTTCTGGAGAGGAGGAGGAGGCGGGAATGTTCATTCCTGGATTATGAAGCAATAAACAATGACCTTCCATACTGTATTACCATGAGACCCAAATCTGAAAATAAACAATGATGAACCAAGTGTGAACTGGACTTTGCATTAATAACATGCACTTAAAAGAAAATATCGCTAACTACTCTTTCTGAATGTTTTGTGTTGTATTGCATATTAACACCTGGAATCATTGTCTTAGTTTGAACTATGACAGCTTTGCCATCACATTCAAAAATAATCAAGATTCTGCTCCAAATTTTTTATTGAAGGGTGATAATTTTACAGTAAGTTGATGTATATCTTAGCAATGTAATATTTTTTTAGTATTATGTTCTTCACACAAAACAGACCTCAGCTTTAAATCCTACAGCTGCATTGTCTTTCAACACCACTGTTGCACATTGAAAGTGAGAATTTGCAATGAAATGAAGAAATCTATAAATGCACTTAGAAATTACAATACTTGAATGGATAGCTACCTTTTTTTTTTTTTTATTTCAATCCTAACAGTTAGATTTAGTGTATCGGAAAGTGGGTGTTATAATACTAGTTGCCAGAAAACTTTCTTTATGAATCTCTCATATTTGGAAGAGATCAGAATCTCACAGATGAGAGTGGCAAACAGTAAGGTCTGTAGTGTATGCAGAGCTGTAAACTGGCAATTTCACTTCTTTGTACTGCCGCTTCACATCAGAAAATAAAAATCAAAAAGTTCAACAGTGCTAATCAAAAATCCAAGTCAGCAATTCCAAATGTTAAAAGTGTTTTTTTGGTGCAGGAAGGGTAAGTGGTAAGCTTTCAAAAGGATTTAATGTCAACACAACATATTTTAACAAGGCAATGTGATCCAAGAAATTCCACCGGTCTTTCATATTTTGTTTTCTACAGTGTAAAAGACAAAGAATTGAGTTTCATATAGTTCCGCAGCCCAGCAAGTTGATTTTTCTTCAGAATGGGTTTAGAGCAGTTTTTGTCTTCCAGTTTGTCTTCTTATAATCAATTAGCATTGATTATAAGAAGCAATATTCAAGGAAGACATCCATAAGAATATCTCTTTTTCCATGCTCTGTAAGATGAAGGTATCCATCAACTTCATGAGATGAAAAGTTGCTCACAAATAGATCTACTAGCCCATTCCTGAGGCATTTTAGATGCAGGTTGTTGGCTGTCTTTGATAAACTAACATAGGAAGCAGCAATCTTTTTGCAAACTAAAAGCCTACTAATCAAGTAGAAATCCCTATTTATTTTTAAATGAACATATTTCTTTGCATTGACATCTTCTCTCCCAGTTGCTTTGATTTTAGAGGCTGGAGTAAACTATTGTCAGTGTAGTTTATTTCCAGCAGTGAGCCCTCAGTTTATCTTTGCCCTGAAGCAGGAAGGAGGAAATCTCAGAACAGCACTCAGGTATTTCCAATTACTCTGGGATACTTTGGACCTGGCAAAGCATTAAGTGACCACTGCTCAGATGTGAGAAGGGAAACAGAAATGGAGAGCTCTGTAGACCATCTTTTTGTGTCAGGCTCAGGATTATCTGATTTTGCTCATTTCCACAAATTCATAGATCCTGCAATTCCTTCCTCCAGTCTGAGATGGAATCTATGCAAAGCTATATAATTAAATTTAATGACAATCACCTTTATGAGGAAAAACACATGTTCTGCTCACACTGTTTTCAAGCAAATGTTCAGTATATGTTGTACACATTTCCTCTTGCTGAAGATATATGCATGATACATACATGTACATTTAAGGACATTACATTCTAGGGTAAATATTATAGCTGGGTACTACAAATTACATCAGCAAAGGGAGAAAGTGAGTTAATTAGCAAAACAAGACTGTTGCTTTGCCAATATCACTGTCACATACAAGCCTGGAAGGATGGAAGATGAAATGCTTCAAAATTTACCTTCAAATTACAATTTGTATGGAAAATTGTTTAGTCACAGAAGGCTAAAATCGTTGCTAGTCAGAATGAGTGAGCAATAGCACAAGGAAGAGTCATAAGGAGTATGAGGCATCGCTCAGGATAGGCAGCCAGACAGAAGACAGGATGTAAAGTACGATGTATGGAAAATTCCTACACTGCAAAAATCAAACCACGGGTTCTTCAAACTGCAACACCCACAAGGAAACCCAGTTTACTGCTCCGGTGTGCACAACACACTGTGTATGACTCTGGATATCAAAGAAAGAAATCTGGATATAAAGACTGTGGGAGGAAAAAAAGAAAAGAACATTTTGCTAGAATGTGGTGTGTTGCTTTCTGTAAAAATGGGTAAATAAAATTACTGTTCTAGACATGCCTCTGAACTTTGTACATAAATATTCCAATGTACATTGTATAAGTAACTTACTAATATTTCTGCTACATCAGGATGACAGACACGGGTGATTAATTAATGTTAGATACTGGCTCCTCAGTATCTCAATTACCCGAATTCACTTACTTGTAATGCTTTAGAGGTCTGTCACTTGCCGACCCTCCATTATATGCAGTGAGTGATATGGAGAACCAATTTCTGTTTACTGTACATGAACATGATTTTTGGACTCAGAGAGTGCACTTGCTGAATTCCATATTGTGCATAAAAGTATGCTACGCACAATACAACATATGTACATGCAACCTGTTTGTTATTAGACACATGCAAATACCTACTTGTCTGTAAAGTTTTAGCAGCACTGTACTCTGCTGCAGTAGACTGTAATATCAGTGACTATAACAGACAGTACTGACAAAAACACTGCTATATAAAAGGGTTTGTACACAGAAAAAAAAAATCCAATCATCTGTGTTATTTATACAGTAGAAAACACACAACCCACCAGTTGTACTGCAACCCACCATTTGCATCATGACCCTTTAGAAATAATCCAGAATATCACTATTGATGAAACTGAAGTTTCAGAACATGTGTCACCAATAGGATCGAAAAGTCAAAAATTTTTCATCTTTGCATGTACTCAAGGAATTCAAGAAAAGCCAAGCAAGGGCTCTTCACATGTTTCCATAAAAAAATCAGGTGTCGTACTTGCAAAAAACATAAAGATGGCATTTACCTCTGGTAGACTATGTATCACTACATAATGTTGTGCAAAGGTTGCCAGAACTACACAGCGTTTAGTTCACTTGATTATTTCTCAATTTTAAATGGCTGTGCTATAGACTCTTCCATGCCCAAAGCTTTTTAAAGAATGACAGTCAGATTTCTCAAAAATCAGTTTAAAGCTTAAAATTAAAATAATGGCATTTTTTTGGGAAGGGTTTCTCAAGCCCTGTACTACAGCCTTAGCTTTGCCTTCAGGCTGTATTACAGCACCTTGGAAGAGCAAGGTGGAAACAAAACTTTTCCAGTTGCCACTTCATGCTAGCAGAATTGTCTTGGTTTGGACCATAATATCTCCAACAGGAGCAAAAATTTAGAACAAATAACGATTGCAAAAGCTTCAACACCACCATGGTTACAAATATGTTCTGGTTTAATTTGTACAACATGATATGTTTCTCCTTAACAGGGCATCTGCTGCACATTTGTTCAGAGAAAAAAAATTGTGGAACTGCAGAGATCTGAAGCAGTAAAATGCTGACTTGGAAACAGCCAGGTATTTCTATTATTCAATCCCGCGTCACACACTGTCGTGACTGCTGCTGCCTGCCATTACGGATGTGGGCTTATACATGCAAAAACCTACAGGACACTGATGAAAAGACCACTGCATTTACACCCAGACCATTTGAAGAAACTGAGGACAGCATTCCATTCTAGAGCGAAAGCATATGCTTCTGTGAAGCTACCACAGAGAACCTAATTTGGGGTTACAGATTTCCAGTTTAGTGCTGCAATTTATACAGCACTAAACAAGGATTCAAACCAGCACTAATGCAAATCATCCAGTAGTGCAGAAGACTGCAAGTACAATATGGACTACAGACCATGAACTAAAAATGTGACTGAGTGCTTATCACATGTGCTTTTCCTTCACTGTGTATCCAGAGACAGAGGCATAGTTGCACAAATAACAAACATATTCTGCAGCACCTACATAAAAAACATTAAGTACTCCTTGCTTAATATATCCAGTTCAACGAAAAAGATGTGACATTTTGCCCACAAGATCTGCTAATTCCACAGCCCATTGTCCAGCTCGTTCTACCTATATCTGCATCATAGCCCTTCCCCAGCAGAAAGCTGTGATGCAGGTTGATCAGTTATATATTATTATGAAGAATTTACAAATTTACTGTTATAATTTATACATCTGGATTATGATTCACGTCAATGGATTGTCAGAACAAAAGGGCAACTATGGCACTTGTGCCGTCAGTGCCCTGGCAAGCAGCAGAGATTTATGCATCACCATTGCAGATGTCCCTTTAAGTGATTCATGGTGGGGAAGGTTTGCTACTGATATCAAAGATCTATTTGTTCATGCACTACTGACTTCTTCTTTGCCATCATTCTGAGAGACTGTCTCAATAAATGGCCAGAAACAGCATTTACGTCACAAATCACACCTGCTACTGTAATTACTTTCCTGTCCACAGATTCCCGCAGAGTGGAGCCCAGAAGAATTAGTATCCAATGATGGATCACAATTCACCCTACTAGAGTCTGAAACTTTTCTGGGGAAGTGAAACATCATACACAGACAATCAAATGCTTTAATTAAGCTTTGGAAGAAAGGTGTACTGACTGTGTGGAAGGCTTCCTACAAACCTACACAGCACGTACTTCCAAAACTGTAACACAGAAGATGTTTCCTGAAAGACTGTTTGTGAAAGTGAAAAGCTAAATGCTACTGTATTATAGACAAGCTACTTGGAAACAGAAGCACAACTGGATATAAGATAAAACAGCCCACCAGACACAGTAAAATCACAAAACAGCAGAAGTTACCATCATGGTGCTAAGAATCTGCAGGTATTTCACTTGTGAGTATGTAAGAACTCTGATTCTTTTAAGGAGGAAAATCAAAGTCCATGTTGCTTCTCAAGACTGCCAGAAAAGAAAAAAGGGCAAATTTTACACCTCCAGACTATTTGATAAGACAGACAGGTCAGAGTGTTTCTCCCTGATTAACATGGGGAACATAGCTTATCTGCTGATTACAGGAGATACAAAACAGTCCCCAAACAAGAAGCACAGGAGAAAATAAAGACTATTCAACACTCTGATAAATCTTGATTATCCACCTTCAGGCACTGGAGACCATTAAGTAAATAAATGTAGATGTTTAGGCTTTCGTTTTAATAATGTTGTCCCAAATCAGGTTACTATTTCATTATTGCTTTGGAATTACAAATATGCAACAACTTTCAAGAATTGGGGCATATGTAGCTTTGCAGAAGGTGCTTGGAAGATGCTGCTTATGTGTTAGGTGGGCTGTTCCCTCTCTGCAAATAGCCCAGAAAAGAAACTTTCTGGCTTGCTGCTGACACTGCTATACCCTATCAGCACATCCTGAAGCCATTTTTTCACACTTTATCTTGGCTTCTTCACTCTTAATTACATGGAGAAACTCATCTTGAGTTACAATTACCAGGGATTACTGAGCAGCAAAATGCCTATAACTCTTCTCAAAAAAAAAACCAAACAAAATTAAAAATTAATAATAGAAGCACAACAAACAAAAAAACCGCAACGACAAAAAAACACCTATATAAACATTTGCAGTATTCTCTGTGAAAGAGAATATAAACATTTGCAGTATTCTCTGTGAAAGAGAAGATACAGCAGCTAGGGAGACATGGGGGAAGGCCTCACAAGGATGCAGGATTTCATACCTGGTTTCCAAGAACTGTAGACTTCTGTTGGGGCTTTGTGTTGCCTCTTCCCCACAACACTTTTAAAGTACATTTGAGATCAGCAGAGACATACCAAAAATAAACTCATGCAAGTTTATGAGAAGAGGTAACTAGTTGCACAGCAGACTGATAAATGTCCAGACTGAAAAACATAAATCATTAGGTAACATTTTTAATTAGGCTCCAACAAATCAACACATAAGAAACCTCATATATGACCCTTCAAACAGAGTTTATAATCAGTTGTGAGGTGCAAATCCAAAGAAATTCCAGCTTCAGTTTTCTGTGACACGTTATTGCTGAAAAGAGGAAAACTATTGTAAAGAGTACAGTACATAGTTCTCAGGTACAGCAGTCACCTTTGACAAGTTGATGTTCCACAGGAGTATTTGAGAAGCTGCATTTGTCACTACAAAAAAAAAATTGAGCAATACCTTGGCTGCCTTACCAGCATGGAGCTGTGGACAAGTACTGATATTAATGGTATGAGTACAGCTTTTAATATTGGAATCAGATAACCACTGAACTCTGTTGGCAGCAGTGCATTGTTTTCTGCCATTCCTCATTATCTACCATTGAAAGTAGCATTAAAACACCATAAAGCAGAAGGTGACTAACACTGTAATACCCTGGCTAGTAGCAATCATTTTTTATTATGACATTCAGTTTATTTTGTCAAACTATGTTAGTACTCACCAATCTGAAATACCCATTAGGCTTAGAGAGGACACACACCACCAAAGAGATAAAGATAACAGCTCTGTGCCAGGCATTGATAAGCTATTTGCTGCACCACAAATCCAATGGGATCCAATAACTTTTTCACTGAAGGAAAGGTGTACTATTACAGCAGTCACCAAACATTTGCCTCAACCCGACCAAAGAGGCATGCAGATGCTCAGAGGACGTGAATGATCATGAGTCTGTACACAAAATGCTAGTTTATAAAGAAACAAACCCTACTGTGTCCTTCCAGGACAACAACTCTCGATTCATAGATTACTCCACTCTACCCTCAGTGGCTCCACTGAAATTAAACAAACATTTTTGCCTGCTCAGTTCATACTAGATCTTAGCTCCCACCTCTTCTGGTTAGAAAGTGTGCATGTAAATGGCGGGGTGGGGAGAATTAGGCTTTTGTCATCATTATTTTGACCCAGATCATAGCTTGTCTGACTTTTCATCTTCTTAGGATTTGACTCCTGATTCATTTTTGAGTGCTGTAGAGCTAAAGTACTAATCCCATTCTAAACATTGACGAGACATTCCACAGCACTGTGCAGAAATGCCAAAGTGAATGGTCCCACTGTAAATAATACTTCAGTCATATTCACAAGGACGAATTTCTACCATAAGTTTTTCTTTTGAGTCTCTGCTGGCTTATCCAAGTGTTTTCTACCACTTGATCAACTGCTTAAATCAAGTAAAATACTCAGTGGTAATCCATCTTCCCTAAATCCAAAATTGTGTCATTTTATTCCTGCATAAGGGAAGTAAATAGTAACAAGGCACCCCCAGAAGGAATACTCTCCTCTAAGGATACCTTCTGCTACTGACATAGTTCTAAAGAAATGTTTTTTCCTGTCCTCTTCCTACAGGAGCACACCACCGATGAAAGTCACACAAAACTTCAGTCCATTCAGATGATTGTGTCCCCTCCTGTCTTTGAGCTGGCTTACTGTTTGCCAGAAATGTCAAATTTCTTTCAACAATGCTCTAAATCCTATCATGCAGGGACGGGTGCTTCTTAGAGCTGTGGAGAGGCTTTCCCCAGTTTTTAAACTTTCAGTTGTGGCCATTTTAAAAATGAAAATGTCTGTCTGTGCAATAAAAACTGTGCTAACATTCTGAAGGTTAAGGTTACATACCACAAGATTCAGATATCCTTTCTTACAATTTATTATAGTGGCTTTAATATCAGCTCTTTCTCTTGCACAGCACACCAAGGACTTGTTCAACTATTGGTTTAATCAGCTGTTAATCCAGACCAAAAGGCTAGATTTTGAAGTAAAACTCTTTCACACTTTCAGGATTGAGGACTTAAATTTTGATTCAAACCTGCCCCTTTGCTGAATATTGTCAGTGCTCCTTTCATTTCAGTGCTTACAGTAAGTACCTTTATCTTTATGGTGAACAGGAAAGGGAAAAAATGAGCCTTGGTGTTCCTTCCTTTGCTTTGTACAAGGCTTACTTTAAAAATAAAATTGTAGGGTTTTTTATAATTGGTTAAGGTAGGGCTTTATGTTATTAAAAAAATCCAGTCTGTTTTCTCACTGACAGATTTGTATTTTGACATCCAGTCAAATGAGTCTGCCTTCCTTCTTTTTTTTTTTTTT
>VWZY01002360.1:356310-390362 GCA_013399075.1 Chloroceryle aenea
TTTTTTTATGCTATGCTATATAGAGCTGTAAAGCACAGCATACAGCTTTTTCTGCCCCTGGTTACATATATCCTTGCTTCCCTCCCAATAACCTTCTCTTCTGGTATCAAATCTCATCCAGCTTTTCTTGCAGTACATCTGGGATCTAGCTATAAGCTAGCAAGGGAATTAACTATGGTAGCTCCAAGCTATAGGTTTTCTTCTCTGGCAGACTGGCAGCTGGTCCTTTTATAGAGTATCTCATAGCTGCAATTGAGAAGGGGCAGTCTATTATCCACATTTCTGGTTTTTATGCGTTAGAAAAGTTCGGACATCTGTCAGGCATTACTAGTGATGAGATGCTCACTGGACTGTTGACCATAAATAGAGGATAAGGGATACACAGTCCTTAAAGGCACTAAGTAGTAGAACACATGAAGAAACATTTATCTGAAGTAGAGTCTGTAAACAGTCCTCAGTGACATCACGAAGGCACATTAGGACAGAGTCTTTGTTCCAAGTTCTCTCCCACTCAGTAGGGTCTATGTAAGGTCCCATGCTGGTGTAAGGGTCCAATAGTATTGTAGTCTGATGGGCTACTTACACCTCAGTTTATGAGAGAAACAAGCTAGAAAACTTCTGCCCTCACAGAATATCATATTACTCTTCCATATTTGTGATAATTTTTGCCCAATTCCCCATCAGAAAGAAAGATTCCATGCAAGAAAAAAAAAATCTGTTTTCCATTGAGCCATCACTCTATGCATCATGAGATGAATGAGGAGAAATGAAGGTCCTCTGACCAATGTGCTCAGTCAATAATCATATATGTCTAGTGAGACTGAAGCCTTTCTCAGACACGGAAGGAAGCAGAGGTTGCAGCCAGGAGGCTTTGTGATTACAGTAGAAAAATCAGCACTGTGACTCTCAGCTCTCTTACTCAGATGAGAAAGGGACATGGTGGTAAACTGGATCTAAACACACATTCACTAGGCACCTTTGATTACTGCCTCAGGCTCATTTTTCATCTTACCTGACCTAACTCTCAGCTACTCTCTGTTGAAGTTTTCTCTCCTCAGCCTGTTCTCAGTGTTCTGTCAAATCCCTCACAGGGCTCTCAAACTCTATCTTTCATCAATTTTCTCCCTGTTCTTAAGTGACCCAAGAGCACCAACTGTACTTCCCAAAATTACTGGAGCAAGCCCTTCTCTACCACTTTATGTAAGAAGTCAAGAAGTTTTAATCATCAAGTGCACATTCATTAAATTATCTAATGTACCTACAGTTTGGCTGATATTTGCCTCAGGGTACTCGGAGATGAACCATCAAAAATTAGAACAGAGTGAAAATCCATGTGGCACTAAGAGAGGAGCATAAAGAAAGAAGGAAAAAAAGTATGGTACTGGTTTGAACCTGATTACTATCCAATGAGTCCAACCTGATCCAACAGAAACAGATCAGAAGTGAATGTTCAACTAGGAATCTGTTAGTATCTGCTAAAATATAACTCAGCCAAATTCCCATTGATGTGACTGGAAATGCTCAGGGCTTCTGTTCTATGAAAGGAAGCCTCACAAGTTCTCAGGAAAGGTAAATTTGCTGCTTGAACAAGGGATGTAAGATTTGGGGGTTTTCCGCCCCTTACATTTTTTTTTTCTTTATTATATCTCTGGACAGTACACAAAGACCACAAGGCCAGTGTTAGCTACAAAATAAGAATCTCAAGACTGTAAATTTGTAAAGACAAATTTAAGCATAGGAAATAAATAAACAACAACAACAAAAAACAACAGCAGCAACAAGAAAACCCCTAACAATTAAAGCAAGACATTTCCTAAGTGGCTTTATGTCAACGAGTGGCTTTTATAGACATTAATTCTGAATATTTTGCTATACACCACTAGTAGGCTTCAGGGTTGTACTGATGGGAATGGTTTGCTTGATCTGGTACTATTGCAGCCATTTCAGTGGGTCTCTGCAGGAACTGATCCTGACCTAGCACACTGGGAGAGGTTCTTGTTCCATGTTTACACCAAGGTAACAGAGCAGAATTTTGCCCTTCTGCTTAATGATACACAGTAATTTTTTTCCCTTTCCAGTGGGGAAAAAAAAATTCCAGATCTCAGAAAAACTGCACCATAAAGTCAAGCTGTCCCATTCTTCCAATACCACTGGGAGAAAACAAATGAAAGTTCACTAAGACTTCAGTCACATTTGCATTTCCATTAATTTTTTATCTTCTGTCTTTCCACTCAGGTACCTCCCAATAACTACTGCTTCTGAAACAAATAATTCCTTGGCACTAAAGGCACAGATGGATTATAAGCAATTTGTACTTGAAGTGGAGCCACTAGTGCAGTCAATGAACCCATTTGTTTTTCCTTGCCCTTCCACTACTTCTGTGAAGCACTTACAACAAAATACCTTGTCTCCAGTCCCGACCTCTTTGAGAAATGCAGTGAGGAAGTGCAGAGGTCACTTCACTGAAACAGTAGCATCAAAGCCCCTAAATACACACTGACTCTCACAAGAAAGCAAGATAGCAAGTCACTTAGCAGAAAATAACACAAAAGAAAGCACCCTCTTTCTCATGTGGATTTTCAATGGTGGCTGTGTGACTGAGCGTGTTCTACAAGACCCTCTGATTTTTTCCAGAGGGATGAAGGAATAATACTGTAACTTGGAAAATGAGCAGACAGCAATACTAATCTGTCATACTGTTGATACAACCAAGTTTGTTGTCTGAGACTGCAAAAGCAGGACAGATCAGAGTGACCTGTAAAGACCTGAGTTCTAGTCCCAGACTTCATATTACCTGTATGAGCCATTTCATCCCTCCTCATCTGTTTAGTGTAATGCAAAAAAGCTCTAACCCTTACTGGTCTTGAGAAGTAGCGGTAAGGGTAAGGCTTCTCTGCCAATAAAATAAAATCTAATCTTTTAATATCTGATATTTAATAAACACTAGTTGCTTTCTGCTTTGGAATCTGAAAAGTAATTGTCTATTTGAAAGATCTGTATTTGAGAGTTCCTTTACCAGAAGAACACAACTTTGGACTTGCGTATTGTCACGCCAATGCCTCATCACAATCCCAGGACTGACATCCAAACATTCAGGTACCGCTTGCACGATTCCGGTGACAGAAGTGAGACAGGCTAACACATTTGCACTGCTCAGATTTTACTGTAGATAGCATCAGTTCAAATCACAGAATTATTTCATTTACTTACACAGTCAACAAATCACTCCATTCTCTCTACCCCAAGAACAATTAATGCCTATAGTCATTCTTTACTTATTTAATAAAATTGAACCACAATCTTGTTTCTGACAACTTTTTCAGGGTTATTAACCAGATGACTTCTAAGTGTTTTGTTTGTGCCACTGAGTCTCTCTCTCTCTTTCCACTTCTGCAGTTTTACAGAACAGAAAGTCTGACAGTTTTACAGAACAGCAATTACCAGGTTATTCACAGTAGCAGCATTGTGACTATTAAAAATGCTACAGTTCAGAGCGATGTTTTTAATTATCCACTAGAGCCATCCTTAAACTGGGCTTACCACTCAGCAATTTTTATCAAGCTTCCTTCATTTCAAATGGTTTGATAAAACCTATTAGTCACAGATCCAGGGTATTCTGTATTTTGAAATACAAGACTTTTTCTTCCCACGTGGGTTGGTTAATGATTCAAATCCTAGTATTCCTAAGATAATCAGTATTCTCTGTTTATAATACTCAGTAGTATCTACAGATGTTTCTTCTGCTCATCAGTGTACAGTGCATGAAATTTGTCTTAATGTTGACTGAAATTTTTCTGGCTAAGGTGATTCTCTGCAAAGTATCTCACGCCTATATATTCATAGTCATGAATATATAGGCGTGTTTTGTTTTGGACAAAAGCAATTACACGTGAAACACTAGAACTGTATTGTCCATTTGGAAAATGTCTTAACTCCCACAAATCTCAAGCATGGCAATTTAAAAATTTGTAATTAAGACTAAATCACTGAGCAGTGTTGGGTATGTTTTCAAATCCAGGGTCAATGAATAACATCTAAAACTTTTTTTTTTTACGCAGAATTTCTCTGCCTGAAGTGCAAGTGCAGCTCTACTTTGAAGCACAAAGTTTGGGCAAGTTAAAAGTAGCAGTACGATACTAACTGGACCTAATAAGAACCCATTTCTCTTAGCTGCTCTTAGCACCAAGTTAAAGATATATAACCCACTTTCTTTATATCCTAAATGTTCCAAAGTATATTTGTAGCTGTGTCTCTTTGGTACTTTGACCATGCATTTCAAATGTTCCAGTGGCAAGGGTGGATGAATAGGAATGATGGATGGTCAACTATCTGATGGATAATGCTGCTATTTTCCATTTGAAAAACTGCATCCAACATAATTAAAGTTTCTTTTCAATATTCTTTTTTTCCTTTCCAATGCTCACCGCCTTCAATTTCCCCAACTATCATGATTTTTCCCAATATACAATAGGCACTATTTATCAAAAATGACATTCTCAGATAAAAGCAACTCCAGAATGTAAATACATAATCCACAGCCTTCAGACCTCACTTTCATTGCCACGGCCAAGCTGAGCTTTCTAGGTAAGCGGTAACTCCCCGTCAGTTGCTGAGCCCTTTGCACTGACTGCTGTGTTTCCGTTGCAAAAATTGTTTATCACGAAACATCAAACAGCAGCCTTGTCCTGGAAGTTTGTAAAGCAGTTATTTCAGAAGGAAGGACATGGCCTTTCTCAGCTCCTCATTTGGACACTTCTACCCTTTGTTACTGAATCTCTATCTTACCCGGATGCCTGTAGAATATATATCACTCAAATATATGAGTTGGTTTTGTTTTCTCCAGAATGATCTGCAGAAACACTATCAGCTATGTGGGATTATTATTCCTGTGAACAGAGAAGCCAAGAAAACTACCATGAGCAATGCTCCCACTAAACTGAGTGTTTTCTCACAATCAATTCAGCTTTTTCTATTTCTCACTCTTACTGAGTTTGACAATACTGGATATTCAGTGGTACAATAAGGACGAGGGGGGAACCTCCTGTCCCCCCACCTCCACACACACATTATACTCATGAAAGATTCAACAGGTATTCTCTTAAAACACTTGTAATCCCATGTCACCACAACTGGCTCTGAATCTGGCAGTTGCCACCCAGATGCTTTCCTACATTCTCCAAATAACTTTAACCACTGATGCTCTCAAGCATGCCAAGGGTAGTTCTGATAAATAAATCTTCAGCAATTACAATGCTTAGCTGTTATGCTTGCATACAATTCTGTGATTTTTGTGTCTGCTTTTAAGAGCAGAGACTATTTCCAAATATTATTCTTGTCAGTAGTCTTAATGTTCTGAATTCTTAAAAAATTCCTGAAATCTGACATCTTAAAGCGGAATGCAGGTGCATCAATGTCTATTTTATGTGTCCACTATCTAATTCTGTAAAATGTTGAGTACTACTGAGATAGGCTCACAATTTTCAGCTCTCGAAACAGTCATCCTGGAAATTCCTAATCAGTTGATCTTCACCCCACTAGCACACTTACTTTGTCATCTTGTTCTAACATCAAGATAAACTACTTTGCATGACTCTTGTCCATCACATAAGTTCATACCACAGTAAATCAGCTGTCATGACAATTGTACATTGACAAAATGGAGAATTAGCTGTTAACAGAACAGTGTAGGTGGCAAGTTATTACTGTGTCAGCCTGTTCCCTGCTTGGTTAAATATATGAGACCCACAGCATTTTCTAATCAGAAGGTAAGTACTTTCTGTAACTCTGCAATAGGGATAAAGCACAGACTTTACCAAGTACAAACTGCTAGAAGCAAACATAATGAGGAGCCACAGGAAAAATTCAGCCACATGAAAAAGTGAAAAGTTTCAGTTAAATGCAAAACCAAGCAAAAGTCTGGAATTGTTGCTTTTGGCTAAACAACCAATAGAGGAGGTCTTTTCCAACTTAAATGATTCTATGATTCTACGACACGATGGCACTTTTTTTTTCAAGCAGTGATTTAAAGCGGCATGATTTTCCATCAACGTATTTGGGTTAGACGTGTACCAGGCTTAATCTACAGGATTTTACACCCAAGTAAAGCTGGACCAAAGACCTCTAGAACTGCAGGAAAGCAGGAATTCATCATCATCATGCAAACCTCTCTCTCATGTGAGGGAAGTGCAGCCTGAGGTACTATGTGATCCATTTCCATAGGTAGAAATTTTTGGACAGAATATAATTTCAGCTTTGAAACTTTCACAACAATAAGGATGGAAACATTATTTCCAGTAAACTGATCCATGCAGAAATTCAACTTGTTAACAAAACTCAAAACTACTTTTATTTTCATCAGTCCCAAATCTAAAGATACTTGCTTAGGTTGCCAGAGAGTGTGAAGTCAGTCTCAGAATGAAAACTATGAGTATTTTGTTTTTTCTGATAAGAAATAGAAAACGTTTCAGACAGAACCATCCTTTAAAATGTAAATAAGACAATTAGTTACAAAACTTTTTTTTAAGAGGGTATTTTCTTCTTTTATCAGGCAGGTTTGTGCTCCAGCAAATAATATGAGTATCATATTTTGGGCAAGAAGATTATTTCCTGCCTTGCTAAGATTAAAGCAGCCTTTAGACACACAGCATGAAAACATCTCTATTATCTAGAGAAGACATTTAAGCCTATTGGCCAGAG
Organism: Chloroceryle aenea; assembly: GCA_013399075.1. Classification (NCBI taxonomy): domain Eukaryota; kingdom Metazoa; phylum Chordata; class Aves; order Coraciiformes; family Cerylidae; genus Chloroceryle; species Chloroceryle aenea. The sequence goes on from VWZY01002360.1 coordinate 363,007, forward strand.
ATATCCGCATACTTCCCTTTCCTTTCAGCAATTTCAGGGCTTGTAAATCCAAGCCTACCAGTGAAAGACAGTCTGTTTGATCGTTCCCTTGTCTAAATTATAAAAAATCAATACATTGTAGAGAGCAGGTTTTTCTGGCATAGCTCCTCCTAGTTTTCTGCCTGAAAGACTGCTGGCTTTTGGTGACTAGAGGAAGAGTCATTCTTAAAACATTCCTAAACACATGCATTCCTAAAACATCCCTAAAACACGAGTCAAATTGTGACCTTTGAGGAATCAGGGCATCAGAGCACTGGATAAAGAAAGCCAGCAGACAGCAAGAGGATGACAATGTACCCCTGAGCAGACAATTAGTTGTCCTGCAAGAAGCAGCCAGCAGCCACAGCTCACAAAAAGCTGAGCACTGTGAAGTGCTCACAATATTGAGCTGAAACGTTTCACATCCAGAAAGGTTTCTCCTGTTGAAACTCAAGGCAGTGGTCAGCAGACAAAACTTTTCAAGAAGATTGGCCTTGGTTATTCCTGTAAATGATTATGCCAGTTATGTTGTCTCCACATTAAACAAACTCAGATTATTCATGCAGAAACAGATTTTTTTTTGTATTACAATTATTTTTTTTTTCTCTCTCTCTTCATGAACATCCTTGTTTGTTTTTTCTAACTCATTAAATTCTAAGGACAGATATCTCAGCTGAACTATGACCTCTGTCCCTACATGCTTTTCTGTTCTTGTAACCTCTTTTTGTCGCTACATGCTTTTCTGTTCTTGTAACCTCTTTTTGTTCACAATTTTATCATGTTTGGAATAATTTCTATTCCTTCTCCACCAGTCCTCATTCCTCTTTTTCATCCAAACCCTTACACATCTGCCTATTTCATGTTCTGTCTTCTACATTTCTTTCTTAACAGCCTGTTGCAGACATCCATTCTCATAGTCAGTTTCTCTGAGGTTTTTCCCATGTTCAGACCAAAGAAAGTCAAATATAATCTTAGGATTTGCTGCACAAATAGATTCTGAAAACTTGACATTTCTATTAGCTTCCATAGGAAATGAGCTTTTTAACAGCTCAGGATTTATTATGATTGCTTTAAAAAAGATCCTTATCAGTGGAATCCTAAATACATACCTGGAAGAGTGTAATCCTATAAAATTTGAGCACTCAGCTCAGATCAAATTAGCAATGTGAAAACAGCATCATCAAAAAGGTAGTTACTAAAAAAAAAAGCCAGTAATCTGAGAATGCTGCATTAAAATTTGTTACCTACACTGCTTTCCTTTTTGTGATTCCTTAAGCATGCAGTTCTCCAGGTGCTGTTCCTGTTTACGGTGTCTCACTTCATTCATTGCTTATCAAGTTCCTACAGTTCAAACCACTTTTGGTGATTTTTTGCAACGCTGTGCTCTTGTCTATCTTAGCTGTTCTCTTCGTGCCTTGTTATCTAAATACACAAATTTCAACAATATAAAAATTTCCTTGGATTCTCAATAGCTTGTTTCTAAGAAGTGTTCACTTTACTATTAACTGAGCAAGAGTAAGTTAGCACCTGCTTGAAACAGGTGGAAAGCACACACTGGACCTTTCTGAATGAGAAGTCCTTCCTTCTGCAAAACAGATACCCAGAAGAAATTGGAAGGGCAGCTTCCCTGAGGGAGCAACTTTGCACAGAAGCATTCATTTAGTAGTGAGACATTCCCACAGCTTTCAAAGGCAAAAAATTAGTGCATAATTCTTTCCTATACATAGAGAGCAAACATGTTTTAATAATGAGAGCACTGGAACCTGTGTCCTGGCTTTGGTATTGATCTGTTTCAGTCTTCTGGCCACTGCTTCTTATGTACTCTTTTGAGTTTATCTTGTCATGGTATCCAAGCACCTTACACAATAGGAGAGGTGAAGTCCTCGCTGAGCATTACAGAACCAACAGCACATCTTCAGTTTGAAGGTAAATACTCTGCAGGGTCCTGAGATTTTAATCTTAGTTAATTTATCATGCTCTATCACCTACCTCCCAGATACTGTGTTTACTTAAAAAAGTAAAAATCATCAGGGCAGAACCCGGCTGTATTTTGTGCTTGTAGACCTTCAGTATTTGCTAATGAGATCACAACCGCCACATTTTATGATAATGACAGAAGTGTAGAATGTATATGTATAAAATATATTTCAGGATGTCTGACCACTCTTTACCTTCTCTTTGTTCTATCCTAAAATGGATCTTCAAACCCTATTTCAATCAGCCCAGAACCTGCAAAGCTTTTCATATATGCTTAATTTGTAGCACTATGAGGAACTTCAGTGTTACTGAAGTAAATCACTGTATTCAGTTATGCAAATGAGTAATACTTTGCAGGACCAGGGCCTAAACCCTCAATAATACATGGCTTCCTCCTTTAATGCTTTTATTCTTCCAAATTATTCTTTAATTCCTCTCTTTTTAAGCTCTCATCAGTATCATCAGACAACCAGTGTGGGACTGATTAGCACATGAAGAAGCATCATTAAAGTCTAGCTTTATGTTCTGCATCTAATTTAATCCAAGAAGTGTCTTATAAACCTATGTTTAACTTTTTATCAGATAATTTTTTCTCATTTTAGAGTTCAAAGGATTTATCCTCCCAGTACTCAAATAACAGGAAATGCTACCTCTGCAAAGCAGATAATAGGGCTAGACAGGGTCACTATTGTACCCCTTGGAACTTTGGGGGAATTTAATGGCTCCTCTGTGTGTAGATACATACTTTGCACTAAAATTCCCTCTCCAGTGTCAAGTGGGTATTAGAGGTTGCATTCACGTACACTGTTATTTTGTGCAGGTTATATGTAGGATGCTTAATAGTCATATATTTTACTCTGGAGGTAACTGCTCTGAAGCTGTGCTTGGAATGAATGTGTGTGTGTGTATTCTGTTCTTTGCTGTTTTGCAGGAATAACGTTATAGATGTGTCCTTGTTTGGGTGAAAACAGAACTAATTCTGTTNCACCCTATACCTTGACAATGTTATATAGAAATGTACTTGAAGGGGCTTTTAAATACAATCTAACAATTTTTATCTCAAATGGATTTACATGATTAAAAGCTAATTAGAGAGACAAGATCATAAGATATGATCATAGGCTAAGAAAGGAGGTGAGAGGGAAAAAATAATCAATGAGGAACAAACAGATAAGCTAGAGTTACAGAAAGGCAGCACTCAGTAGATGAAGCTCCAGAGGAGACAGATTTTCATCACTGCACTGCTAAGATTATTTGATAATAACAGAGTTACTCTGTTAAAGAGCAGGGAAATGCAGAGCCATTCTATTGGCATTGTATGCAACAAAAGGAAAGCAGGCAAATGCAACCATCAAAGTCTTTGCAGATTAAGTCATGAGCACAGGAAGAGAGTATCATTAGTTAAAAAAATATGTAAAACACCAGATAGAAATCCGAAAAACAATAGAATCTCCAGAACCTGGAGTGGACAGGAAGAGATAAGAACATGAGAGTCAAGACACCCTAGAATTTAGAATGAAGATTTGAAAGGGAAACACAGGAATATTGGAAGGTTTTTTTTAATAGAGGGGGAAAAAACAGAATTAGAGAAACTGGAAAAGAACTTGAAGGACTTCAGAGGAAAGGGATGTGTAACATGCTCAGAGATGGCAGCACATAGGAAGCAGTTCTGCATATGTAATGCTACACTTTTATGTATATATGAGTATGCTATATTTTCCTGAGTGTGTAACACTACCTTCCTAGGGAGCTTTCCTATTTTTTACTGTACTGCCATATCTCTTCTTCCAAGTACCAAAAGGAGACTCAGATGCCATTTTCTCTTCCCTTCACATAACAGAAGGCTCGATTTACATTTGTAGAAAACCCAGTTGTCAGGTTGTGAGTTTGAAGGCTCATCTCCACAAGCACAAAGGAGCACAGAAGTACAGCACCAAACAGAGGAACATGAGCAACTTGATAAGAGAAAACGAGCCCGCTGCCCAGGCTACTCTCAGAAGGAGCCATCAGCCCCTTTGTCCAGGTGTGAAACTCATCAATGAGAGTCAACAGGAGCAGTTCCTCAGATTATTTTACACACTGACGGGGTGGCAGTTACTGCCTAAAGGGGTATGGGATTCACTATGGGATAAGGGGGAAGAGCATACTGATATTGCACAAGATTTATTATAAGAAGTGGAGGGAAGAAACCAAGGTAGGGAAAGGGAAAGGGATGGATCAGGGTAGGCTGGGGAGGAGCAAACACAGGGCAACAGGGAGATACGGGGATAAAAGGGATTGATTGCATGTAAACAAATTGATGGTCAGTATGCTTATCCAGCCATGCCCTGCATCTGATCACTGCAGCCTGTCCTTATGAATCTCCTTTTCTATTTTCCTGGGTGAGAAGACCCAGGAAAGAAGATCCCTCTTCTGGGTGCACATGTGCATATGGAAATCCAAGTGCACCTACAGTACCAGCCACTGCAGAGAATAGAATGCACAAGTGGTCCTAGTGCCAGCAACTGCAGTGGAGACCACAAGCCATAGACACTTCCATGTGCATGCATAGTACTAGCAATGGAAGAGGCTGGATGAAGAGCACATATATCATGTCGTGCGTGTCGGTATGAAACTGCTACTAAGTATCAAGTTGAATCAGCCAGTGAGTAGGATAAGAGGCTTGGGAGCCAGGTATCGAAACAGCCACATATGGGAAAGACCAGAGGGTCTGAGTGTTAGCTACTGGAGGGACCAACGAGTCCAACCAAATTACTGGAGAGACCATGAAGTCTGGGGTCAGCTGAGAGACCCCCTCACATATGTGTGTGTCTGTGCATGATACAACTGAAGACTAAAGGACTGAAGGGCCAGCTACCGGATAGACGAAGTGTCTAAGGCTGTGTGCGCATGTCCATAAAATCAGCTATTGGAAGGATCCATATTGTATATCAGTGCATCTATACACATAAATTTTCTACTGACAGACTTTCATCTTGATTGGCCAAAGAGGAAAAAAAGATGAGGTCATTAATGCTGTCTATATTTGTGCTGTTTTCTGTATGTGTTGATCTGTGTGGCCAGTCACACACGTAAGTATACATATACATGTGGGAATACATAGTAGGCCTTGGCCAGATCTGGGAAGATGGAGATGCAAGCAGCCTTGACTCAACAGTCTTTCCACATGGAGACACATCCATAGAGGGCATACTATACCCTAAGCTCCCAGCTAGAAGAATCAGTGTGCAGCAAGTCCAGTGTATCAGACTCACAAGTGCTAACTGGTTATATGTAGGCAGTGCCACACACTTGGCTTCTGCACACACACCATGTATTTGCACATAAACAGTAGCCACTGCTCCTTATGTCTGCAGAATATCCTTTGTGGTTTGAATCTGTAGTCATAACTTATCTGCCTTTACAGAGATCCACATTATATGACATACCTGATGTTTCTCAGACCATAGGGACTCAGGACATGTTCCCAGAGCAATGCTGATCCGCATACAAAGCCTGCAGATGAAATGTTATTTTGATGTTGCACACAACAGAGTTTTTAGGTGTTCGCTGAAACTGTTCCCTGTACTAACTGAAGAACATGTGAGGACAAAAATCAAATATGTAATCTCTGGTATGTGCTTTCTGATCACCTATGTCAGCAGGCTTAATAAGGCAATTTGAAGACTTATCATGCAAACTGAGATTGTTTCATAGTTTCTAGTGAAAATGGCTTAGCCACACCTCCTTTTCATTTCCTGCCTTCCAGCTTCAGCAAAATTCCTTCGCTCTAAATCTCTCTATGTATCTAAAATATAGAGACCTTGTTGGTCATTATCCTTTGCACTTCCACATGCCCACATTGTGATCTGAACCAGAAATAAAAGAAAAACTTATTTCAAAAGAAAGGTCGTTATAGAAGAGCTCAAAGTGGTGGTGTCATTGTTTGAAGTTGCCTACTGAACTCACACATTCCCAGTGCTTCAGACTCAGGGGTTATGTAGGATTTTTTTAAAAAAGCAACTCCACTGTTCAGAAGCTTTTTCTAGCTTTGATGACAAGTCCTCTGAAATTGCTTATTTTTCAGATCAGTGGAGAGTGATACAGAAGGTCTTGGATCATTACAGAACATGAAGATCCTTACACATCTGAGCATATTGCAAGTGACAGCAGAACACAGAGTGAGCCCCCAACAATGTTGTTGGCAGCCAGAGTTAAGAAAATAACATTCACTGGAATTTTCCTTACTTAAAAGATATGCTCTAACTTTTTTATTGACCCAACTCTGTTGTATGTTTAAAGCAGTCAGAGGCATATTACATCAGCTCTAGTGCTTGATGCAGAAATATAGGGAAAAGATCATCCAAGGAACCGTATTAATGATCGGGTCAACAATTCAGTCTGCATATAGAGGTACGTGCCACCCATTTTAACAGAAGCACTTTTCCAATCCCTCCATCCAGCAGGAGGTTTCTGTAGACTCAGGGGTCTGCAGTTCAGGAAAAGATGGGAAACATCACTTTGCAGCCTTCCCACAGAAATATGAACTATTAAACCTTGAGGCTCTGAGGTATGCACAGCCACACCGTAAGGAGGAAAGTGGACATTCTGAAACCAGCGCAGAGGTAGCAGTCCCATGGGCATGCTGCAGACACTCCACAAATCAGCTGAGTGGCAGCAAATTTGCCTGCTAAGGCTACACAGCAGCAAGTATGACAAACCCCATGCTGTTTGTTTCTTTCTTTGAAACCAGCAGCTCTGACATTCACAGATTTTGTCTTCTATTTTTTAAAGAGAGCCTCTGAAACTTATGACCTAAAAGTCTGACATTTTATCCACCAAAGAGATAAGAAATCTTCATTGTCTTAAAGGCAATGTTTTAAATATATTTCCTTCCTTTTCATGACATTTGGCACACAATTTCTGACTGCAAAATTTGCATGTCACTTAAGTTTCCATTGTAAGTAATTTTGTACAGTGCCTGCCCAAAATGTTTTACTTGTGGGAGAAGTTGAACTGCCTCCCTGGAAGCCAGTGACCCCGAGATACCAATTATCAAAGGAGCTGATTGACTTTCACTAATATTGACCCACTTCACATGCAAGCAAGAAAAAGGAAGCTGCTACAGTCAGATCAGACACTACAGAGCACAAGTCCATGTGGAATACCTTCCCAAATCTTTAAGTAGATATTTGTTTTTTTCATTTGAAATACAAACCTGGAAAGCTCACCATAGGCTACGTCTAAGGCCATCCATAGCACAGCAGCATTTTTCTCCACATGTGTGCCCTTACAGCAAAACCTAAGAGCACAAAGACTGCAAGGGGGCACATAGGTGGCACATCTGTGGTTCCCTTATTTGTTCAAAGACCCTGAAAGCTTCAGCCTTTGGCAGGCAGCTGTGAGGAGAGCATGTACATGAATGATATGAAATGGCAGTAACCGTTTAATAGAAACAACCAGAAAATAAGAAATAAGAGTTGCACATAACTAAGGTACAAATTCCAGGAGTCAATGGAGTCATTCCTGGAAGAAGTGTGAGCACAGTTTAGTGTTATAAACGATTTCCATTGACTATTATGATGATCTGGTCTGACCTCAAGTTATCATCTGAAATTCTGGTTTCTTATCACAGCACCCAATCATTTTGCTCCTTTCCTGACAGCTTCATTTCCACTTTATTGGTTCAACTATCAGATTGTAGAAAGGGCCATTTGCACACCATTATTGTTTCCATATATACAAATAAGCAAGAATTTTTTAGTAAAGTCTAGACCACCCTCTGCAGCCTTTGGGTTTTCTCCTCCAGGAAAAAGATGGTTGTTCTCCCGCTTAATCCACCTTCACAAAGGGGAGGAAGACTTGTTTTTATTTTCTTTATACTTGTAATCTTTCCCTCCTCAAATTGCTTTCTGGGAAGATGATCAACAGAAAAGAGAACTGTGTCACCATGTGATTGATTACAGCTTTTCTCCCAAGTTGTTCTCCTCATATATTTCATATGACATTTGCAAAAGCTAACATGATGTTAAATTCATCAGTTGCTAGAGAAAGAAAATGTCTAGCGATGAGAGTTCAATTTGTTTCATCAAAAATAATTCTATTTCTTCTCAGACTATCTTGGAAAACATAATGAATACTTTAAAACACTTTCCAAAATATTTCTCAGACATATATCCTATGCTATATCACATGAGAAATATTTAATTCTGCTTTATTATCACTGGTACTGTTTCTGAGCTTTTATAAGTCTGTTTTTTTCCAAACCCTTCCTTTAACTGACTCCACAGACACCTGTATAGCACACACACATTCCCATTTACTGCACAAAGCCATAGAAAATCTGACCAAAACAACAATTTATATTTACTTGGTTTAGGGCTGTGTTGAATCCTTAACAAAAGATAATACAGCTCTGAGCTGCTCCAGAGGCACCACAGGAGGGAATTGCACTGCAGGCTGGTGGTTATTTACTGTAAGCATAGACATGAGCTACCAGTAAATAACTACTCTAATGCTCAAGTCCAGTAAGCATCAATTTTTCTGGCTCATACACTGGCAGAAAATACAAAATTAAAGAATTATTCTGTATCTGTCTTTTCCCAGACCATACCTTGCACCCCTGCAGGGAAAGAGACAGCAAGCACACGCTGTTTTTACTTCTCCAGTGTTCTGGGAAAGCATGGAAGGAAGAAAGGAACAGTAAGCACCTGCCCTGTCATACAGCCTTCCTTCATGCCCAGTTCCTGGAGAATACCCGGGGCTTGAATGAGTCAGACACAGGCAGTGTCTCCACCAAAGCCAGGCACAAAAACTGCCTAAAAGCCCCATCTCCCTCCCAGGTACACAATCTCAGGACCAGTGTAGAGAGAAATGGGCCAACATTAGCAATGAGATATCCTCTGCTTTTGCAGTGAGCCAGGCAGAGCAATAAAAACCATAGAGAGCAACAAGCGTCCATTTGACTGCCCTTCATAACAACAGCTCTTCATCTGTGAAATACTATCCTAGCTACCATAAAACCAGTTTGTACATTCACCAATAGGTCAACAGTCCAGTTAGTCAGTGAATCTGGCCTCATGTCGCACTGAATGCCACATTAAAATACAGCATAGGAACAGCCACTGAGCCTAGTGCACAGCCCCTTTAACCCAACAGACAAGTTCCTTATTAATTTCATCCCCTTTATTGCTAATATTAAGAAGTTGTTCATTAACACAAAAATGTGGTAACATTTAGTTCCTATTAAGTGGTTCAACAAAATGGGCTCTGTCCTGTTAAAACACACTATTTCAGCTCAGTGTATGAAAGGAATATTGGCTCATAAGGACATGAATTGGCACACAACAGCCAGGGCCATATTCAGCAGCAGGATGAACCAGTAAAAGGCAAACTGGCTAATGTCAATGTCTTGAGAGGCAGATGCATTTTGCCTGCTTTCCACTGTGAAGCACCTTCTAATTAACATTTTAGTCCACCTTGAAAGAATGAACAGAGGGCTGTACATAGCCCCTTCATTAGCCAGAGCCTCCCATGTGAGCAGGAAAACATCAGATTACAGATAGAGCAGTCCAGACAGGAAAGCATGATAGCTGGCAGATCAAAAAAACCCATTCTTCAGCTAAAATCATGGAAAACATACAACCATGAGAGAAGTCTGAAGAAGAGAGAAGTCCAAAGACAAGAATTTCAAAAATGAATGCTTACTCTCAGCCTTTAAAATCCACCTTGCATGTAACTTCATCCACACCTCTGCTTTTCCTGCCAAACCTTATTACTTCCCTTCCTCATGCTGTAATTGTTTTATTTGCCATTTTACCCAGTTTTTGGGGCCCCTCACTTGTGCCCTCTATTTCTGTGCTGGTAACACGGAATGCTTTCCTATGTTTTTCTCGTTTTCATTGGCAAGCATCTTTTTTTTCCCACTCAGTAGCTTCCTCTCTGTTTCCCTGCAGTCAGCCACACCTGCAGCTCTGCTCCAAACTAGGAATACAGATGCAGACTTGTTACCAAGGGCTGCCAGCATCCACTTTTGAATGAATGATACACAGGCAAGCTCCTGGTGACTGCATTTCACAGATCCAGCTGCAGCTTTCCAGGATTAAGATCTATCTGCCTAATAACAGAAGATACAGGAATACATATGGCTCTGAGGAGCCTCTCATGGCAGCTGGGTTTCAGTGGCCTCTAGAAAGTGCAGATGACAGCCATGATCAAACAGACTAACTGTAGCAGTTCTGCTGTGTGTCAGAGCACCAGTATCTAAGGCATTAAGAGATCAGCTCAGATAAGTATATTAAAAAAAAAAAAAAAGTCCATCTTTTAGGAAAAAACAAAATTATGAGTGTCCCTAGGGCCAGGTGGCTTACAAAAGTCTCTCCATATTATTCACACTGCAGTCCCAGCCCAGCATCCTCAGTTAAGAGCACCTCAGCAGAAAGAGCTATGAGGCTGGCAGATCCACACTTTTTCACAAAGACTGGTAAGTTGACCATTACTGCTGAGCATCTGAACAGTCCCACTCACCCACTCTGCAGCTACTTCTGGAGAAGCACAGGCCAGCACAAAAGACAGTAAACACAGGAACATAGACTGACTACAGCTATTAATACAATAGCTCACACCTACACAGAAGCAGCCTGACCTCAACAAGTGCAGTTATCAGATATTACCCAAAATGGTCACAATGATGGCAAAACACAGGACCTTGTCTTGATGTCCTCCTTCAGGATGCCATTTTGTCCAATATTTTAGAAACTGAACACAAAACTCTGTGACACTCTGTCTTGTGAGAGCACAGCACAGACACAGCTCCAGGCTGAATATCTCACATATACCTTTGTGGCTCTAATGGAAAGGGGTTAAACGGAACATGCTGTTACTTCATTTCCAATAGGTACAAGCTTTATATTTGTTTTTCTTCATACAAAAGGAATAAAAAAAAAAAAAATAGGTGAACATACACTTCATTCTTTTCCTGGATCCATGCCCAGAAATCAGAAATGGAAATACACACTAGTTCCAGTGATTTACAGGAAAAATATAAACCTACATTTTCCCTCTGCACAGCTTCCTGTGTCTCTGCCACATTCAAAACTATCAGGTGCAGGCTGTGGTAAATTGGTCCTCCAGGACCACCACCCTGCAGTTAACAGAAAGCAGAGTACAGCAGAGCAAGGAGCACACTCCTGGACTGACTCCAAAGCTCAGGAAGTCAAGGAAAAGATTCTTCCTGACTGCAGGGAGATTGAATGAGCTTCTGGATGATGCATATAAAAATAAATGGCAAGGAAAAAAAATCTAGTCTCAGTAATACTGAAAGAAAAAGAAACATTGCAAAAGTATTATGCAGTACACTGAATATTGTTATTCTAATTGGAGACTAGAGAGCAAGTTGCAGGGTAACCCCCATGTCACAAAATACTCAGTATAGAGCAACAGTCTCAAAAACCCACCAGCCAAATCCACATAAGCCACTTTTTCAGTAGTTGCAATACACGTCACCCTGAGCATCTGTGAGAAGCACTTGCAAAACACTGGAAAACAAACTGCTAACAATTAGTATCTATCCTGCACTGGGCTGAAAGACCAGTGAAAGGGCTGGGCGCTACAGAACCTCCTTGTCTTCTGCACCCTGTACAGTGGCCATCAGAGCTGATGCATCTGCCTGGACTATGGGCCAGGTCATGGTCCTACCTGCTTGAAGCAAAAGCCAGAGCCATCACAGAAAGTCTACTCCAACACAGAAGAGCAGCTGTACTAGAACAGACTAGAAGTTCAGCTCCCCCTGCCATAACCTGTATTCAGCAGGAGCCATAATTAGAGAAGATCAAGTACCAGCATCCTTAACATTGACACAACCTCTTTTTGCTTTAGCTCAGGAGTGTGAGCTGCTGTGGCTTCTGTATAGTTAGTAACCTGCAACCCCAACTTTCTCTTTCCTGAACTTACGTAATTTTCATCAAACTAACATAAATGTGTTCCCAAAGTCCTTTAACAAAAAGTTCTGTGTGTCTGCTACACTTTGCGTAAGGAATCAACTTTTTTTGGTCTTTAAGCCTTCTCCTATTAGCTTCATTTGATATCCACCTGTTCTTGAGTAGGAACACACAATGAATAATCAACAATGTGAATATTCAACACTCTACATGCCACTTCTGATAGACTTACATTAGAGACTCCTCAGCTGTCTCTTTCCTAATTGGAGTCCCATCTTACTTTGTCATAGCCTCCTACAAAAGATTTTATGTCTTTGATCATCCTTGCTGTCCTACTCCAAACTTTTCCAGCTGCACTACATTATTTTTTAAATATAGAGATCACAGATTCACATATTATTCAAGATGCAAGCAAAACACATATATATACTAATGTCATGTTTTCTTCTGTAGTCCTTTCCTTATAAGCCCCAATATTTGATTTGGGTTTTTTGACCACTAGTGAGTAAATTGACCTTTTCAAAGAATTATCCACTAAAGCCCCAGGTTCTCACAACAGAGATCCCACTTCCCTGTATGAGCTCAGCTCACTACTCACCTTTTATGAGAGCTGCATTGTTTGTTCCCCACACAGATCACTTTATCATGACTTGCATTGAGTTTCACCTGACATTTTATTAACCAGTCACTCAGTCTTATGAGGTCCTTCTGCATTTCTCCAGCCAACCTTCATCCTTGCCACCCCCAATATGATAACTTAGTATCAACAGAAGCTTGACAGAAATTTGACAATTTGTTCTATAAACTTCTACAGTCGCTTTAGTTTCAAGAACGACTTTCTCAGGGGTACCACAGGAAGGGTTCTAGTATAAGAACTCTCCCCAGGTTATTCCATAGAGAACAATAATGCAAAGAATTAATGAAATTTCCTTGCCTTGGCCTTAACAAGTTTAATTATTCCTCTTCAATCATCTATTACTCCTACACATATTCTGGCAGGCTTCATGCTCCTGATGCATTTGAAGAAACACGTGCTAATTATTATAAAAGTTTGGATCCCTTTTGGTAGTTGATACAAAGAACCCCAGAAATTTGAGTACCCCACTGAGCTTTAAATATAACATGCCAGAGAAGGATTTTTTTTTTTTCTTTCTTCAAACATAACTTCAGCTTGTTGACAGATTCTTCTTACTTCTGGTAACCTCTGTTTGGAGCATCATAACTTCATTCATCACCATAATTATCATAACTTCCTTCAATTTCTTCAAACAAGTGGAGTGTTCTTAAGTAGTTTTCATGCCTGCTTGGTGGCAACACACTCCCTCGTTTTTACACAATTACCTTTCTCCACACTGAGAACAGTTGTGATGGACTTTTTTTTGCTTCCCTTGCTCTAACAAAGATGCTGAACCAAAGTACATTATAGTCCTCATTACAGAGTTTGTAGGATTCAGGACCTATGCATCACTTGGCACAAAGCCAAGCATACCCACACCCATTGCTTGCTGATCAATTGCAGTGTGAACCAGACCTCAGCACTTGGTTTCTACATTACATCTAGTTACGCTCACCCAGCTAACATGAGGAAAACAAAAGTCTCCCATTACTGTTGTTTTTCTTGTCCCTCACAGGCTTTCTGTTTTCTAAATGCACTGTGCTGGTTGCTGTGTCCTTCACTAGAGTTTTCACCCCATACGAAATTCCTTTTCTTTGGAGGCATTAGCAGCCACAGCACATTTCTTCTTAGAAGCTGACTAGTTCCCCAGACAATTTATTGTGTTACTGATGCACGTCATGATCAACAATGTAATGATGGACACCTATTCACACCGTAAATAGAAACAAAGGTAACAAGACTCTATAGTAACAGTGGAGAGGCTGTTAACTGAAATGAAGGCTTTGGAGTGGAAGACATGACTATTATACCAGCCAAAGTGGATAAAGTGAGTAAAGAGGAGAAAAGAATAAAGTGGGTGAAACTAATCCAGGACTATATTCATCCTATTACCCTAGTGCTTAGTATAGTGTCACTGTGCTCACAATTCCAGTCAGTGAAAGGACAATCACATTAGGCAGAAATATCCAGGAATTCACATGCATAGTTCCTAATAAAGGTCAGAGAGAAACAACTCCCTGTAGTCTATTTTGTTGTACAGAACAACAACAAAACCACAGATGCTTGCTGATAGGAAAAAATAAAAACCAAAAAAACCCACACCACACCCCCACATACCAATGGGACACCAGCAAGCTTGAGTCTTAGCTCAGCAGGGTTGTTCCCCACCTCTGTTAAGACATTCTCAGCGTTTTGCCAGACCAATGCTTCAGTGTGGACTCCAACAGGACTATTACCATTCCCCAAAGAATACACCTGCCAGAAATATGTAAAGAAGGCACCATAAAACTGTTTCATGCACTGAGTGATTTGTTCTCTTTTACTTCCTTTGCCAGAATTAATTCCAAGAGGACCCTGACCTTGTTGCACCCCTACAAACCCTGACAACATTCCTATAATTCTCCCAAGAGACCAGTCCCTTTTCCCACATACTGTGAACATCTTCCACATGAGTTTTTCCAGCATAGAAACATAGACATTAAGATATCAGTAGAGAACTCTGGTTCAACCATCATGGATCCCATTAGCACCAAATTCTGCAGTGGAATCTTGTATCAGCCCCACGGTATGCAAACAGGGGATAATGAACACCTTGTGCCTCTGATCTCTTAAAAGTAAACTATTGCAACCTGTTCTTTATGATGTGTTTCAAAATTGTTTGATCAGAGGTAGAGTTTTCATCAATAGAAACCCGTTCAGTAATATTGCATTATAATATGACTGTGCATATATTCCCTTACTCTGTAAAGATTTTAAAACATTATTTTTGACCTTTTTCTTGGTGTGGCACTCACTGAATAATAGTTCTTCCTCAATAGTCTCCTTCACTTTTTCTGAAGCTCCTGTGCATTTACTTTTATGGAAATCCATGATGATGAAAAGTTTTGGTGTATTTGCTTTGTTTTACTGCTCTTTGAGCCCTGCTGTTCAGCCTCCAAGTATAAAATCCCTAACTACATTAACTAATGCTACATTAACTACAGATTGCCTTACGTTCCAGGAAAAACTGAAGGAAAGGAAAACTCTCTCTGCAGGTAATCTTTAAATAATATTATTTAGATGCCCCATGACTTTGGTAATGCAAAGCTTCCTCTAGAAGAGGAGTTAACTTGTAGACAAAAATACCTGACAGCCAAGTGTCCAAGATTAAGGCATTCTGAGTTTCCCTACTATCTCCCCCAGGATCCGTGGCAGTTTCTCCAGCTCAGTCTGAAGCAGCCTTCATTTTATGCCATCAACATCCTTACTAGAATGGCCATGAATAAAAGACTGTGATATTACCATATAAAATGGCTGTCCCTGAGTCATAGCACATGCACTCTTTCAGAACACGTTTCCTTTATTACCTGAAAGAATTGTTAGCACCTAACAAGTCTTGAGTTATGCCAGCTTGGTTGACAAGGCTTAATTCACTTTACTTGAGAAAATGAAGTTCAAATAAAAACATATCCTCCAACAATTACAATACCAAATTCAGTGCCATTTTGCAACATTTTCATTTATCTCTTTCAGACTGTGCTTTTCAACTTTACTTACAAATAAAATCATATTACACTTAAGAGATCAAAAAGAACCTTGTTGCTGGACAGGTGTAGGGTAACTGGCAATGCCTTAACCCCCACAGGGGTCTGCAGTCAGTATGGTACATAAAGAGCTATTACAGTTAATGAGTTAGTTCTAATTGCACCTTCTTTCCCCAAACATCACACTATAAATATGCCCCATGGAGACAGAATGTGCTGCTTGGTCATTCACACGAGAGTCAGGCACTCAGCAAAACTTACTCAAGTGCTTGTAGTAGGAGCTAAAGTACACAGCTGTGATGTGATCTGTTAAAACTGAAATATAGTAAACAGAGGTAAGGGAGCGCATTACAAAGGAGCTGACTTAGCTTCTTCCTCAAAACCTTTGCCTTCACAGATTCCATAGATTGGACTCCACTTCCATACAGACTCTTTGCTCCTGTAGAATATTAATTTGCAGAAACACTGCATTAAGAAAGTCACCTATTCACAAGAAGATTTGAAACGCCAACATCCCTACCTATACTCTTTTTATTGAAGTCAATCACAAACCAGACCATGAATTAATTAACCACTAACCACACGGGATTTGAAAACCACTGTCCTTCCCATCACACCAGCTGTCAAAGTTGCTTGAATCTTTCCCTGGATCATAAAATACTGATCAGTATCAGAAACAAGATTTCAGAGGATGAAACACATGGTTCATCTTGAGGAGAACTTCTTCACTCATCATAGATGGAGGTGAAGAATCACAAGAGCAGAACCAAGAGTCCAGATTTATCTCTAACATTTTAAGACCACATCTCATACAATTTTCAGCCTGATCAGAGTAGTGTTCTATTTGCAGGCTATAAAGCTGATTTATTTCTGTTGTGACTTTTCTTGTGCAACATTTTTTAAAAAGAATCATAGAATCATAGACCACATTTCAGACAGCTGTATCTGTCCCACAATAACTTTCAGAAACCAGAGAGTAGACTGCAGCTAAACACTAGGTATTCCCCAACTTGGAGCTAGGGACAAGCTTTAGCCTTAAAAATGCAGGTTGTTGGTGATACACTGTGAACTTTGCATGGATTTCAGGTATTGTAGGTATTTTCTATGGCAACATAGCAAGATAAGCAGCTAGTGATCCAATGACTATCAAAAATATTTAGAAATGCACAAAATTTTCCTTCCATCAAAGTACATCTCTTCACCTTTAGAGGATGCATACAAACTACTCGAATTAGGCAGTAGGGCTGCAAGGGAGGTAATGAGTTTAAAATAAATTAGCTGCTTCAGTTTGAACAAAAATAGTCTGGATAGGGTAGTAATGTTTGCCTCTAGTTTTTTCCTGAAGTTACAATAACATAAAACACAACTAACTTTCCCTGACGATATTTTGTCATTCAGACTGATGAAAGTCCTGATGTTTGAATACACAGCAATTGGATTTTTCAGTCAACTTACTTAAGCAATAAGAAGAGCACATCTATTTCACACACCTCCTTATATGTTTCTTTTCAGCAGTAAAAAAGCCATATTTCCCTATAACTATATTTTGTCCTTCAAGCTAAAAATCTGTTGTAAACAGCTAAAACCCAGAGGCAAAAAATGATACTGAATGTGAAATCTGGTAGCCAAGCTCATGCCATGGACCCATCCATCTTCCATGATCAAGAGATACTTCCCAGCAGTTTCTCTGTGGGTGGCTGTGAGACAGTATAGGATAGTGACAAAACACACTATTCTTTTTCCTAAGGCGTATTTCTGCCATGGTTTCAAAAGCGGAAAACAATCATCCTGTAGGAGTCTTCATTAAAAGCAATCTGACATTTATGTCACACTGCAAATGCTACAGGGCTTTCCCCTCCCCCTACAATAAAAATAAGAATCACATGAAACTATGAAATGAACATAGAAGTTTTTTTCCTCCCCTTGGCAGTTTTAGATTAGCAAATTGCCTTTAATGAAAAAAAGCATGTGAGCCATGCACATCTTCCTTTGCAATTTAACCCCTACAAGCTCCCTGCATTCATTGGAAAGGCTGAGTTCAAAACTCAGGGCTAAAGATCTTATTAAGTGAGAGTCTAAAAGTGATGATGAGCCATTCAGTGAAGACCGTGTGAACTCTGGTACTGTTTGCTCCAGAGGAAACATCACTTGTTACAGTGGTACCATTCCAGGACTCTGAGAAAACCAAGTTACTACCCTAAACAGTGACAAACTTCATGGCCCTTCTCCAGTATCTCTGAGGGAAAAGGGACTAATTCCAAAAAACAAGCACCATGCTTGGACATAGCACAGGCAATTGTTTCATCAGTACCGGGCTCAGTTTGGAGGGAGAGGTCCCAAAAAGACACTCTTCCCCAACAACACCGTAACACATGCCTTCACTGACATTTAAAAAATACCAGTTAAACCCCTATCTAAACCAGACACATGTCCAAACACCTCCCCAGGGAGGATGCTTTCTCCCTTATAGTGCCCACTGCTGGAAGTGGGAATGCAAACTTGAAATGGCTGCTACATGGTGTGGTGACCAGCACTGACCTCTACCTACCCCAGCAGGGCCTGGCTTTGCTCACACCCTTCCTATGGCACTGCATTCCCCACCCTTGAGACTCACCATCACAACAGGCTCCTGCTGCTCAAGAAATCCACACAACTTCTACTCCAGTCTGTGATACTCCACAAATGTGGGAAGTCAGGTTGCTTTATTTAATGGCTTTATTATAGGGCTAGGAGCCTCACCTGGCCAAACCAATTTACAATAGATCTTCAGAAGATGAAATAACCATTTGTGTTAACTTTGTAGCATTAATCTGATTCCAGACTTAGGCTCAGCATTTAGAGAAATTAAAGCTTAAAAAATTAGTATCCTTCTGTCACTATATAAACCCAGAACTAGTTTAACAGGTCAGAATCATTTCATATTAAAAATATGTGCGTTTAGCCTGACAATCTGGGTATTAAGTTTCATGGCTGTGGGATTTCAAATGACTGAACGTAAATCTCCCAAATCAGACAACATGGAAGCTGAGGGACCCCATCACCATCAAGCATTTAGCAGCTCCAGTTCCTCACCGAAGCATCGGAAGGGCACTGAAATATGGCACATTTATTGAACAATGCATTTTCTTACACAGCATGCAAGGTTATTCTTAACAGGTGAAAAATTAAGCAGAACGTACATAATCAGCACAGCATCTCGCCTTTTAAAATATGCAAAATAATAATAGCACTGGAAGACCAGAGTGTGGCAAACACCCATATAAAGTTATTAATTGAACTTCGGTACTAGGCAGCCACCTTGCCTAATGAGCTGTTTAATAGAAGCTACAGTTCTTGTCAAGAATGTTCTATTTTGTTTATTTATTTAAATCATAAATCAGACAAAGAATGACAGAGATGATGGTAGCTCTGTAAATAATATTTTGGCCTTCTCTCCCATCTCCTGCCTTAGAATACAAAAGCTCACAGGAGTAGCTTGTGTTTTAGTTAAATAACAACTGTAATTAGTCAAGACAATGTTCTGGGAGCTTGACACAGACAACTGAAAGAGTTACCTCTTTTTATTAATTTTCTGTTTGTATTTCCTGGGTAAGAGCCATGCATATCAAACAGATGGGCTGATGACCTCTTGAATGGATTTCACTAATGAGAAAGGTCCACGGGTTTAAATTATTTCCCTGCTAGTGTAAACACATTTAGAGAATAGGTATCTCTTACTGGAAAAAGCTGTGCAAAGAAAACATACAAAGTTGTGCTGCTACACACAACGTCATCCTACACATTTGTGAACAAAAGTCCAGAATAGTAACACCGAGGCTAAATTTGAGCAGGAGACTCCACATAGAGTGTTGAATCTTTCTTCGACTAGTAGCTCATTCAGACCTTCCAAGAGTGTATTTTACTGCTGGTACTCACAGGTTTAAATCAGTCCAGAGTAAGTGTTCTGGGTGGGGAGAAGGAATCAATACAAGCAAAATGCTGATCTTGTCTTCAGAGCTACCTGTAGAGGTAAAGGGTTGTTGCTGGCCATGCAGCTATTTCTCTGAGCTGAAAAAATCCTCCGTGAGCCTCTGACTTAAAAACCTTTCTCACCTTGAGGTTTCAAAGGAGCTAATTTGGCACACCATAAAATGTTAAGTTTCCAGGTGTTTCCTTAGAGGGAATACATGACTCTTCTCTTAATGAAAAAAAATTCTCAGGCTCCAAATTGTAACCTTTCTTGATTTTTAAAGCAAGCCAAGGGGAAGGGTGGTGTCACTTACAGATAGGCAATAAAGCCAAAGTCACAGATGGGTGACCTCCACTGTACTAAAACCCTAACACTCACACCAAGCAATAAATGATAGGAGACTTATGAACTCAGGGAACAGTAATGAAACTGAAGCACAACACCATTTTTCTCATAGCTTCAAGGGTTACAGTGGATTCTTTGTAAATCTGGCGTTACACTCGCAGTTGCTTTTTCTCACTTCTTCACTCACGATGGTATTACAGGCTCAAGAAGTGCACAGATCCGTGGTGAGCCTTCACTGTACTGCCCTGTTTGGAAGCAAAAGCCAATTTATGCCCTTGCTTCCCCCTGAGCATGTGGCAGCTGCAGGCTGGCAGAAGTCATATGGCTGTAGGACAGCCTGAGCCTCAGCCCTCTGTTTCATCTCCCTGCCCTAGGTGAAAAAAGCACGTGCTTCTAAAGGTCCTTCAAAATAAACACAGGCTTCAAATAAACCTCTCTCAAGTGTTCTTTAGTGACCACAATCTCCCATCCCACTAACATGCTTCACATCACATGCCTCCCAAGGGAGAAATATCTGCAGAAGTAGCCTGGGTACACTCAAAAAGTAGAGATGGGACTTTCAGCAGTATGCCCTTAGGGTGTAAGTCAGTATGGCTTCTTTGGGTCCATGCTATTTGCCTCAAAAAACAGTAAGCTAAGTCTGATTTCTACAGTTATTCCCTCTTTTTAAAGAAATATTCCCCCCTCAAAAACTTGGTCTTTAGATTTCAAGGCATGCACAAAAATTACATTGGAGAGCAGACAGAAAGATATGCGGGAGGAAGCAAAACATGCATGAAAGAGCATGAGAATCAGCTAATTCATTATGCTTCCGGAGAAACTGCCCTAGTAAGCACAACAACTCGATGTTACCTATTTGTATCTTATCACATCCATGTCAGCATTGCCTAATCTATTATATACTTGAATAACCATATTTGTATCAGTCTCTGTTTCACACTATCAACATTGGTTGCAAAACACAGGCTACAGCATTTCTCCCCTACATCAGCACCACCAATAGCCAGAAAAGAGAAAACAAATTCTTGTTCTGGAGCATACAGTATATATATACAATTTATATATAGGAGAATAAAGGCAGATGGAGTTCATTTTTATTACCTTTCAAGACAAAACTGCAGACCTGGCTTTGTTATTCATCTGGACAAGATAGCAGAGACATCGCTAAGGAAACATGACGAGAACACTACGTGATGTTACCTTACTCCATTGAGTTTTTCTAGGAGGAAACAAAATTAATTGTACTTGCAAAAAGCACAAGCACTTCAATTTGTGCAAAAAGCCTCAGAGCCAGAGGACCCAGTCCCATGGTCTCTGCGCAGCGGGGCTGATAGGTACTGCAGATGTCATGGCAAAGCAGAATCAAGCCTTGAATGAAACATCAGCACAGCTGAAAGAGAGAGACCAGTGCAGGGGAAGGGAAGAGGGAAGTTAACTCACTACCACAGCAGGCTTCCTGGTGTTAAAGCATGGATGAAATACTATGTTTCACATAATTGCTCAATTGGCTATGCCCCACAGAGGAGGCTGGGGGGATCCTAGCCCTCACAAGCTGACAGTCCCCCACCAAAAACCAATGAAGAACAATGAAGAACAATGAAGAACCAATGAAGAACCAATGAAGAACCAATGAAGAACCAATGAAGAACCAATGAAGAACACCATAGCTGAAGTCCTTTATTTAACCTTAAAATAGCTGGACTAGTCTTCAGCTCATTCCTTTTCCATTCTTCTTAGTTTCTAGAAAGGGGTCTTTGAATCATTAACACAACATTTAATATTGATTTTAAATGCTTCATTTATGGATGTGAGTCACTCCCTCTGACTCTACAAAGAAACAGTCTCTGGTTTTATATGGCACTGCCAGAAGGAGGATCCAAGAGGCACTTAATAAATACTAATGTTGCCTTTGTGGTTAGGGCTTGGAGATCTGTCCCAGAGAGGCAGGCCATTTCAGAGAGAACTAAAAGTGAGCAAGGCTACATTAAGTAGAAATGGGACTATAAAGTGCTTCCCCTAAATTCAAAAGAAATGCACAGTAGGCTGATCTCTCAGTCAAGAGAAATCCCAGGACAGCTAGTTCTGTAAACTCTTGACCCAAAAATCAGTCATCTTGTCCCTCTCAAAGCCTCACAAAAGTGCCTCCACTGTCTCTAGCTCCCAGGCTTCTAAGCACTCTTCACTTCTAGATGTGCAAAGGGGGAGAGTCTTCAAACTGAGCCCTGCATTTCTTCGACACCGAAATGTCTCCATAACCCTGAGGCACCCGCTCCACAATTCCCACCTGGTTTGAAGAATATAAAGGGATAGGGTTGTGGGTTTTTTGTGCTTAGCTTAAAAAAAACCTTTTTGGTGTAAACCCTCTCCAGAGGCTGACTTGCAGATAGTCATTATCAGCTTTTAGTACTGAGCTTCTTGATGTCCCCAGGCAACTGCAGAGTCCCATTAGCTTCATTTTGTAGATGGAGAGCAGAAGATGCTTACCTCAACATGGGCAGGGAGTCTGACTGAAACAGCCAAGGCACAACACAAATCCCTTGACACCTACCCACATGCTACTCCTTTCCACAAGCACAACTTAATCCCTCTTCATTACACAGCCATGGAGGAAACAAAATGCCACAAGACATTTAAACCTCTACAGAGGTAAAGAACAAAGACCCTTGTGGCTTAACTTACTATGCAATAGTAATCAGTATTGCTTTCCACGGTCCACTTGCAAGAAACCACTTCTACAGCTAATTTTCTATCTCAAATTTGTCTCTGCACTTAATCAATCACAGAAGCCCAGTTCATGCTAGGACAATCAGCTGGTATCTATTTCACTGCTAATGAGCACTGAGGAACAGAACACCATTTTCAGTAGGTACAAATGAAAGTGTTATGCACTGTATATGTTCACCTCACAGTGAAAACAGCTGCATATCTTTCCCTCAGAGGCTGTCACCTGTATCCAGGAATGACAACAACAGGTCCTGTGAATATTATGATTTCCTGGAGCCAGTTCAGCTGTCCCTCCAAATCAGAAGGGACACCACTGTTGCCAGGGCAGGTACACTGCTGTAAAAACTACCTAGGCGAGATTCAAATGCAGGTACTAGGGCTGTCCCTGAATAAAAGTTTTGTGAGGTGAGATATTAGGTTTCTAAGTGAAGTCAACTACCTTGGGGCATTTGATTCAGCAATGTGCAACAGCAAGATAAAAGTAAGACTTTAAGAACATGTTGGTTTCCTGCTTTTGAAGTGTATTTGTGCATTCAGCTGGCAAAGGTAATGTCAGGTGATTTTAGAAGGCTGCACTTTAATTCCTACTCACGTTTCAAATGCAATTCATTAAAACAGAAAAAAATTAAAAATTAACAGGCTCAAAAGGCTTGATCATAGTACCATTGATGTCTGGGGATGTGTTGCCAATCATGTCACAAGAACAGATTAACTGGAGAGGGGAAAGTAAGAAATTAGACATCTGTAATCCTGCCACCTTTCCATGCAACACTGCCTGAAGAAGCACATGCACTGCAAGATAGAACAGGTCAGCATGACACAGTATCCTCTTTGCTAGTAAAGGGGCTCATCCATCAGAGTCAGTGGCAGGTAGCCCCAGAGCCATCATTGATCTGCTATCATTAGTAAATTCATGGCTGCAATCTAAACGGAGTTACGCCTGAACTAGAAAATTCAAAAAAGGTTAATGCATCCTGGGTTATTCTCCTAGACAGCCCATATGCAACCATTCCCTCTCACACAAGAGAGTATGTATGAGACCTTCCCACAGAAAGGGGTCATCTCCAAAACAGAAAGCAAGGAGAACTGTGATCCTTCCTCTGCTGAAAGGAAACCAAGGTGCAGAGATGAAGCAATCCATCCAGTCACAAAGCAATTATATGGAAGATCACAGAAACAAAAATGTATTTCTTTTGTCCCTTCTAATACGTTAACTTAAAAGCATCTGAGTGACAGTTTTCAAGAAGGAGGGGAGGGGGAATAAATAAATAAAATAATAAAATAAAATACCAGATCTGATGTCTGTGTCATTTAATGCCCATTACTTTTCCTTCTGAAGCTACCAGAAGGAAAACCTTGCTTATAAGAATATACAATCTCTGCACCCTTCCAGGTGTAAAAGGCTATGCACTTTCTTACTCAAAATATGAAAACGTTATTTATCCTTGTACGATCTCACAGACTGAGGGGAATGCACCATCTGATGAAAATCTTCAGAAGGAAACACAAACCGTCCCTGTGGAGAGATAGCCCCTTCTTCTATTTGCATCTGTCAAGTTTGACTCATGACAGAATTATGACCCCAAAATAACATTTTAATAAATGTTTACATGCTACCACTCCCCAAAGACCAGGCTGATAAAATTCTTCCTCAGAACTAATTATGCTTTAAGACAAGGCTACCGTCGGCAGATTGAGCAGTGAAAAACGGGACACAGACAGACCCTTCGTTCTTCAGCAAGAGCCGGGCTCCTCCTTGTGGATGTCTTTGCAAAATTGCATATTTTGCATGTATTGTCATGAAAAGGCAAAAGAAAACTGAAGTCATGTGTCAACATGCCTGGAATTTCCACTACCTATGTTAGCTACATTAAAAATATGTAAACATGTTAGAGCATTTCCCCTTCTTCTTCTGCCCTTCTTCCTAATGGGAGGACAGATCAGCTGGCTGATCCCCAGGGAATTTTGCCTTCAGTATCAGAGCATTGGAAAGGTAACGGCAACTATTTGGCATAATCATCTTGTGCTATACAGACAGTGAGATGGACAAGACCAGATGTTGCCTTTTCAGGTTACAGGTGAAAAAACATGTGGGAACACAGACCTGAAGATCTGAGTGAGGTAGAACATCTTGGCATTCTAGATTCCATCCTACACATTTCAGACAGTTTCTGTCTTCACCAGACCATGGGAGCAGCAATGAAGCAGCACAAAAGTGAAAAGTGAATGGAGGTTTTCCTCCTAGTGTCCAAAAAAAAAAAAAGAAGGCTTCTACAGTTGACAGAAGTTCTTCAGCTTGGCAGAGATAAGAGGAAAGATTAATTCTATGCCAGTATGAGTAGAGGTGTAGTTCAGCTTTTTAAATTCTCATAGACTTAGACTATGGGAAGACTCAGACCACTGCTACTAGTAAAGATTCCCACAGCAATCCCCAAAACACTGGGCATCTCGAGTACATCTCTTTTGAGCTATCCAGCACACAGCCTTTCCCAATGCAGTGTGGTTTAGAGCCACAGTATAGTCCACTGTTGCATGATTATTCACTGGAACATCAAACACTTTAGTTGTGTATGTGTTTGAGGCGTGAAAAGAGCTGAAAAGATCAGTCCTCCCACAGTCAAACAAATCCTAGAATTCATTCAAGAAAAGGATCAGTTATTTTTTTCTTGACTGCACTGTGTCTATCAGAAGTCCACAGAGTCCCTGTTCTGATGACAAGAAATACTTTCCAGACAGAATGTATGCCTAACATATGTACCACTTGCTCTTCTGCTACCATGCCTTCTCCCTCCTCTTTTCCCCATCATCACTCCTAAACACTCAGCCTCTCAGTCTTCATTTTGCTGGTTAAACAAGAAAAGTTGTAGTCTCTTCTCATACTTTATGGCTCAATAAACCCGGGGCTGTGCTAGCACCTGTCCTAGCCTGAGTTTCTCTTCCCTGAGATCTATATCAGGATCAGTGATTAATTCTCCAAGGCATTAATTCTTCCCTATCTTCACTGGGAATACACTACTGGATACATACTAAATTTTGTTACCGGGGTGTCATGGATAGAGATATACTACTGATGTATACGTGTGGTCTTTCCCCAGTCTGCAATTTCCAATTTGCAAAAGATATTCTTGTGCAATATGGTGAAACTGAAACAACAGATTCATCTCTATGGAGTCTCTGTCCTCATGAAAGTTATTGAAACCACCATTTTACAGTGTTCATCTCCTAACTCTATCAGCAGAAAATTGTGTCTGTTCTGCCATAGGTGAGGTTTGCTATTCTGGTTAACTTTCAACTTTCATACAGTATTTAAAGGACTATGTCTTTAATCCATAAATGATCAATCTCATTTTAATTTGTTATATTTACGAAATATTATTCCCTGACTTCTCTAGTGATTTCTGAAGTCTACCTCTCTAATAGTACATTTATGCGCTCTGAAGAGATTTTTATGTCCTCATGTCTGAAACTGCCTTAGTAGAAGATGAAGAAACCTCAGGGACAGACTTTTGGGCCCAGCAAGCTCCCTTTGGTACCATCTGTGATGTTCACCCAAACCTCTGACCAAAAGCACCCAGAACTCTGTGACAACGAGATCTCAGTGCACACCCAGCCTCTCTCATCCCACCAGCTCAAACCTTCCAGGAAATCCATATTGCCTGCTTTCAGCACAAGGCCTATGCTGTTATGATAATTTTTTTTTTTTTTGGCACATACAGTATATCACATTATCACATCAGAGTTTTAAAAACAGTCTGAAGAGCACGCTATTCATGTGTGATTTTTTTTACTTGTACAGAACCTAGACAGTGCTTTGTTCTAAAAGTAATGTAAAAAAAGCATACATAAATTAACCACAGAATAGGAAAAACTGCATCAGTACACAAGGTCACTATCTCAAACTAAGCTTAGGGTTGTCAGAAATCATTGCAACATCAAAAGCATATTTTCATTAAGAAAAAAAAAAAAAGCAACAACAGACTTTTTGGGGTTTTTTTTAACGATCTTTCTCCAAAATTCAAGCCATTCCTCTAACAAACAGTAAGTAGAGCAGCTCCTCATTGGTGCATAATGGCCTGTCCTTAGACTACCTGAGAATGATTAAAAGAAGCTCTCTAAATAGTTATTTAATTTCTGAGGTGACTGTGCAATCTGCAATAACAACATACTTCTTCATCCTACAGGCTCATGGAAATCTTCTTACCCTGGCTAGATAACCTGAGTTAAAAAGATCATTTCATCTGCTGACTGAACGAATAAATAAAAAGCTTGCAATAGGAAGACGAGATGAGCCCTTTCAGCTATGTAATGTTGCCATCTAGTGATCATCTCTAGATGTTATTTACAAAAGGATCTATCTAGTTGTGCTTCAATCTCCTGGCTTTATCCTGAATCAGCAGGGAATCTCACACCTGCAACACCATCCTGGCTCATAAGTCAGTCAAAGCAATTTGTAACTGCATCGGAGAGACATCTTTACTGTACATGTAGCATATACACATCTTCAGGGCAAACTGATACAGACCAAATGTTGGCTCATAATCCACTGACCAAAACAGATGTTGTTTACCCTACTTAAGGCACTAAATTCATGTTGATATATAAAGAGGAATAATAAACAGAACTGCCTGCAAGTCAACAGGGAGGGTAGCTTCCAGAAAAGAGAAACTTCTGAAGGAACACTTAATTCCGTATTCAGATTTGAAATCTCAAGCATTCATTATGACTAACCTTGGCCAAGGTTACCACAAGTGGAATAACACAGATATCCAGGACATTTAAAAGGGGGG
>VWZY01002360.1:409148-419443 GCA_013399075.1 Chloroceryle aenea
GCTGTTAACACAGCCACTCACCTATTGCCTCCCCCACCACCACCTCCCTTCACACCCCTTCCTGTGAGATGGGAAGGAGAAAAAGGAAAAAAAGAAGGAAAAAGAGTGAGACACAGAGGGTTGAGATAAGGACAGTTTAATGAAACAACACAAAGAGAGAAAAAAGCAACAACACCAATGATAGTACTAATTAAATGATANTCCAAAGTGAGCCCAGAAGATCCTGTTTCAACATCATACTCAACCAAAGACTCTTAAGCTTCCTTTAATTTGTTGCTTAGCAGTTGATGATAAATGCTGCAGGAGGTACAGCTGAGGTGAATAGCCACGGAATGCTACTGATCTTTCCAGTGCATATGTAAAGCTTACAGGGAACTTCAAGAGTTGCCTGAGACAGCTTTAGTGACCTGAAACTTTGTTTGGTATCAACCCACATCATTCTGACACAGTTTGGTTTTGTGTCTTCTATTTTGTTTTTCAATCCTAAATTTTGATTTTCTGTTTTTAATTACCATTGTTACAGCTGTTAATTTTGAAAGCAATTTTCTCGTCTGCACTGATCCTTTCTTCCCACCATGTTAATGCCAGTCTTTGGACAATAAAAACTTAGATAGTCAACATAAAGAATCAACATCTGGAGGTTTTTTGCACCATCAGTGAGCTGTATGGAGTTTTCACTGCTACAGCAAACACAGCTAGAACAGGAGAAGGAAATTAAACGGGGAATGCCGGGAAAGACAGATGAACAAGATTTTGTGGAAATCTGACTACAGAATGACAAGACATTCCTAGCAATGCACTGAAGTTAATTTGTCATAATTATTCTTTTGTCTCTGGCAGACTTTTAGAAAGGGATTCTCATTAGCACTGAATGACTGGGAGTTTGATGTGTTTACCATCAGCTAACAAAGTGTGTATCAGATCTCACAGAGTCCATCTGTGACAACACCTCAAGTACTCAATATATCTTAGTCAGGCTGAAAGCTCATGTATTACTTTAACCAATATTGCTGCAACATACACTCCTGCCAAGTCATTTACCACAGTTAAGCCAGTTATTTCTCAGCAGAAGCTGACAAACTGTGAGGAGGAAGACTGTAACCTCCTCCAATGGCTAAGTTAGCAACTCTATGCACATTACCCACATATGCCTTCTCTAATTACCTTTTCCTTTGTATTCCTTCTCCTGGGACATAAAGAAATGCCTCTGGTGGGGAAAACAACCAGCTGCTAAGACTAGTGTTTAACCAGCCTCCCCAGGGAAAACTGCAGCCTAAAAAGGCAGCCCTTTACAAGGCCACTCAACTATCTTATGCACACCAGTCTTCTAGCATCACCAAAGGGCAGTCATTCTGGACACTGGCACTTCAAACCTCCATAAAAAACTCACATCCTGTTTCTGAGACTGTGTGTACTACTGCTGGGCATAAAGCAGCCCAGGCAAAGGCTCCCTTTCCAGAGTTATGAAAATAGCACACTCCCTTCTCACATCTAAAAAGACCCTTCTTCTAAGCAAGTCAAACATTTTATAGTTATTGACCCTGCTGCCTTAATACCATAAAGAAGTGACTCCCCCCCCCCATTCCTGCTCAGTCAGGACCTTCTTCGCTTGCTTCCTCAACATCCAAAGCAGGGTGGGAGCTCTGGAGTCTTTGGCAGTCACATGGCAGAACCTGTTGTTGTTGACATATATTTCCAATTTCCCTCATGAGTAACCCTGTATTGAGGCTAAGTAACAAAGCAAGCCACCACCAGGAGAGGGACTCCAAACTCCGTAAGTATGTTCTGTCCAAGGCAATTCCTTAGGAGGAAATCTCACACTACCAAAGAAAATTCTTACTGTGGAAGAAAATTTCCACCACGAAGTTCCTTTACTTTTTTCCTCACATTCATCAGCACACAGAAAGTAGCAAGAGACAACTACAAGACTTTTTGAAATTTCATGTTACAGTATGAACTTACACATTAAAATTATATATGAATACTATAAACTTAGAAATTAAGAATAAAGGAGACTTCACAATTGCTTTAAAATATTACTTCCAACATTCTAAATAAATCACCAGTGATTTCAGCAGGTTAAGCTACTGCATTATAATCTATACAGGATTCTACTAGGCTTAACATGAAATCATAGCTAAAAATTGTTGTTAAAAAAAAAAAGTGAGGCTAAAGAACTACAGGTCATTTAGGAGAAAGCAGTGAAGTCTGTGACACTAACTGCATGAGGAAGGATTGCTTGTTTAAGTTAAGACAGCAGAAACAGGTTTGCAAATTGCATGGATTTAGAAAATTTTTAAATCAGATATTGTTCTGGTTTCTGTTTTATTTCATAAAAGTGAATGAAAAGTAATCTGAACGTGAGATTTTTTTCTGTAAAGGAGGCTCAGGCCTTGCAGTACACATCATATTTTAACTTTGCTCCCAGCTTAGTTCCTTCTAAGCACACTTTGAATTTGGTATCCATTTCCTGGTTCTGAGCTTCAGTGAAAAGATTTTTCCAGTCTCCAACAACACCTGGAATATATATTAAAAGTAAAATATTAATACTGACTGTAAGGGACAAGGACTATGATTTAAAACAAAAAAATACTGTGGTCTCTTCTTTTATCGTATTTCAGGATAATCCTTTTCTATTTATTTTTTCCCCTGCAAGAATCTGTGACACAAGAATACAGTCTTAGTTTGTCTTATGTTTGGTGTCCTGAACAGAACTGTGAACATAAAGAGTATGTAGGAAGCTTCTAGTCTGCCTTCATAGCTTTGGCATGTGTCTTGTACAGCTGTAGAAGACCATAAAAGATGACCAGCTCTTGTGAAATCAACTCAGAAAGTTCCAAGATTTGGCTTTTAACTGCAAGAGCTTTATGCACTGCAACCAGACACTGCCCTAAAATGCAATCTATCTTTAATCTAGATTTTGGAGAGCCCATAGTCTCAAACTGTCTCTATCTACAGCTCTAGCTTGATTCATGACTAAAAGACAGCTTAATCTGTGGAGTGTCAGGATTCCATGTCTTGACTATGGTCCACAGGCTATCACAAATGTTATTTAGAAAACCCAAGAAGAAATATCTGTGGAGGCACCCAGCAGACAGAGTGCTAGGCTATTCCCACCACTCACAGAAGCCAGAATAAAACTTATTTGTTTTAACTGGTGCTTACTGCATAGCATGACTGAAGGGCGTGTTACTTGTAGGGCACTTCTGCTAATCACATTATACAGGGCTTTACAGAATGGTACTGGCCCTTGTGATGAAATCAGGTAACAGTTTCCTTAAACACAATCAGAGTTTCTTAACTCTTACCCTTGAAAATTATATAGAAAGTTTAACCATCTACTGATCCAAATTCCTGTCTGCCCAAGATGCAGTGCTACAATTCACCACCCTGGCAAAATACAATCAAATTTACCTTTGCGGAAAAGAACTGAGCCAACAGCACCGTGAGTCTCCTGAGCCTTTTCCTTCACTGCCTGGAAAGTGGCCCTGTCTGCAACAGACTGGATCTGCTCTGCTGTTGTGGAGAATCCAAAGAATTCAGCTATCTGCTTTACACTGGCAGTCAGGTTCTGAAAGCAATACAGTGAAAGGGAGACATGCAATATGCTTCCTCCGTAACAAGAGTTACCCGCTGGGATGTGAATTGCCATCATCTTTTCACAGCATATATTTTCCTTCACAGTATGCTTTCTGCATTACACTGGAGCTCGGTTTTTGTATAGTCAGACTCGTCACTAAAATCGATGTCATTTTGCTCTTTCAGAAACCTGTGCCTTTTGCTGTTTATTTCAGCAGATTTCAAGCAATGGGCTCAGATGTGTTTTGCCCATCAGTACATATCATCTGCTTTACCTCTTTCAGGTCTTCATATGTTATGATCATAATATTCTCATCCTCAATGTGCTTGTTCCATGTGACTGCATGATCAAAATAGGATCCCCAGCCAACTGTAAAAGAGAGAAAAAAGCCCCCGGGTGACCTCCTTTTCTTACTGTGCACTTCTCTCTGACTGAAGAACTGCCTTCCGTTGCCTATTGGTGACATCAGTGCTAACAAATGGAACAGTCTGTCTTTTCCATCGCACCGTACCATCCAAGAGAATGACAGAGTCTTCCTCTGGACTTTTGAATGCAAATGGTTTCCACACAGAAATATGAATATGAATATCCAGAAGCAAAGTATATTTTGGACATCCTCCCCTTTCTGTCATTCAGTTGCCTCCTTTATCATGATATGGTCACCAGTAAACGAATCATGACACAGCTGTTTTCCCACTGGCCCCATCTAGCTGTTTTTAAGTAATCACTTTTTTCTGTTGCTTCTTCAGCTACATTCAGTAACTAATAACAATACCTTTTCCATTCATGAACTCTGAGAAGAACTCATCCCAGGAGCTGTAACTGGGGACGTTTGGCACATTGTTGTGGAAATGAAAAAAAGAAACAGCTGTATCTTTAGGGTTTCGAAACAGCACTAGTATCTGAAGTTGAAGAAAGAGGTCAACAATTTTAGATCATTTCTTTTCCCTGGCAATCAAAATGAGAGTGTAACCAACCATTCTGCAATCAATAACATAGTAGGAGCTATAAAATATTTTATTAAGGCATGGAGAACAAATTTATAACATGATCATAACAAAGACTTTGTTGCCACTTCTAAGATTTTCTTACATCATGAAGCAATTGTAGAAAGAAGCAACGGGAAAAACTCTAATATTGTCACTAAATACTATCCCATAACTACCTAACACCTGGGAAATTATTAGGAACTATTTGCCAAATCCCTGTAGGGAAAGCTGTTTGATTCTGCTTCGGGAAACCACAGCTGTTACAAATATTTCCCATTTTTCAAAGCATGGCAATAACGTACTTTTAATCCTAGGAGACTGTAATCCTCAGAGAGGTGTAAACACTCCTGCAAACATACTATACACATTACATTTTTTTGTTATACAGGTTCTGTTTTTTCCTGTCTCATACAGTAAATAAAACCCAAACAAACATGGAAAAAATCCCCATCCCTTAACTAATTATTTCTTCCATCTGTGGTACATCTTTTAAGTGCTACATATCCACCATTGTTCAGTGATCAAGTACCAGAAATTTTGAAGTTTTAACAGTGTGACTCTTTGCAAGAAGACAGTCCATGTCCCAGAGATACTGCGGCTGCCACATTCTTTCACACCAAAGCTGTGCATAGAAAAAGAGTATCATAAAAGTGCAAATTGTGACATGCTAGCCATTTCTGAGTAACAGGCTCTACACCTGTTCTTGTTTGTCAACTGCAGCACCCCTAAAGCTACTGTACATTGCAGGGGGTGCTAAGCCAGCCGAGGCATCGTGATAGTCCCACTGTCTCCGAGTTGCCTTCTCCCAGTGTCATCTGCTTGGGTGCATGAAAAGGATGTGGCGCCAGAAATTAGTCTTGCATGCTGGTAATGTCAGAGAGATGAGATAAAAAAAGCCCACCTTGGCTTTGTTCTTGAAAATAGACTTGGGAAGGCAATCATAACTCAGATGTGTTGCCAAAATCCTTGGAGATGAAATCTGCTTCATCCTCTTTAAAAATAAACAGAACCATAAGTGAGGACAGGTTTATTACATGGGTGCAGCAATGACCTGTGAGAGTTGCCTGTGTGAAAACAGCCCCTAATCAAAAGGCATTAGTCATTCAAGATTATCTTTTCTCCCCTCTTAGGAGAAATATTTTTACTTGCTGCATGGCTTCATTTTAATAACTGGGGGTGGGGGGTGTGAAGGAGAGAGAAAACAACAGACTTTAAGTAATTTGATAGTTTCTTTTCACTAACCTGATATTTGTCTGGATCTCCACATTCAATAAATGGTAGTTCTGTGCTTACAGGTTTACTCTGGATAGTTGTAAATACCAAATCACTTAAAATCTGGATAAGCCAGTTCACACCTGCACCAAGAGACCCAAAGAAGAAAATAAAACATACCAGAGGTTTATATAAGATCTCAGAGCCTTCTCATTACATGCCTAATTCAGCATAATAGACAGTCATCAAATGACAAATAACACTAAAGCTCTCAAATGACTGTAAATACAATAATGTTTTCCATTCATGAGATCCTCAAGAGCTTAACTGTGACCTTCTTGGCTCATTTGTAACTGGTATGTGGAAAGCAAGGGGGTAGAACTGACTCAACGATGCACTTAACATCTTTTTAATATATTCATAAAACATTCAGTGACAGAAAACAAAGGGAGCTTTCCTGGCTTTTTGAGAGAAGCACCTGGGAAGGGTCTGGATAGGAGAAGGAAGAAAAAAGCAAGAAGCTTTCCTCATTCTGACAGTGAAAGTGTCAACCTCTCTCTAGTGTCCTAGGTCAAGGATGAAATGGAGTCATCTATTCAATGACACTGCCAGTGCTTGTCCTCAGTTGTGCCTCTTGCTGTCTCCATGAAGTGCCTGACAGAAGAAATGCTAGAAGAGCTGTTAACCACTGGGCACCTGCATCCCTCACCACCCCTCACCCATTGGAAGGGATCTTGCAGCAAAGCCTCCCCCATACAGCATCCCATTCCAGCATGAGCCTGCAGCCAGCTCCTGGAGCTGTGCTGTGATGCCTGGTTCCCCAGTGTTTCCAGGAACCACATTTGCTCCACTGACACTCTGCCAGTTGCTGACAGGACAGAGCAAGAAAACACGTATTCACCTTGGCCCGCAGCACCCTCCCCGTGTCCTTGTGGGGAGGCACTTGGAAGGCTTCCCACTGGGCCCACGGAGATGTAGCTGCAGAGCTGCTGCCACCTCCTGCATGCTGCAAGTCCCCTGTGAATGCAGCTGCCAGAGGCAGTAACAGAGAACACACAATGCAAACAGCTTTAACCTCTTGCATTTTCACTGCAAAGTTATTCCCAGAAAGAAGGAACTTCCACCCTATATGAAGTGCCTTAGGATTCTTGGACAGAAGCAGCTGATATTTATACAATAAGACATTGTATGATATATAGCATTTATATCACTTTCCCATTTACACACAGACCAGAGCCAAAACCATTAAGAATCTCCAAATCCATGTCTTCATCTTCCTAGTATTATCTGCATGTGCACAAATATAAATTTTACTTTAAAGAAAAATTACAGTTGATAAAACTCCTAATCTCTAAATTCCCTATTGGCTTCTCAGCCATGCGATGCATCACTAGGAAGTATGGCATCTTGAAGCTCCATCTTCCTTCACATCTACCTTATCAACAGTTCTCTGTGTCAGTGTTCCCCTCCACTGCACACACCTCAGTTAGGGGAAATATTTTATATAGTGAGACCTTACTGTAACTTAGCCTTCATAATACTTAATAAGTAAAAGGAATGACGACATCATTAAAGCTTTGAGAAACAAATCTTGTGAAGGACCTCAACGCAAGTCCTTCATCAGGCACATTCACAGCCATCTAAACTTGGCAGATGCCAAAGAATTGGAGCCCTGCATAGAAACCACCTGAGTACCTGGCAGAGGAAGCCAGATACCAGCCTCCATTTGTTCGAGTGGAAAAGACACCTGCAGAGATAGTGGGGTTTTTCCTGACTGGTGACATTATGGCTTGGTGGGTCTGAGTGTCACATCAAGGGGCAAGAGGGAGCCCAACAATCTGTGACTTCAAACCAGGCCAGCTAAACTTTCCTCTTCATTCTTTATCCCATTCACTTGCCTTTCCAATCCCCCCCCTACTTTGTAAGCTATAGAAAATCAGGACAAGAAATCTACTTAGTACTGTTTAAGAGTGTAAGAGCAAACATCCACAGGGGAGAAAATCGCAGAAGATTTACCTGCAGATTGTAACTACACTGCACAAACACAGCATTTTCCCTCCCTCCTGCTTACCCATTTCTTCTATGCAACCTCCCATTCACGCTTTTCCAAGTAACAGGGTGCTGCATTCCTGGGCAAACCACAGGGAGCTGTGTACACCCTCTCCTGCTGAAAAACTGGCAGTGGTCTTCGGTAAAATTTTCCCCTGCTGACCTATCACAAACTGCCCAAGATTAAGTGTGAGATCTCTTTCCTTTATCTAGTGAACCCTCTCCCTGAGCAGAAGGGAGAAGGTTCACTAAACTTCGGTTGCAATCAGCATCACACCTTCATTTCTGAACTCCTCCAAACTCTGTAAGAAATCAAAGCCAAGTGTCAAGTGATGACAACCTTTTAGGTATTTACAGGGTCCAGCAGAACTCTGAACCCAAAGTCAATGCAGTTACAGACTCCTGAAAATAAAGGTGCACATTTTGAGCCAGCTCCCTCCTGTTGTATTTGACCTCTCTTTCTCTTGGTAGTGTTCCATCTCACAGCTGCTTTAAATTCACCCTAAACACAACTTCTCCAAAAACACTAAGCTTCATCTACTTGGGTCTTAAAGAAAAAACATATACTTGAATATAATTTCTTAAATTAGCATAATGAATCCTTTTCATCACAACCGACATTTGTTAAAACTAATCAGAGTCAACTACTTAGTTATTTGGGTTCTTTCACTGCTACTCTTGCACCTTTCCTCCTTTCTGTAATCCTCTGACTAAAAGAATACTTGCGGAATGTCTTGGTCAATACCATTTTGCAGTAACAAAATAAAAACCAGTGCTGATACGAATAATGCCAAGCAACAGTTTATAATCTTGCAAGTAAAGATGCTGTGCTGTGTCATTTTCTACACCTCAACCTAAAGCATAACTTTATTGCTCTTGTACACTACTAACATTACTTTGCTAACATACTTTTCAGAATAGAGTTTATCATACTGGCAGAGTTGTCTTGTACCATTGATACATAAAAATTCTGTAGCCTATTCTCACTTCTTCAGCTAAAAATATCTTCGAACACTAAAACTTCTTTTCCTTTCAGAAATGTGAACCATATTAAAACAGTGCAACAAACCACTTAACTAAGATGAAGTGGGACAAAAACTTGCTGCCTCTGGTTATAGTAGAAATACCCAATATCCCCACTCAGTATACAACCACAATCTGTTGGTTTTCCTTCTTACTATGTCAGCTAATTAGTTACAGTATTGTAGACTACAGCAATTTATAATGTATTCACCGCATTTGGGGTAGGACACCAGCACCATATCATCTCTTCTGGCTTCCAGGTTCTCCAGGGCTCGGAATGTTTCCGCACTGCACACTGTGACTGGATATGGGGTCCCCTGGTAGCAGAACAGCAGATCTTTCAAGGTAAGCCCTTCAGACTTTGCCAACACTTTATCTAACTCATCAACAAAGGCTTTTTTATCCTCAGCCATGTTTCAACCTTTGGCGTGTGAAACTGTTAGGGTAATGCACTAAGTGCCTTTAAATAGACATTTTTAAGTGGTGGAGTACAAATCCTTGACATTGCTTCTGCCCTCCCCCAAATCTGATACGTTTCTTCTCCTGTCCCACCTTTCTGGAAATGGAAGCTGGGTTGATCCCGTCCACTTATAATCTAGAGAGCAGGAATTACTTTAGTAAGAAATCCTCCTGAGAGAAAGTAATACTAGCAAGCTCCACCACCAAGGAAAACAGAACTGAAAAGATGAATCACCCTGTAAGAACAAGCAGTACAATATTACATCTGATCTTACATACAATAAATAGCAGGGAAAAAAAAGGAAAAAAAAAAGGCATCTCAACAAAGAAAATAAAGTCACAAATAAAAAAAAAAATCCCAAGACATTTTATTTCAGCAATAAAGTCAGCCCCATACTACAAGTTAAGGGAATAGAAAACAATTAAATCAAACCCATAAAATAGAAAGAACAATGCTGAACAGAAGGGATGGTACCATTTTATGTTCTAGATACCCGCTTTGGGAGCTTGTCTGCACTAATGCAGACAGTTTCATTTAAACACCGAGATCTTGCACGGCACAAGTTTTTTTTCCACATCTTCATTGTAGAACTAGGATCCCTTTTTAACAGTCCTGAGCCTTACCCACCTAGCTGTTTCCCCAGTATGGGAAACACAGATGGTGCTGGCTCCCAGAAGTGCAGGCCTGCTCCCTCCCCTACAGTGTGCACCAGCACAAGGGCCTCAACACAGGGCAGCTAAACCTGGCCTGGCCTCTTAGCTGGGACAGGCACAAATACTGCCAGCTCACAGAGAAACACCAAAGCAACGATAGTGGGTTCCCCTAGGCAGCAGGGAAAGGTGGTAGCAAGCCAAATCATAGAATGAGTGTTGAAAATGATCTCCAGGATCACCAAGTCCAATCTTCATCCTAACATCTATCTACCCATTAGACCTCAAGTGCTATGTCTATTTTTTAAAGACCTCCAGGGATGGTGCCTCCA
>VWZY01002360.1:421026-437286 GCA_013399075.1 Chloroceryle aenea
GCATAGGGGCTTGAAAAGAAGCAGTCAGCAACTGAGGCAGGAATTGATCAGTCCCCTTTCAGGCATCTTGTGTGAGCCCTTGAAGGGATACCCTGGCTCCTGTCTGGGTCTCCCAAGCTTTGTGATTTGACTTGTCCCAGGTAGACAGCAGACCCAGCTGGCATGAGGCAGATAGCATCATCTTTCAGACAGTTGAACTTCAGTTCGTCAAGTCTCTTAGACTTGTGACTCAGAGCCTAGGTAACACAAAAATAAACCATTACCACAAGATCTGCAGACTTGGTCTGCACAGCAATGGCTTTATTTTATATCAGGGCTCTCCAGGGTGCAGTGCTAGTTTGACAGACTTGCACCCCAACAGAAGGCGGCCAGTCACACTACCTGCAGGGTCAGCATGAGACAAAAGGCAGCTGCTGCTGCTAGGAAGGCACAAATGCACGCATTCCAGCAGCAGCTGTGTGGTCTTGCATCAGGTTCAAGATGAACCTCACAACTACAGTCGTTTGCCTTTGTTATTCTAGATGCAGATGCTGACAGCTTGGTATACATATGCTTTCTTTGCATCTTTTATTAAAAAAATAGAACCAAAATGTGAATGACAGATGCGTCAGCCTGTAACTTGGTGCTGGACATTCATGTTATCAGCCAAGTTTTCTCCTTTCTCACCCTTTTCAGTTCTAGTTCCTAGTTCTTATATGCTTTTGCAGAAGATTTACTTAAGCTGTAGTTCTGTAAGGTGCAGTGAGCACATGTAACAGCTCAGTGTGCTCAGAACAAGGCTTTTACCACTTCCTTTGTGCTAGTACTAGCCTTGCTAAGAGTATTCTGTGAGCTGCTGTAAGTCATGACAACAGCATAAAGCTATCATTACATGATTTTCTACTGGGTTGCCAGAGCAACTTACTTAATGACAGATCAGTAGGGGTTGGAAGGGACTTAGATCATCTAGTCCACCCACCCTCCCAGGGCAGGTTCACCTAGAGAAGGTTGCATTAAGACTGGATCCAGACAGGTTTTGAAAGCCTCCTGAGAAAGGATACTCCAGAACCTCTCCGTCAGTGCTGGCACCCTCAAAGTAAAGAAGTTCCTCATACTGTTTAGATGGTTCATACAGGATTCTCTAAACATCTAAAGCTGCATACAGAAACAATGTACTTTTCCCAATGTTATGGCATGTCAGTCTCCGAGAGCCATTCCACTTCCTGTGAATCTGTAGTTTGGATTTCATTATCACAACTGTGAGTAGGCTCAGAAAACACTGTGATGATAGGGCTGTAGATCAGTAATCTGAATACAGCCTGATATAATTAAAAAAAAAAAAGTAAATTCAGATCACATCATTTTATGGTGGCTGTAAATAAGGAACTTGGACAAATTTAGGTAAAACTACTCTAGTTACAAATATAGTGCATTTAATTATTAGTCTTAAAATAGTTGGGTAAAGTAACTGTGATTTGTCTTTCTTGTCAGATTTCAGACATACAATGCAGAAGAGATTTCCATCAATTCTGGAAGGTGAGTTTGTAGTTGTTGGCTTCAGAAGGATGGTGGAAGTTTCTGCTGCAACTTGTACATAACCCATTTTATTATTGCTTAAAACTTACCCCAGAAGATGCTGTGGAAGTGTTTATTGTTTATGCATAGTGGCAGCTGGAGTGTCATACTGGTGGATAGCCTTCAGAATCAGAGGATTATACATCCAACAAAACTAGCCACAAAGGGGCTCTCCTCAGACATGCCTAACTCAGAGCTGACATGAATTTTCCTATTTTTCAGTGTATTACAAATCCAATGAGTGGTCTGGAATTCATGGTATAAGGGAGAATGACCAAATGACATGGTTAAGCAGCAAGAACTGAAGTAAGAAAGGTGTGTGATTAATTGTAAAATTATTTTAGAATTATTACTATAAAAATGTCCACACTAAAATGTCCAGTTCATCTTTTTGATTTCCTGCCTTTGAACTTGTTTTTCAGACCTCTATGTCTGAACTGTTTCTTCCTCTTGATGATGCTTTTCACATCCCTATTGTGAAGCCACTTGTCGCGCTCTATTTCCCACTGGATCTGTTTGACATCTGTAAGAGGAAAGGTGAGAAATAAGGAGCTGATGGGTAACTCTGACCATAATGTGGAATACAGAACAATCATGTAAAAATTAGAACTTGGCTGCTGTATTTATAAATGTTAATAAAGTACAAGCTGCAAACTTTTTTTGTCAGCAGAGAAAGTTTTGGGGATTTTGATTCACAAAACATAGCCTTCCATCTCAGAATTTCAGGAGTTTTAAGACTGCTCTTGCCATTGCTTTGTATTTTACTAATGCTAGACATGCTTGTGTTAGGAGTATGTAGTGCTCGAGTGCTGATGTTAACATTTTTCCGGTTAAAGTATGGGAAAGTACTTTTGCTTCACTGATACTGCAAGGAAATATTCCAGTAGGTGGGTAAGACAGCTGTGCCTTATGCCTTCTCTTCACAAGAATCCAGGACACTCTATCAGAGCAAAATTCACAGGAACACTTTAGAAACAACACACTGCCCATCCTTATTTACAGAGTGAAAGTGACCTCCTCCTCTTTTCTGAAGCCTTATTCACTCCAGGACAGTTAGCACCGAGCATCTCTCATAAGTGAAAAAAGTCATGTCTTTCTGATGGCGAGACCCTGTCCCTAACTGTGTGATTTCTGACCATATATTTCAGTTAAAGAAGGTAGCATCCTTTTAAGTACAGAACCTGAAAGTAGTAAGACAGCATTAGAACTATGCTATTTGTAGCATGTACTTACTTGCGTTATCCCTGTTGGCCATTGCGTTCATGCCGATATTGTCAAACTTAGACCCAGCATTTTCATCCAGCAGATAGCCAAACTGTAAAGAGAGAAATTTTAGTATCTTATTGCAAAGAAACAAGCAAAATGTTTAATCACTTTTTCCTAAACACTGGTCAAACTCACCTCTTCTGCAGATGCCAGTATTTTGGAATCTTGGAGTTTTCTCTTCTTTCCTCGGTTGGATCCTTTAAACAAAAGATAATAGTCTTACGAGACAGAATTTCAAGTTCACAAAGGCACTAAAACAAAGTGTTTCCATGTTTTTAATTGTTTATACTTATTTGTTTAATGACACCCATCTAAAATAGCCGTGTCAGAAACATTTGTTCTCCACTTCCCTTAAAAAAAATAAAAAATTCCAACCAAAAACTAAGTAACACAAATCTATGCATCAGGTGTTAGTAACAGATGCACAAACTTCCTGTTACAACTCCTTCAATAGTTCCTCCTTTGATTCCCAGTCCTTCCACGGCAGATTGTCACTGTGAATTAGGCCACACCAGTTGCAGGACTACCTCTTTGCATTTGTGGTTTATTCAAATCTAAACCCAGATCCAAAAGCATATATTCTCTACTGTACTAAAACGCTCTGATTCCCAAGTTTTTCCAAGGACTCTACTTGTATTAAGCCTTCTCAAGTGGAAATTGTGGTGTTTCCTTACCTTCAAGTGATGTCACAAAATTCGTATCTTTCTTTCTCTTGCCCTTTTTACTGACAGACTTCACTTGTTTGTTATTGTTTGGATCTGAAAGGAAAAAAAAATAAAATGCATCAGTCCCACATTCTCACACCTTACGCATGTATTTCAAGAACAACAGAGACTACAATTTATTTTTAGTCATGTTTGTTATAATGGTTCCAGTTTTTACTTTAAAAAAAAGTTTAAAACAGAGCACTCTCAACCAAATCTGAGATTTCTTCAACTCAATACAATTAAAAATTGGTCAGTAGTATGCTAGTCTTTATACTTTTATTCAACAGCAACAAAAAGAAATATGATACTAAGATACATAAAATATGAA
This sequence comes from Chloroceryle aenea, assembly GCA_013399075.1. Classification (NCBI taxonomy): domain Eukaryota; kingdom Metazoa; phylum Chordata; class Aves; order Coraciiformes; family Cerylidae; genus Chloroceryle; species Chloroceryle aenea. Next base: position 424,882 of record VWZY01002360.1, read on the forward strand.
GGCTAAAGGCAGGTGTTATGTAAACCTTCAATGTGTGTTTGGTAGGTTTAGTAAAATAGTAACCTCACGAAAGATTAATATGTTAACATTAATATGTATGAATAGTTTACCTCCTCTACCTTCAGTTGTCTTCCTGTGACCGTAAGTTGTTATTTGAAATAGTCCACTAATCTGCACTTCTCCAGCCACATGAAGTGTATACTCTGTAAACTGTGCTTTTCGGTTGAAAAGACCATGAAACCATGCAGGTGCTATGAGCAGTTATTATTACAGCAATGATAAAAATTTGGGTGCATAGCTGTATTAGAAGAGTAAACTCTTACTTATAACAGCAATAAAAATGAAAGTTACTCCATCTAAAAAAAAAAAAAAAAACAACCACAAAAACAACACTAACTAAGCCTAAGAAATAAGTACCAGATATATTTTTTTCAGATCTTTTAATATTTCTTCCTACTGTAGCCAGTTATTTTTGTATAAAGCTTCTTTTGCTACTGCCAATGTTTTTGGAATGAAATAAACATGTCTCCTTTGCGAGATTTTATACCCAGATGCCTAATTCCCTCTCTCTCCTAGGAGACTGTGACAGGAAATTCTTCTCTTAAGACATGGCTGCCCAGAGAAGGACCAGTCACTTCTTAAAAGCCAAAACTCACACCTAGGTAACTAAATCTGAATTTACATATGTAATTACAGACTAGATAAACTACTTTTAAAGGTTTTTCTTCTCATTTTTTGATGATAAATGGTACTTTACCTAGGCTCGTATCATCATCAGACACATCCATAAATACACCTCCCTCTTCATCCATATCCTCTTCAAAGTCTTCCTCCATACTTCCTAGGGAGACTTCCTCATCATCCAGATCACTGAATTCATCTTCATCGTCAGAATCTTCCCAGTCAGCACCAGATTCCTCACTTCTTTGGCCCTGCTTAGCACCTCTCGTTTTCTTTTTTATATTACTGAAAAAATACAGGTAACAAGCTTAGCACTTCATCTGGTAAAATACCATTTGTATCCACATAGTATCTGTCTACTGGCAAATGCTATGTTAAGAAAGTTCAACACTGTTTCAAACTACTGTAAATGTAGTCTGAAACTCAAGAAACGTGCATTATGCACCCAGCTACGTTTTCAGTATCAGCATATGGGACTATATTCTAGAAGTTGTTTGTTTTTTTTTTCCTTGAAGGAAACATGGTTCTTCACATACTGGATTCTTACTTGGTTTTGGTCTCCCCTTCCCTATTTTTTACTCCAGTCTAGATCACAAAGATGTTCATATTTCATTAGTTTTAATCCTCCTTTCACCTCAAGAAAAAAAGGTTTTGTGCTCATTCAAAAGCTGTATTGCATATACTTAAGTTAAAAAGAGGCTACTTAATCACTTATGGTTGGACTGGATCTTCATCAGGTCCAGTTACAACCAGTTCTTACAGGAGCAGTACCATTGTCCCTCATTCTGCTTGCTTATGTACTTGGTAAATCTCAAGCAGAAACCTGAGACAATGGAAAACAAGTAGATGTTTTCCTTCCTTACTGGGTCTTTGGGTTGTATAAAAAAAAAATACTACAGGTTTCACATGTCAAGCCAGCAGACTGCAAGCACCACAGGTTCATGATGCTCTATTATTGTACCTGCAAAAAAGCATTACCCAGTGTTCAACTGCTGTTGCCTTTTTTGCAAGGTGATATTCTGGTCCTTTTTAAAAAGGATCTATTCAGTTTTGAAGAGTAAACTCTATTATATTATATGCATTAAAAGAATTAAGGTATGAACCGATTTAAAGTCTTACCCAGCAAAATCAAGGTCATCCTGGTCAACATCAATGGCATTATCAGCAGCTTCGAATGTATCTAGGGGGAAAAAATATTTTTTATTACTACCAAAGTCAAACAAAGAAATATGAAGCCATTGTGAAACATATTATTTTTAGGTATCATTTTCCTGAACAGTTTACATGATCTGCACCAGTAATAAAGGGCCCCAATACCAAGGGGTTTATACTCCTACAGAAAAATACTACACAGAACAGTTACCTAAAGCTAATGGGACATTTTCTGACAAAAAAAACCCAAAAAACTTTACTGTGAGAAATAATAAAAGGTTTCTTTTATCCAAGATCTAACTTCTGGCCAGAACTACATGATGTGGGAAACAAACAGGCACAAACAGACACAGTGATTCAAACTTAGTTGACAGGTGGGATGTCACACATCTCAAATAGTTATTCCAAGTCAGATAGAACAAAGACTCAATTAAGATAACCCAAGGAAAGATCCTGCCAGGTACTCTGTATGTTCCTTTTCAGTTTAGAAATAGTCACTATAATTTTTGCCAGAAAAGCAGGAAGACTAGAGAGTGAAAGCACCTATCATCAGATTCATTTATCAAACAAATGGCTATGTAAAATAGCAACTAAAACCAAAAACTGAAGAATTACAAATCTACTGTTTCAAAACTGACAAGCTACCATTAGAGGGTCCTTAATTTAAGCTTCTGAATTTATGGAGCAAAATCTCACAGAGACAATTAACTTACAAGAGATACCAACAATAAAATGAGAAAGACAATTAGTAACAGATGCACGTCATAAGTAATTGTGGCACTGAGGAAGGATCCTACAACACAAATTCAGAATTCTCTAAAAATGTTGTACAAAATGGTTATGGAGAGCTAAGTTTGTTTTGTTGATTTTTGTTTGTTTTGGGGTTTTTTTGTTTGTTTGTTTTTGGGTTGGGTTTTTTTTTAAATAAAAATATTACAGTAGAAGTAAAATATGAAATCATAAAATAATGAATATTTTATGGCACAGTAATTCCAAAGCAAAGTACATGCTACAGGAGGAGATAAGACTACTGCAGAAGTTTGCAGTTTGTACTGAACAAATGAAAACATTGGGAATGATGAAACTGTACAGAAGATTGAAAAAGGCCAAGCAGTGAAGAAAGAACAGAAGCAAATGTTACATGTTGTTAACTCTCAGACTACATTAGCAAAAGAACAAAATGGTATGAACTGCAACTCATGAGCTTATGTTCAAAATGAGACCATTTCCAACCATTCAAACAGGCAAGACCTCTTTTACAAGATGGCCATCCAGTTAGCTTATGTGATGGACAGTATGAACTGTTTGTGTAATAGCACAGAACAGGAATGGGAAAGGCAGTTTTCTTCCACTTCTATATTCCTGTATCTGTCTCTTTTATACAACATAAACCATAAAAAGGATAAATTAATAATTTGCAAAAGCAGGAAATACTGGGATAGTTACTGCAAGAAAAAAACCACAACCTTACCCAATGCTCTTTCAAATTCATCATCATCTACATCTTCCACACTTTCTTCATCATCCTGACGCTTTTGTTTCTCTCTACTCTTATCGAACTTTGAATAAAATCTGAAATAATATATTGCTTTCAAACACAAAATTACAGGCAATAATCTTTTTGACATGTTTTAAAAAACAAAACAATCTGCAGGTTGTTTCACGTGTATTTTGCCAGTTGAAAATTCTAAGTAATGGTTTCAAATACAACCCAAATCAAAGATTTATGTTTTCTTTGTTTTGCAAAGAGTAGGACACTTTTGTAACATTTAAAACAAAGAAATTTCACAGCCACAAGTGCTACAAATTACTTTGAATATAGTGAATTTATAAAAGGCCAAAAGAAAGTGAAAGTCTGCCTTCTACTGGTAAGGACGAAAGAATCAAGTTCAACTTGAATCTCATTAAGGAGAAGAATAAAATAACTTATAAATAAATAAACAACAGAGAGATTCACCCATGAAGTTCTTTAAATTTCTCACCGTACCCCTCGTCTTTTGTGTGCTTAGCTTTACCTTCTGTCAGTCATTTTAAACCACGTCTTTTCCTTCATTTCATATTAAAGAACCACCAAGCACAGAAAGCAAATTTCATCACACAGAAGAGCAAAGCAGCACAGCACTTTGTATGGAAGACTTCAAATGTGTAAACTTACTCATCTTCAGTGTAACAATATCATTAACTTTCCAGACCAGGGCATGTTTTTAAGCTGCTTTTCTTTAATCTCAAAATTAATACCATTTTATTTATTTATTAACCAATATTGTAATATCAATTAATCAAAAGTTTTTTAAACCCCCTACAGCAATGCATATTTTAAACAAAAAACCCCACGGTCAATTAAACAAAATAAACCAATAGTGATCTCCTAAGGAGACACCCACAGGTAACCAGTATTTTGATTTAATAAGAACAAACCTTTCCTAAATGTGTACCACTTTAATTTTAGTATTACAGCTGTATTTTTGTGTCAATATGAAAGGAGTGCCAACTAAAAGGAACAAACTATGAATAATAAAAAAAGAAATACACAGAAAATGAAATCCCCTCTTTTTTTGCATTGTTCCATTCTAATAACATAAGCAAGTTATATTATTTTTATTTAAATATACTTCTAATGCATAAGAATTACAACCCACAAGACATTCATCATTACCCACTGTTAAAGACCTCTTTACTACAGTGTGAACTTACTCAGTTGTAGACTACAAGCTCTGATTGCCTTTGTTCTTAAGTAATATTGTTTCTTAAGCACTTTAGAAAAATGTTAAAATTATGTTCTACAGAAAGTGCTATCATCACAAGTCACTCAAATTAATCAAATTTTGCAAACACTTGGAATACCAGAGAATGCTTACAAATTAAATGGTGGTTTATCGAATTGCATTAAAAAACAAGACAAAATTAATGTCCACAAGCATTTAATTACCTGTGAAAAAACACTTCATCCACTGGGATGTTGCTTTCATCTTTAGCACGGAATTCCTTACTGTTGACTGAAAAGAAAAAAGAAAAAAGAAAAAAGAAAAAAGAAAAAAAAAAAGTTATATTACATCAAGTTGAAATTATTGTGATTTTTTAAAAAGGTTGGACAGCATGCACAGGGGTACACAGATACCCAGTGTCATCCCTTACACAAACTGGAGATCATCTGAAAACTTCTTCAACAGTTCTCAGTGTACATACTGATACTTAGGTGTGAGCAGACCCCATGTGAAAAAATCAAGAGACATAGTGGTTCTAATCAATGCAGCAGCAAGGGAGGTTTTGCAACCACCTGCAGTAAGAATGCATATTTGGTAAAGGAAAAAATAACAAAAAAGGAAAAAGATAGGAAATCAATAATCTTGCTGTCATGCACTAAAATACTGAAACTGCTTCTGCCCAGGCACTCCTGGCAGTAAGAGGAATGCTCATCAGCAGCTGCAAGGCAGGACCATACACCAGCTGAGCATGTTGAAGAAGGGATTGAGCCTCTCACCCTGTCTCCATTTCTCAGGAAGTGAGGCAAAATACAACATTCTGCAACAGCAGTTCCTGGGGAGAAGCTTTTTACCCTCATACTTTCCCCTTCCCTTCTCTACCTGAGAAGTAAATCAAAGGCAAAAGAACTACTGATTATCTCAGTGAACACAAAATGTAACATTTTCTAAGTGACAACGGTCCAAGTTTCTGAAACCAGATCAGCATATTCACAGAATGTTCTCAATTTTTTTTACACAAGATTACAAACTACACTTTGCCCAGGGGATATATTTCCTTTTAGAGGGACGCAGAAAAAAAGATAACCACGTAAAAAAAAAAAGGCATAGGAAGCATATGAAGGTCATAGGCCAGAAAACAATGCATGCAGTTTTCAGTAGCTGTCCTTTGCTGTTATACATTTCTTAATGGAATAGCTAAACAGAAGGTATGATCTTCTAAGAAAAAGGAATTACTACAATAGAAAGTAATCGACAATTAGAGGAGAGAAACAGAGTAAAAAAAAATTGGTGTGTAAAGCCAAGTGCTAGAGTAGAAGATAAAGCATTTTTCTACTCAAAAGGCTAACAGTTGAGGTAACTGACTTTATGTCATTTGTTCTTAAAATGTTTCAATGGATCCAAAGTTTCATCTGTGGAGATGCCATGCACCCTTACAAGAAGATTAAGCCTGACCCTGAACATCAGGCACCACCACTGTCCTCCTAACGGACAGGACTTTCTCATATTGCTAGGAGAAATAGCACAGACAGTGCAGATAACACAAGCCTACAACAACCAGCCAAGATTTTTTTAGCCATCATAATCTTAGCTGAGAAAAGGAATGGATTACCTGCAAAGGTCTGCATGTCTTTCAAAAACTGCTTTTTCTTCGGCTGCATTACCACACTGCTGGTGTTTTCTGTAGCAGAATATAAATCAGAAACAAATTACCTCATTACTATTGCTAAAAAATTGTAAAGAGTGGCTGAAATACCAGACGATTTTGCTGCCATCCATAAGGATCTCAAGGAACTGGAGTCCAACAAGGGGAAGCACGAAGTTCTGCACCTGGGGAGGAACAACTCCATGCACCAGTATGTTTTTGGGGGAACCCCAGCTGGAAAGGTGCTTGGCAGAAAAGGCCCCGGTGTCCTGGTGAACACCAAGTTGACTGTGAGCCAACAATGTGCCCTTGACGCAGTGGCTGACTGTATCCTGGGCTGCAGGAGGGGTGAGTGTAACCAGCAGGCAGAGGGAGGGAGGTGACCCTTCCTCTAATTGGCACCAGTGAGGCCACTGCAACCAGGTCTGAGCTCCCCAGTCTCACAAGAGTGATGTAGAGATACTGGAGACAGAGCAGAGAAGAAGAGACATAAAGATGGTTAAGAGGGGATTGTTTCTTGCAGCCCTGAAGATTGACCACATTCCTCTGTTACACCACATGCACCTTAAACAGTCAACAAGCACAAAAGATTACTTGGCACTCTGAGAAAAAAAGTGTGGTCACCATAAACAATCAAGATCACATGCTAATATGGACAGAGAAGTTAATACCTTTGCCTTTATGCAGTTTGGGATTTCTGTAAACAAAGCGATCCAAGAATCTCATTAATGTGAAATCCTGCAAAGGGTCACCAGAGTACTGAATGTGATTCCCCTGAGAAGAAAAGAAAAAAAACACCCAAAACATAAAATCAATAAGGTTTTCATTTTAGAAAGTCAACAACTAAACACAGATCACTCAAACTGTCCACAAACATTAAACACTTCAAAAAAATTAAAGACACTTGAGCATACTTTATCACACAGGCCTGACCAGTTAATACACTCCTGGACAGATTGTTATTTTTTCGAATTTCAATATTTTCTTAATTAAAAACCACTTTCTTCACTTTGATTCAGGGATCAACTGCTGTGCAATGTATTCTGCTAACAGTAGTTAATAATCAGCACTATTTGGATACCATATATTCAAATGAAAATATTTTAAATATGTATTTGTGTAGGTTTGAGTATTTTTGGCATGATCCCACAACAGTATTAAAAAAGACTTTGTTCTAACAACAGTGTTCCCCAAATAACCCACCTTAAATAAAAAGATAGAGCAAAACCCTAAAAAAAACATAATACCCATATTTCTATTGAGTTACCTCTGTAAGCAGTCTGCTTTAGATAATTCCATTAAAAGTTTTGCATCTGAGTGTATGTTACAGTGTTGCAGAGCTGCTATTTACCTGCAGAGTGCAAGGAAACTTTATACTGTATTTTTTTCAAATAGCAAAAGAAATTCACATAAAAATTAAACTTCAAAGCTACAGACTAGTAAAAGCACTTACTTCCAGAATTGTTTTGGCAAATAAGGCCACAGATGGATGAAAATGTTCAGAAAGCTGAAAAATATGAATCATTTATTTATTTCTACTTCAAAAATAAATGCAGTTATTACTTATGTTGACTTATCAGACTCTGGACAACACCACTATGTCATAAGACCACTCTTTAACTCAAGAGATAACATGCAGACACATGCAGGAGTGGAATGCTAATATGCTCTTCCCTTGAACAACTGAATAACTTCAAGTTCTAATCTTATGTTTGCGTTAACTACATACCTTCTCCCAATTTTAATTAATTCAACACTAAAAAGCTTTAGTGATAAAAGCTAAGATCCAAAAGTCAAAAAATATTATTGTCCAAATCTCCACTTAAAAATTCCTATTCTCTCCTCCGGAATATCAGCATTATACACAACATGTACAAGCTTAAAGCAGAACAGTATGTGGCTTAACCTTTCTGTTGCATTACCCAGGTAGCTACTCCAAGAATAACCAAGTTAACTTTCTTGCCTTGATACAAGGCCCACACTAAGAAACACAGTGATCAGCAACACAAGAATGCCTTACCTTCTTCAGTTCCCAAAGGCTTGTATTTTCAGCACCACAGTACAAAGGACTTCGGTGCATAGGATCATACAAAGCTCCACTCTTCCTGCCTGGGGGGCAGAGGAGATGAAAACTACTTAAATTTTTCCTGAAAACCCTTGCTCTGTTCCAAAAGGTCCTCAGAGAAGAGTGAAACTAGTAGTGGGTTCAAAGCTAGATGAAGTTTTTTAGCAAGCTTCACAAGCAAATGATCAATTACACATCCTAACCTTAGCTACACTGCTCTGAAGGTGCTTCAACTTGGAAACAAAAAACTCCTGAGCCTGTCTGTTGCTTAGGCACAAATGCAATAAACCTTGTAAAGTAAACTACAGTAGCAGATTCATACAGTCTCTTCATCACTGCTGAGTTAACAGCTAAAGAAAAATTATTATGACTGATTGCTTTGAATCAAACATCAATTTGAAAAACTAATGTTTTAATTGATTTTGCAAGTTTGGATCAATGCATTAATGTTATAGAATGTTAGAAGTTAAAGACATTGTATTTTCTTGACAATTTACCTCCCATATTCAGATGATGCACCCATGAAGCCGTTGAACTTGAAGTGTTTATTTTAGCAGAATTTTCCGCTGTGCTCCTCTCTTCACCTTCTACTTCTTTGTCAACATCCACAAATTTTTCCTCAGTCTCTTCAGCCTCTTCTTGATCCTTAAAGCACTCTTCATCATCTGACTCCTAAACAACAAAAAATGCTAGCAAGCAGCTTTTCCTTTGCAGTTTTATTCGGATTTATTACAAAAATGCACATGTAGTGCTTAAGAAGCTACTTTAAAATATATTATAAAAAAATAATGGCCAGTATTTAAAAAATACAGATTTTGGGCCCTGATATAGGGCTTAAAATTGACCTTTGCAGCTTACATCACACAAGTGTAATGGTTTGTCCTCACCTGAAGAAAAAAAAAAAGAAAATAAAAAAAAGCTTTTGGGTGAAGAAAGTTTACCTGCTTACTTATACAACATTTAGTAAAATAATCCTCACTCCATGAATGAATTGCTCAGGACCCACTAGAAGGCTTAAAACACCTTCAACTATGCAGATCTTTAAGGTAGTTATAATTGTTCAAGTGCCTTCTCCCATAACATCACATCTTAGCAAACCCTCAGGTTACTAATAAACAGGTTAGGGAAAGGTGCTTATGAAACTAGTGTTTACTGAAAAAACAATCAGATAAAGAAATCATCTTATACCACATGATCCTGTAACTGGACCCTTAACTCTGGTTTTACTTTCAGAAGCTCAGACAGAAGGTACAGGGTTCCACAAATGAAGGGCGGCATTTGTCCACAAGTGACTTGAAGTAACCTCTTCACAAAAGCCTTCACACGCCGTAACACTACATCTGCCTTCAGAGATTTATAGACAAGATTAAGAAACATGGATGGCTTTGACCATGTTGCTAAAGCAGGATCTAGAAGCTTCCTGTAGAACACACAGGAGAAAAGATTGTTGTCACAATACATGTAAGAGAATAATTACTATTAACAATCGTCTGAATTTCTCAGAGTGCCATCCAAAGGACCTGCTTCCCCCCCACCCCAGAATCACTACAACCAACCCTGAACTGTCAACAGCTGTGCAATATTTCTGCATATAAAACACTGCAGATTAAGGAAAACCAAACCTCTACCACTACACAAAAAACCTCTAAGAAAACGTGAAGAAACTGAGTTAAATTGAAAACAGCTTCAAAATTCAAGATAGTCAGAGTAAGAAACTGATTTATTAGGATATTCAACAAAAATAGAAAGCAAATGGTTAGCAACTAGCATGCTTCACAGTCAGACCAGATATAGGTGTCATCATGCTCATTTTCTACTCCACTTCTTTTTCAGACAGCTGGGCACAGAAAGGCCCCTAAATACACTGCACTATTTGTGTTCCCTTTCTAAAAATTAGCAACTTCCCTTTGGTCAACTAAACAGAAGCTTGTAAGAATCCTACAAAGAATCTAAACAATCAGCTGCAACCAAAAATAAATATAATAGTAAAAAGATACATTTATAACATTAGGCTTTCCAACTGTACAAAATAAATAATCTAAACAATTTGTAAACGTAATTATTTCCTCGTCGTCACACACCCCCCCACACTGGAATAAAAGGGAAAAATATTTTAGGCTATTATGTGACTAAACCACACTATGTGTAAAAGTGATTTTAGAAGAAGTAGTTATATCTGTAAGTTTCAAATAACATCTGGAATTAAAACATGCCACCTGAATATACCACAAAGCATCCTGAAATGATCATGTTGTGTTCTCAGGACCTATCACTGCTATTTGTTTTATCCCCAAGTCAAAGAAATCACAAGCATTTCCTTCTAGCTCATAGAAAACATCAGAAATTTTTAGCCAATGAGACACAATACTTCTAAGATCTTAAAAGCAACATGTTTCTACAACTTTAAATTAATAGTGACTACTCATAAAATGAAATGTCACTTACTTGTATAGTGCTGTGTAGTACCTGTCCGATACAGTCTGCTCAGAGTCCATCACTTGAAACAGCAACATCAGGGCCTGGACACTGGTACCGAAGTTCACAAGATGCAAAACTTTAAACAATGTGTCCATTTGTTCTTTCACTTTCTCATCACCAGTCTCAGCATAAGGGTAAGCTCTGTTTACCCCGCAAAGAAGAGCACTGAGCATTTTGGATTCAATGTCTTTTTTCTTAACACAGTTCCGAAAAAAGGAGAAGTACAAAGTTATCAGCTTGGTAGCCAATGCACTTTCTTCATGACTGAGGACTATCTGATTTAGAAAGCAAATGGCATAATATTGAGTTTTTACATTAATGTTTGTCCGGTACAAAAGCCTCTCCACCTCACTGCACACTACTCCCTTCATATTGGGATGCTTGTGAAGTAATGTCTCTAAAAGATAAGAGGCTTTGGTGGCAATTTTGTTCTGAGGGTCTCCCAGTTTATTTACCAGCTGAACAAGCAGAACCTTCTCCTGCTCAGGCTTGTTACAGAGAAGCTCGTGGGCAACTGCCAGCGCTCGGGATTTCGTTGCTGTCAGAGAATCATGACTCAGTGTTTCTAAGGTCTGCACAAACTCTGCCACCTGCAGTTTCAGGTGATGCTCAAAGTACCACAGTATCAACCGTCTGTCTCTTGAATCCCTATTGCCACTTGACATCTTCTCTATGTTGTTAAACGGTCGCTGTGAGAAAGACCATAGTTTTCTATTGTCTGGCAAGAGATCTGAAATGAGAAGCTCCTTGAAAGTATCCAAAGCCATGAGGCTCTGATGCCTGCTGCCCTTTTTCTTTATGAGGTTTACCAAGTTCTCAACAAACTGGAGACTGTGGACAGCGCTGTCCTGAATAAGAAGGGTCATTGCTGCCATCCTGTCAGCCAAGGTACCTGACGACACAACAGTTTTCATCCATGCTGAAGAGGCCCCCTTCTGATAATCTGTCTTATTTTTATACAGGTCTATCTCATGTTGGTACAGCTTTTGTGCCAATGCTTTATACTCAGACAGAAGCATCTGATTTTGTGGCTCTGAAGAGAATTCGTTGGTATATTCTAGGTCATACCACTTGCCCCCTGGTTTAATCAGTATCACTTGCCTAGCATGAAATTCAAAGTCTTCTTCCAGCTTCTCTTTCTTTGCTGAAAGATGCTGTTTCTGATCAGCACCAGCTTGCTTCTTCTTGCTGTCCTTCACACCACTTGCCTTTTCCTTGATTTTTTTTTCTTTTTTTTCTTCTAATGAAGGGGGCTTCATTTCTTTCTTGCTTTTCTCCTTCTTTGAGGACTTCCCTTTCTCCTCTTCGCAGCCATCGTCATCCTCCTCCTCCACCACCAGGCAACTTTTGGCATACTTGCCGAGCCCCAGTTTGCTGACAAACGCCTCCAGCTCCCCTTCCTTCAGGTCGTCGATCGCGTCCTTCTTGCCGCCGTCCACCACCTCCTCCTCCTCGTCCACGGCGCACAGCATCAGGTAGTCTTGCTGCGGGGCGGCAGCAGGCGGACGTTACAGGCGGACCTGGCGCGAGGCCCAACGGCTCCCCACACAAGGGCCGGGCCGGGCCCCCTCGTGCTCGTGCTCATGCTCCCGCTCCCTCCCGCCCCCTTTACCTTGGTACCACCGAGGCGCAGCACCTCTTCCAGCGTGAACTCTCCGGCATCTCCATCTTCTCCTTCTTCA
>VWZY01002360.1:444010-466116 GCA_013399075.1 Chloroceryle aenea
TGTTTATACAGCTCAAGTATAAAATCTGAAATTTAAAACCAGACTGCATCTACATTATTACAGTTAGAATGGAAGATAGCAATGGCTTTGATGAAATTTTGTCACTTGAACAAGGGAAGTTTAAAAAAAAAAACCACACTGCTTCCCTTGCCCAACTGGGCAAATACCAGACCATCAACTTCATAGGTGATTGTTCTGGTTCCACAGATGAAAAAGTAATGCCTCTCTGAAGAATCACTCCTGAAACCCTGCCTTAACAGGATGGCAAGGCTAAGGGGCAAATTCTGCCCCTTCTGACTTTCTTTGCACTGCCTCAACAGCACAGAAGGGGAGAATGACCCCCTGTGTAGGAGTGGCAGGGACTGCCACCAGGCAAGTCCCCTGCACAAACCTGAGAAAAACCTGTGCAAGGAAGAGAACCCATGGTTGTTGGAAGAGCAGAAATGCTCTGCCCACTGCTAGCTGTATGAGACTGCCATACAGTCTACACTGACGTGATGTACAAAGTTTGATATGTCATAACAGGGAAGCCAGAGTTCAGCCTTTACTAACTCAGACACCTACAAAATGCAGTGGCAGTCAGATTAAGGGCAAGAGGAAAAGAAAAAGTGGGTTAAAGACCCAAACCTACCTGTGGGTACATACTCCTGCAACTGCCACTGACTTAACTGCCAGGTCACTGTCATAGCAAGCAGCTGCTAGCCCTGAAATAACCTTGTAAAATTTTATGTATAACAACAACTTAGAAATGTCTGCTTGCCTGCTTCTTTACCTGAATATCAACAGTAGAAAAAAAAATTATCTACAGACATACACACAAAGAAAAAAAAAAAGTCTTTGAGTGACCCCAAAGCCTCTCACTTTGCAGTTCAAGCCTGTATCAGTATTTTTAGAAGTATTGCAAACCAATCTCCAGCTAAGCAGCTTGGCCTATCAGGGATACGTACAGCCATTCAGCACCTTAGAGCAGCACAACACTGTTATCCCACAGAGAGGAAAAGATTTTGCCTTTTCCATTTTTTAAAATAGGACACACAAAAAAACCCCAACCCTCTTTCATTTGCATTTAGCATTCATGGCCTCAAGTTTCTTTGAAATACCATAGGCATCAACTGTTACACTGTCCTCTGCGGGAATCACTTCCAAAGAACATTGCTGCTTCCTCTCTCTAGTGCCACAAGCCCAGTAAATAGCTGGGAATCCACCAACAGAGGCACCTTCATAAAAACCTGAATGAGTAGTTTGGTTTTGCACTCTTCATTCAGCTCAATATCGCTGAGCACAGTAAAGAGGACAGAAGGGGCTGCAGGTTAAAGTCAGAAGGCAAAGCCCTTTCTCCTACAATCCAGCTGCCCTGGCAGAAGCAACAGGTGATTTGATGTCCACTGTTACTCCTAGGTTTTGAGCAGAGTTAAGATACAAGCTAGCAAGTTACAAACTACTCCTGATGTAAGTCCAGGGAACCTTAAAACAAATTAGAAAAACGTTAGAAAAATTAAAAAAAAAAAAAATCAAAAACGACAGAAGAAAGCTGCATGTATTTTTCCCTATTCTTCCACATCCCCCTGGTAGAAGCTGTTTTTCCAGAGTGAAAAGATCTGCTACATAAAGTCTTGTGTGCTCTCGGTGTTTTACTTGTGTAGCTCTAAGGCAAAATGCCTTTGGTGTGTAGCAATGACACGTGCCAGCCTCACACAGCAACACACTGTTGTGGCTTATTGCTCCAACAGACAAAGGGCTAGCCTAGCTGTGATTGTGATCTCATTAGATCATCAGGCAGCATTTCAAGAGGAATGTAAGAAGTTACAGGGTTTTCTTTTTTTGGGGGATATCTGGAAAAAGTTCAGTTAGGGCAAAGACACACATATTTAACATCTTAACAGCAGCAAATTATTCCTTCATCTATGAAGCTGCAATCAACCTAAACCACCATGTTTTGCTATTGGCCAAAGTATTCCGCATGGATTTCTTTCAACAGGCTCTTTTCACCGTGCACAGTTTAGGAAATGGGAGATGTATCTAAGTAACAGAAAACAGGAAAACAGTCCGCAATGGCTTAGTAAATAGGGATTAGAAAACCATTACAAAATTCTTACTGTGTAGGCTATGAAAAAAAACCAAAACCAACAACCAACAACAAAACAAAAAAACCACATACACACACAAACAACCAAAACCAAACCTTGAAAAAACACACAGTTCCATCTGTACACATGTAGCCACACAGGTCAGTGAAATGTTACCCAACGGGGCTTATCCCACTGTCCAGTAACTACTTGGAGTTAAAGTCAGAGATGGAGAAAAGCTTGTTAGATGACAGTCTATTCCCATGTCGATGCAGGACCCTCTGGGGACTTCATACACTGAACTATGCGTACAGCATTCAGAAAGAGCAACAGTTGTTCCAAAAACTTCTCTTCAGTTTCTGTCTGGAGTATCCTTCTTTGCTGCAATTCAGCATAATGAATAAATCAAGGGTCTTCTTCCATGTCATCTGGATTAGGAGCCATAATAAAATGCTGGGGGTACTCTAGGTTGTGTTCATAAGCATGTTCTTTCCAGCGTGCATCATCACTCTCGTGAGTAATGTAACGTTCTCCAATGCGCGTTTCAAATTCTCTCAGGTCGAGCCAAGTCTGATAATCCTAAGGAGTAAAAGAGATTTAAGTAAACAGTTTAAGAAACAGCAGCACTGCATTCCCTCAAATAAATTCTGCCATTTGTCTCTACTTTTAGTACAAATAGCCACAAGACATAATCAAGAAGATCTGTTGAAAAGTAAACACACAAAAAAAAAAACAAAACAAAGAAACCACTCCCCCAAGGACCTCGAGAGTGTGTCCACAAAGAATGGTTCAAAAGTAAATAGCCTAGTATTGAAGGTTGTAATACAGTAAATCATGAAAACTTTTTGTAAGGAGGCAGCTATGTTACCTTTATTATGAGATTGTGTATATGTATAGTGTGTACATATATATTCACATACATGAAATTATATTCATTCTAATAGTGTTTGTACTCAAAATTAATTGTATTTTCCCCTTAATGCCTTTTAAGTTATTTGTATGCATGGATATGCACATACAGTATTGTGACACCACTGTGAAAGGAGCCCATGGCAAAGCAGCAGATAAATTCCGTTCCAAACAATTCCATTCTAAACCGGCTGTAAGTTACAGCACACACCTGCTCATGTGTCCCCCTCAGCACTGCACAGTGTTTGTCTCTATACTGACTGCAGTCGGGCTCCACACCCTCATCACTGCCTGCTCTCATGAGAGGTGCCAAGAGGCCAGGGAGACAGTAAGACAATTTTCCATGAGGAACAAAGCCATCAACAGATGGGCAGAATCCCAGAGCACATAAAATGTAAAGGTAAAACCAGAAATACTCAAGCCTCCATGAATGCTTGTTAACAGACTTTGATAGTAGCAGATCTAGTAAACCTCTGAAGGATTTCATCCCCAAAGAAATCATTATTCACTCACTATAAACGTAGTGTAAAAGGCAGATGGATTTACCTGTAACCATGGGTGACTAAGGGATTTGTCAACACTGAAACGTTTTCTCATCTTCACTTGAAGCAAATTGTTTATTAAATCAATGGCTGATGAAGAACAGAACAAAAATTATATTGTTTAAATACTAAACACCTCTATCATCATTCACATGCTTCAGTGAAAGTCAATTTTTTATATGTGTGTATATCCTACTGTACTCTTTTAAACTTAATCAAGCTCTTGAATTTTCTATTTAGCTTTATGTTAAATGAGGATGCAAAATAGGTATGGGGTAAGCTTCCCTCTTCCTTTGATGGAAACCTTAAAAGCTTTACTAAATTACTCATTAACCCTTTTCCCTACTGATTTTAGTGGTTTTCAGAAGTGCCTAAATAACTTGGAACGTAATCGCGTGTTCCAAAATGATGTAAATACTTCCACTGTTGTATATTTTTCTATATGCCCTCCCACATCTACCTGTGTGTTAATCATATATACCTTGCTAAGAAAAAAGCTGTCTCTGGAGAGCTCTAGAGACAACTTTGTAAACTTCTAGATTGTTCTAGAACCTGACATTTAGATCCAGGTTTTGTTTCACTTTCCAATGTACAAAACTAAAATTCCAGATCCAATTTTGAACCATTTCTGTAATTATAGTTTAGATAATGTATGTTTTGAAATCAGCATTCATCAAATACTCACACATGCTTTGACTTTTCTTGAATAAAAACATTCTAATAGAGAAAATTAATTTCTTTACCTTCACTAGAAATTTCCTTCCAAGGATTTGGTGGGTACATAAATGCTGCATTTTGAATCTGATCATTTATATCCTCATCTTCATTAAATGGGAATGTACCACTAAGGCTCACATAGACAATAACTCCTACCGACCACATGTCTAGAGAGCGGTTGTAACCTTTACTCCTGAGCACTTCAGGGGCAAGATAAGCAGGTGTCCCCACCACAGAGCGCCTGAAAGATTTTTCACCAATGATACGTGCAAAGCCAAAGTCACAGAGCTTTACCTGCAAAAGAAATACATTTTAAGCTGAGAAATCTCTGCTTGATCGCCAAAGCATGCTACTGCCCAAGACCAGGGCAGTACTTGATACCCTTTCTGCCATCATTTAAACATTGTATGCACTAAACCAGGGACAAAATATTACATAAGCCAGTCAGTTAAGGTTTTAGATTGATAGTTTTGCACACTGTGGATCAACCATGCTTCAGACCAAGACTTGAACTGGCCTCGCACAGACTCGGGTCTGAGGCAGTCCGTGTAGTACACGGCCACAAGCATGCAAGTAATGATAAAACCTTCGTTCCAAACTTGGCTCATTTTCAGAGGCGAATCCACACCCTCGGAAGACACAGGACCAAACTTAAAAAAGGACAGGAATCTCAGCCAGTTCACGCTCCTAAATCATATTCCTGAAACTGGAGGCTTTAGCTGTACCAAAATCAAACTATGAGTTTTAGCTAGAACTCAGACCCAGTGAGCTCTAGACAGAAGAGTCCAATAATCACCCAAGTAAAAAAGCATCAACAGCTGATGCCTGCACTGATGCTCAAATCTTCATAATTCTGCGACAGCTCCTTAATTTGAACAAAGCAGGCATTTGATCTGGATCCCTCTTATCTGTACAAGTCTAACCAAGAAACCCTCCCCTCATGTTGTGAGAGATGATTCACCTCTGAGGGGAGAGAAACTGAAACAGACCACTGAATATAAAGCTAGGCTAAGAGTTGGAAAGCCAAAAAAAGAAAAAAAAAAAGACAACAATGCATGTAGTTCAAGTAATTCTAGTCAGTTGAACAATCCAGTCTGAGGTCACCTTTTAAACCATAATGCCTCTAACAATAAAAAAAAACAACAAAAGTGATTATAAGTATTTTTAATCTTCACTCACTTGAGGGAATGGCTCTGCTGATGCTAGTAGTACATTTTCTGGTTTTAAATCACAGTGCACAATATTCTTGAAGTGTAAATTCCTCAAAGCAACAAGTATCTACAAAAAGAAAGGAACATTTTCAGAACCATTTAAGTGGATCAGAAGTGCCAAAAGCCACACACACTAAATCAATTTGTATCAACACAGCCTTCAAGAATTAGTCTGTATATATTGTGCAAGTGCTGGTTTTTCTAGATTATCAAGACTTGAAACTGATGGGGTTTATTTTCCTGGGTTTTCAAACCCCCCCTTCTCCCTTACTGTTTTGGCATGCATCTTTCTACATCCATAATGTTACATCTCGGGAAAGAAATGCAAAAAAATTACATGATTAACATGCAAAATTCCTTCCACGTTTAATCAATTTTCATTAGCTGCGGAGCCCTAATAACAATACAGAAAAGTCTTTCTCCAAACTCCATTCTCACATAATTACAAAAGATAAATCTAGCCTTTCCTCTCAAAGTAGAGACACAGAATGCCAACCTGAGTGACCATGAACTTAGTTATTCGTTCTGGAAGTCGACTTTTCTCACTGGAAAGAATCATCTCTAGCATATCCCCGTGTAGCTTTTCCATCACAACAAAGACCCGTTCTGGGGTTTCAAACATACATTCCAGGTTCACAATCCCAGGGTGGTGCAAATTCTAAAATAAAATAGTACAGGTACATCACTAAAAAACTGTATGAAATACCCTGAATTACAGAGAAATGTTGTACGACAAAGGAAAAAGCAGTTCAGTGGAGAGTTGGAGTTGAAAAAAATAGAATGTCTGAGGCAAGAAACTAGCTTGAAACAAACATCAACCCATGAAACATGCCAGTTATAACTACTAAGACCAATTTGTTTTAACACAAATTATGCATAATAGTTAAGTTTACAGTTGATACAATCAGTAGCTTGAGTACAGAACACACTAGTAACACTCATAGATTGAGGAGCCAGTAGTGGAAGACAGCAAAAAATAACACAGAATTTCCTGCAATCTGCAGGAGACAGCATGGAACTGAAGTACATCTTCTGTGGATCCCCTACAAGGAGCAGATACCAACCCCAAGTTATCAGCTCTACCAAATACTACCCTAGAATCCCTGCTCTTCTGAGATTCCCTCTTACAAAAAGACTCAGAAATCACACATGCAGACTTATAAATCAATTCAGAGCACTTCCATTACAAAGTCTCATTAATGGCTTATGTGAGACCAAACTCCAATGTGATCCAAAAATAGTTTTGTACCTGGAGAATGGCTACTTCATTACGAAGCTGACTTTCCTGTTTAGTTGGAAATCTCATCTTGTCAATGACTTTGATAGCCACATCTCTTCCAGTCTTCCTGTGTTTTCCTAAACAGAAAGTCTATGTCAGCCATCAAGAGGCAGAAGAAATTCATAGATATAAAACACTACAGCAGAAATTCCTTTTTTGGGAAAAAAAAGTATATTCTGTTCAAATGTACAGTATTACTACACTTATATTTAAAATTGCAACTGGTAGATGAGTATTGAGAAATGATCAGCCTTAACAGGAGCACTGTAGATAAGCTAGTTACTACTCTGTTGTCTGGTATGCACATTGACATTAGGTGTAGTAGATGAAGCTTTTTAAGTACATGAGCAAGTACTACCTACTCTCACAGGATATTGCCCCTCTTCTGTGAAAAAAAAGCAAAACAAAACCAACAACAAAACCATTCAGAACCAGTATGAAGAAAGAACTGCAAGTCTTCTCTAGCAGTTTCATACTTTCATGGGCACCACATGCACAAGAAATTATAAGGGAACATTAGAGTAACTGTGCCACAAAGAACAACATGTTAACACCCATGGGCAGTCTGTTGTGATTAAAAAGCTCTAAAAGATTGTGATTAAAAAAAAATTAAAAAATAATGTGCTGATACCACCAAATGCTATTCCTTGCCGCAAGCTGCATCAGCTACACAAGAAGCATTCTGCAATACCCAGACAGGATGTTTCAAGGGCCAAGTGAGTAGCTGTAAATGCTTATCCAGCTTCTCCACAACTGCTAGACAGGCTTCTAGCACATTCACATCAAAGAGGCTAATGGGATCACACACTGCAAGAACTTGACAATCTAAGACATTTAATACTAGACTAATATAGAACAATAAGTCTGCACCAAAGAATAAAAAAAGTCATTCTCTGCTCAGTGAGGGGTTTGGGAGCCATTTTAGAAAAAGGTGTGACACAGCTACAGTGCAAATGGCACAGAGGACTCTACGGGCACTGCTACAGGGAGCCCAGCTACGCCTCGCTAACCACCCAGCCAGGCCTCACCTGCTGCTCTGCAGTCAGTACCGGTGGCCAGGGCCTAGGCAGGGCACAGGAATTTCTCCAAAGGCCGCTGCGCCAAGCAACTAATGCACCTGCCTTAAACAGCATCATGAATAAAGGGTCAAAAGCAGGCTTATCTCTACCAGACAAAGTAAGGCAGTTAATGGAGACATCACTCAAGGTCCAAAAGGATTTACAAGGTTACCAAGTAGAACTAACAGTTGGCCAGCAAAAAATAAATATTAAAAAAAGATTACATTAGTCCTAAGGAAAGCACACACTGTATAACGGACTGTCAAAAGGCAACAGCTTAAAGCCAGAAGTCTCAAAAGAGAGATCTCTTGAGAGAGAGGTTTTGTCATTTTCTCTGGAATATATTAGCAATTTTTAGGCAAAGTATTAAAAATTACAGCACCCAGCTATGATTTAAATAAAACCTTAGATTCAGGGAAAATGAGTCTGGCTCCTCTAAACATCAAATTATCTTGAAATATAGCAGAAATACTATCAATTATGAACTAGTTACAAAATCCAGAAGATAAATGATAGGTTGGAAGAGAACATAAAGGAAAACTACCAAACTAACAAAGCACTGAACTACAGAGGCTACACTACAGCTAGAAAATGAACATGAAGAAAGATTACCAGATTTACAATTTGTAAATCTTTGTCAAGAATAGAGGACACAAAAAAACACACAAAAAATATTATAAAATATATTATCAAAGCCTTTTGTAAGCATTTATTATGTTTATAAGCATTGAATCATGTAAAATACCAAGCTGAGATATATCTAAAGGCAATTCAGGTGAGTATATATAGAAATAAAATCAAAACATTAAAATACTGTCTGCATTTGTGGGTGTTCTATTCATAAGAGAGTGAGCAAACTGATTCACACTATGCTTTAAGAAATACAGAGGGGCAGAACAGACCTCTCTCAAGAGTAATGTAAAATCAGACTACCAAACTAACTACATGTCCACCAAGCAGTTCAGAACTAATAGAGAAAGGTATTTAATTAACTACACAACTGACAGAGAAAAATCAGAGCCACAATACTTCCTGACTAGAAAGACAACCTGACAGAAGCAGAAAGTTTACCACTTTTAAGTCATTAATTACTTTTTCTTTCTTTCTTCTCAGATTTATGGACTATGGTCTGGCAGAAATTTGTAGCAAAACTGTTTGCATAAAATATGTCAATATGTTTGCATAAGCACTGTCAAACCATACACTAAAATATGTATTTTTCTAATTGCTTTTGGGCACACCTTTCAGATATCATTAAAAACAGACAGCCTCCTTAAATACATGACTTCTAATAGTGTATAATACAGACAGTGTTAGAATTTGCAATTAAAAAAAAACAAATCATCAACCAAGGCCAAATTCAGACTCAAGGCTGCTTTGTGGTTAAAGTGCAATGCATATTATGTGGTTAAAGTACAAGTGGTTAAAATGCAATGCATATTCTAAACAGATTTTGATGCCAATGCAAAAACCATAAATGCAAAAAATGAATTGTAAGAAATACTGTATTTAATACAGTAAGAAATACTGTATTTACAACTGTAGAAAGACATGGTAAAGTAATCCAAACACTTTTAACAAGGTAAACTTCACCTAGACATTCTAGATACAGCAAAGTAATGATAAAAGGGATAATTATATCAAGCAGACATTCCAGTTTAAATGCATAATGAAATCTAATGTACCTTACCTCCATATACAATACCAAACTGACCAGAACCCAGCACTTCATCAGCAAATATTTGGTACACAGAGCTGATATCCTAATGATTGAAAAGAAGAAGTCACAAATATAAGGAGTAAGTAATCAAAACATTCCCAAGCATATTGGTTAGTACTGGCCAAGCTGTATTTACACTTCAGACAAATTAAACTTTGCAAAGGGTGCCATCATTAACCTGAATGGAACAGAAAAACACAACAAACTGTTCCTGAAAAGGATCCCTCCACTTAGCTGCACTGTGAGCAGGGATATACATTCATACAAACAGCTGTGCCAGGAAAGCAGGTAACTTCCTGTATACAACACAGACTTCTTTAGCTACAACACCTTGATGCCTTGATGTCTTATGCAGACACTTTTACCACCAATTAATTCATAACACCCAGGTAAATAAACACCATTATTATGCAATGCACAAGACTCACCACATTCTCCTGGACCTGGCAGTTTGAAACAGAGATGCTTAGAGATAACTCTTCTGCAATAAAGAAGATATAACTGAGTAAGTAAATAAGAATAGCATGCTTTTTTTTTTTTCCTAGTAAAAAGGAGGAAAAAAAAACAAAAATAAAAGAAAAACCCCTTACTGACTTCTAACCCAGTCATGGTAAAACAATTTTTATTGATTTTCTGCAGAAACATCATACTCTGAAACACAGATTTCACAGATTGATTAGATAAACAGCCCCAGGAGTTTTACTGGGATTGTCTATTTTTGTCGTATCACTGATTACAAAAATAGTAGAACAGTGTGAGAGTGTATAGTGTAGAGAGCTCAAGAATCAAACACAAGAGTAATGTGGCAAATGTATCAGAGTTCATTAAATTACTAAGAATTTCTGGTAGCAATATATAAAAAAAAGGGAAGAAGACCAGGTAGATCCCTTATTGTCAAATGCATGCAGTTACTAATTTTCTGTGGTATCAAAATATAGACAATCAATGCATAAGAAAAGGAAACAAATCAAGCAGAGGAAGTAACTGAAGACCTGGTAATTAAAAAAAAAAAAGCAATAAACCCTGTAATATAAACAAAATTTGTTTCATGGATAAACCACAGAAGCCTATGAATCTTTGGAGTATAAGACCACATCTAGGAAGCATAATTTGCAAGTAAAAGCACCAGATGAAGATACAGAATTTTCCAGCCCACAGCAGATGTTCACACAAAGCTTTCATTACAAGAATAGTATTTTGATGCGCAGACAAGAGTTACATTGAAGAAAGCAGAACCACATCCTTTTCCTTTGACTTCTAAGACAGAGGTGCAGCATTCTCAGACAAATGGACACCTATCATTTGTTAACCTTACCCCTTCCCCCTCAAAAAAAGTAGAATATATTCACCTGCAAGGTGCATAGAAGATATGCCACAAATTTACTAGCACTTTGAAAAGAGCCTTTATGACCCTAAAAGCCTTGAGCTTTAAAAATGCAATTGCAGAGAACAAAGAAAAAGTCTGTATCTGATTTTTGCCACCTGTGCTTTATCTCAAAGAAGGAATTTACAGACTAAAGACAGCAACAAATACAAGTTCTCAAAGACGCTCTAAATACATCTGAAATATGAACTGGAATTACAGCCTTGTGTATACCTACTGGTTATTGACTACAGTCAAGTCTGTGTTGGAGTAACAGTACAGAACACAAGAACAAACAAGAAAGAATGCAAACAAAAACATTACTAAGGTCAATACAAACTGCAGCAAGATTTAAACAAGGGAACTAGAAAGTGATGGTAGAGTCTTTGGAACTGTTGAAAGAACACACACTGAACCCTTCTTCACAGATGGCTACAGAATACAAAGTATCTGGTAGGTAAAGATTGAGTAATTCCTTCCAAATAAATCCATTTTTCTAGTGTCTGAAATGCGTAAGAATAAGGGCTGAAAAACTGTCACTTCTGAAGAAATCAGTAATGCCAGGATTCACTATGTAATCCATGCGAGGTAACAGTGTTCTAATCTCTTTTTTACTAATCTCTTTTTCATATACCACAAAGAAACATCCCACCCCAACCTCCAGGTACAAGGTGAGAAAGACCCTTTTCCATGTGTCAGTCTGGAAAAGCATCCTCATTTCTAGCTACTTCCTGGCCAGAATGTAGTATAAACTGACTAGCTCATGTCTTGTGGACATTATGACACTACAGATTCCCTAGGGCTGCTGCAAATATTTCAAGCACTAACAATATCTTCCTTTTCATTTAAAAGAATAGCTTTGAGGATTTGGTGTTTTTTTAACTAAAATTCTAATTTTCTTAAAGGCTTGTGGGATACATTTCATGGCTTACAATGTGTAGGAAGAAGCATGATGAATGGACATTTTGTGGGCTTTTTAAGAGTTTAAAAATCACTCTGAGTTGTCTAAGAACATGCAAACACTACTCCACAACTCATGGTAGTTTCTTATACCCCTACAGTCCAAAACATGCTAAAAAACTTCCTCTCTGTATCTACCACTGAAGCTTTTTCCCCTACCATTGTCAAATTTTAATTATTTTATTTTTTAAAGTTTATTATTTATATCTGAAAAAAATTGACTTTTGAACAAGCAACTGTCTTGGCAAGTCTCTCAGCAATGGTAAGCTGTTCTAGAAAACATATATACACACATACCCCAAAGTTCTCTTTATTTGGAAATAGGGAATTTTGCATCAAAAGTGTAATTTTCTTTCCTGTGTGTATGGCCAGCTATGAGGTACTGAGTTACAGGTCTATTTCTTCACTGTAATCAAATACAGATACCAGCACTGGCATTTCACGTCTACCGTTTCAGACCCCAATTGTGTTTTCAGAAAGTGCCTTTATCTCAGACTAGTGTTTACAACATGTTCTGAACTGTTGCTGATGCAGAGTAGCCAGATATCAGAGACAGAGCAACTAAACTCAGAATCTCCTGCAATATAAAATTTCACTAAAAGAAGATTAAGGAGTAGCTGGAAGATAAAAAGAAACTGAAGAATGAAGTAATAAATCTCAGCATAGAATAAATTAATGTTGTTGCAAGAACAAGGAGCTGTCTGAAGAGAAAGAACACAATATATAGTTTAGTGGAGACTTGATAATGAATATGATCCTATGCCAGAGAAAGAAAGGGAGGGCAGGTGCAGAAAAAGAAGAGGGTACTTTTTCTTACTGGCCAGAGCTCAGAAAAAGTTCTTTCCATCATCATCAGTATTTACATTAGATCACTAATTCATTTTCTTCTCAGCTGCTGTCACCTCACAGATTTAAAAAATTTATATATAATAGGAGATAACATCAAAAAGCATATAAATTCAGATCTTTCAGCATATATGTAACTAATTTGAAAGCATATATTTATTAAAGTATATCAGAAATACCTAACTCATGGTCCCTTTTTACATGCAGTGGCTACGTGTGAGTTCTTAATGCTCCTACAATAAAGCTCTGCAATATGCATTGATATTGTAAATCTGATTCTTACCTACTGCTTCCTGCTACAAGAGATGAAAGGATTTGCCCACCCTCCCCAAACCTGAGTGACCCTTTTTAGAGACATGAGGAAAATGATGGACCACATTCAGCAGAGAATAGACAATACCTCACTCTAAGTAAGCACTTCCCTGAAAGAAGTCTCTACCATTAACAGCTTCAGAGTATGAAAAATAGTGCCTTGTCTGCCTGCTTACTGTGATCTTTTCCTTGTCCTGCAGCAGCACAAACACTAGCTTGAGGAGTGACTGGCATCAAAGCCTGACGAATGGCTTTCTCCCAGCCCTGAGCTACGTCAAGTCCAACTCCGGTGGCAGCAAGAACAGGACTGTGATGACTGCTGCCATTGTTTTCGCCAACAAAGTACACCATCGTGTCAGTGATGATCTCAAAACAGTATGGGTTGCTGCCCTGCACCACGTTTGAAAAATCTCGAGGCTGAGTCACCTGGAGAATTTCTGAAAGTGGAATCTCCTGAAGAAAAATATTAAAGATTACAAAATGAAAATGCACATAATATTTTAATAACTTAAAAGTGTTTGCAAGGAAATCAAAGCAAATATGTCAAAATACCAAAACCCAAAAATATCAAGAGTCATAACTAATGTTAAACTGTGTATGACCATTGCCCACCCACTGCTTTCTGAATTCCTCTGTACAAGCCTAGAGAGACTTCCAGCCCCACCACAGATTTCTCCAGATAACTACTGTTTTCTGTACAAAGTGTATTTATATTCAGCATGAGACATGACCCCACCACATACAAATGATGCACAACTAATGAATGACCATTTTCTCCCTGTAGCTTATACAGGTTAGCTAGAGAAGAAAATGACAGGAGAAAAAAGGGAAACACAACAACATCAGGAAGAGGATGCATTTTGGGTAAAGAGTCCCTTTTATACAGATATTAACAATTCCTACTGACAACTCTGCCTTGTCAGTTTAAGACTGTGGTACAAGCAGTACTAGAGAACAGATCTGAATGAAGAAGTGGTTGCAAGTTCACACTAGCTGGAGAAGGACATTCCACATACACAAGACAGTGTACAGGTGCACATCACTTGCAAGAGCAGTGAACAAGCAAGTGAACACCGGGCTAGCATCAGGGGGATAAGAGACAGTAGCTGATGAAAGGCAAAAACTGTTAATGATTCTAACAGCAAAGACAACCTGAGGTTTAAGCAGTGAAATAAAAGGAGTGCAAAGGGGCAAGTCAAAGGACTAAAAGCAGGGACATATCGGAGCAACAAGCAAGGAACATATTTTACCAGCTGTGTTTTGAATGCACAGGGCAATACAAGTATCAGAGAGGTCTGAGAAGAGACTGCATTGGTCAAGATAGGGATGAAAAGGATCTGGGCAAGTTTAGCTGGGTGTACAGAGAAAAGGCTTGATCTTAGAGATGTTATAAAGGAAGAAGCTGCAATATTTGGACCCCAACCTAAAGGTGTAAGACAAGAAAGGGAAAAATCCTGTTTATACATTCAAACACATTTTCTGAATATTCCACCACTTAAACACATTACTATATTAACAATATAAACCAAAGTAATGCTAAGCTTCATTTATATAATGCCAGGCCACAACAGTAAATTTTCCTATAAATCTTCCTTGCAACTTTCAGTTATACAGTGGGAATAATTAATTTTGGGAACCTCAGACTAAAATGTGTAAGCATGCAAACTTAAAAAAGGCAAAAATCATAGTCTTCATTAGACTGGTGGCCAAACAAATTATCTGTTAATTATGAAGAAAGCTTAAAATGCTAGATAAACTCAGGAACACGGTCTATGTAAAACGTAAGGAGAAACATACTCAAAGGTATTAAAATAGGAGCTCCAAGCAACTTCTCAGAGTTGGTATTGGTCCTTCTCACTTAAAAGCTTTAGCTAATAATTAAACTGGCCACAGTTTTGATTAAAAAAGATGGGGAAATGGAGATAATACTTATCCTGCTCTCAAGTAAATTTAAGATCTATAAATCACAGAGTAAATGAAATGCAACATAATTATTAATCATCAATTACCTTGTAATATTTTGTTCCAGATTCATTTTGAAACAGTGTGAGACATTTGCTATCCAGTCTCCAGTAATGTCTTTTTCTCTACAAAATGAACAGTACAATAACAAAGAAGAAATCACTGTTATGGCTTTTGTTACCCATTATTTAGATGAGAAATGCTTTAAATTAAGATAATCAATTAATATTATCCTACAGTTTCATCTTAGACTAAATACACGAAAAATTACACTTAGGGAATAAAGATATTTTATAAACTCAAGAATAGGATCAAACATTATTTCCACAAACCAGAAAAAAAACCACCACAACACTTACTGTAATAGCAATGTAACAGCAGTTAGCTCATAAAGGAAAAACACTTTCCTACACAGGTTTCACGCCAGAGGCATGTGCTCAGAGAACCTGAATTATTTTAATTTAGTAACAACTGTGGGAGTCATGATTTCTCCCTCTGTGCCCTCACACCAACATTGCAAGGGTTCAAGGATGAAGCAAGTCTAACAAGTCCTTAATTATTGTGTTACAACACCAAATTCTAGAATGTCAAAAGCACATAGTGGCAAGACGGAGAGATTGTGAGATTCTAGTGGACAAAAATATCTTGGGGAAAAAAAAACAACAAAACCAACAAAACAGACTAAATAGCCATTTTCTGGAAGTCTACACCAATGAATAAAAATATCTTCTCCTACAAAAACTAGTATGAATAAGCTGCAACACATAACTGTCTTGCAACTTTAAGCAGAATATTCCTCAAAACAAAGAAGCTTTTAGAAAGCTGTGTGAATCTAACTTACTTCGCTTGCACCATGCTCATATAGTTAGAAACCCATTTTAATTCTTCTGTGACAAAAGTCCAAGACTATTAGCTCTGGCCTAGGATAACAAAGATTAAAACATAACAGAGTGGAGCTTAAATCACTTCAAATATGGGGAAGACTTGTCTAACTTTTCACTCTAAGGAGTTAGACAAAGAAAACCAGGTCATGAATGGATCTAACTCAATGGAAGCCCCAGTAAGCACTGAATGGAAATTAAGTGAAAGCATAAGGGTGAACCTGTCCTTTGGACATATATGCTCTTCATTAAATCATGAATAAGAGAAGACTTTGAAGGGGGAGGAATTAATAACTTGGTGATTAACTGGTTGATAACTGTGGGATTCAAAAATCTGCCCATATCCCATTCTGAGAAAGGATGGGCTCAGAGCAAGGAAAAGAATACAGATGATGATACACTATTATAAACGGTGAAATATCTTGTTATCCAGGGTCAGGCAAGAAGCATACAGGTGCTGCTGTTAAAATGAACCTCTCTGGAACTGATAGCCCAAGTTGTTCCAGGAATAGGAAGTAGTTTGGCATTGCTGAGAGCAGAGCAGTAAAGGGAAACAGCCAATGTTGTAATGCCTAATACACAAGTCTCCTCCCATTAGGAAGCTCTAGGAGATCCTGCTTGGCTGAAGGTATCTTGCACTGGGGCAGAATACTCCATTTGAATGGCCCCTCTCAGTAGGTGTCATCTAGGTAGCACTCAGATTAACAGATGAAGAAAATCAAACTCAAGTTTAAGTGTGCAATATGGGCACTGTTCTACGAGGAGGTTCAGAAAAGTCCATAGAAAAATATACCAGATGTACTGAAGGATTAAATCAGAGCTCAGTATCAGGGCTGTCCTAAGCAGATTTGCTAGAACTATTCATCTTCATCCACTACCTGGCCTTAGTTTTTCCATAGTCAGATGATGATAATTGTGCCTGCTAAATAGCCTTGGCTGAAATCTCATCAGAAATATGCTAGATACTTATTGTGGATTGTGATAAACACATCTAGGTTTTAGGAAACTGTACTTTAAAGAAATGTTTTGTAAGGCAGTTCCCGACAGATCCCCTGCAGTGGTCTTAAACTGATAATCACAAAGTAAAAATACTACAGTAACTGAGATGACTAGTGTCACCCCTCAGATCCGCTTCATCAGAACATAAATAACTTTGTTTCTCTAAATTCAACAAGTCCCCTTCACACTCCTGCATAGAGACAAAGAATGCGAAAGCATTTATGTTGCTTTTCATTAACAGTCTCAACACAGCACACTGCGCTTCACAAAACCTGGGAACTTCTTGACTCCATCCTTTCCTTCATGTACTAAATGACAAAATTCTGGTAGGAGGGATTCACTCCCTCCCACCAGACAACTCTGAGAAACTCAGTAACTCTTCCTTATCTTCCTCCTTAATACACAAAGCCGATGAGCTTACCTAAGAAAGTTCCAGGAACCTTACTTAAGAAGGTTCAACTAAGAGTTCATTATTGGTAGTTCTGGAAACAAGCAATGTAGTCTTTCTGAAGGACACTTGCATACCCAAAGACACACAGTCAAGTCACAACCCAATTCCACTGACATCAAGAGGAATCCCAAGGACATACAGTTAAGCCACAACTCTTGATTCCACTGATGTCAAGATGAGTAGAGTTTTGAGGGTATGCTATTCAAGAACAGTTACTTTCAGATAGTGAATTGTTAGAGGAGTGAAGGACTCCCATATCTACACAAATATTTACAAACACCTAGATCATTAAAATAATGTCAACCATTTCCGTACTCATCATTTTATAATGATTTCCACATTTTCATGTAGTAGAATAAAAACACAGATACAAATATTTAGTTCAACTGCTAAACAGAAGGAAAACAGAAGCAATTTATTTCAAATTATTATCTCAGGGAAGTTGAAACCTTAAGCATGCAATTCATTTGAGACAATTTAAAGATGCTTCTGCTTTTTTATAAGGAAGAAAGAAAAGTACTGTTGAATTACCACATGAAGAATTTTGAATAAATTACAGTTTCTCCTTTGCACCAGATTTCTTTATAATGAACATCATGGTTAAATTCTTTCAAATAATACTGTAAGTCAAAATATCTAAATAAGAAAAATGAAAGACTGCTTTAGAGAAATAATTTAACTTAATGCAGGAAGAAACTGAAGTCACTGACCAGGTTGTCTCTACTAGTATAGTGGACCATCCATCCTTCCTTCACCATTGTACTGCTCTTCCTCTTTGTGTGTTTGATCGACTGTACAACTCTCATGAGAGGAATATTATTGCTTGTTGAAGGACTTAAAAAAAAAATAAAATAAATCACAAAAAAAATCCCGCAAAGATAGAATTGATAATATTTACCAAGTCAAACAACAACAGTACTTCAATTATACTGGTACTACAAGTCTAGCTCATCATTTTCAGGAAGAGGCACCTTTTTTATCCCATATAAATTTCATTGATAGGTGAAATTGATAAGGTATCTGAGCTCCCACTAGCGCTCCAAGTGCAAGTATTACTGTAAATTACTCTAAAGAACACAGAAGCAGCACACTGGAATGAGAATGCCTACATCCTCTCTCAAAGCAATTAGCTGAGACTGCTGGTCTTAATCCAGCATAAAAATATAATTAACATCAGTATCGCTATTACTTTCTCTTGTCTGTGTAAAGGGACTGTGGTACTTAATAATGTTATTACACTAATGAAGGTTCCTATCTAAGCATACTTTCAATTTATGAAAATATAAACAGGGGTGTGTTAATTCAAATCACAGCTGCACCAAAAAATTATATCAATACTCAGGGATATTAACTGTCCTGCAGACAAGGATTTGACAATCTCTACTATTTTCACAGAGTCATTAGTTAAATGTACAGGTTTTAATAACACTGAAGACAACTGCCAAGTTATCTCCTTAATACAAGAGCTTCTACATGTGGTACTAACAGAAACATGTGCAAACACACAATTCAGATTCAAAAATAAAAATGTAAGGATGCTTTAATACAGCACAGTTAGACTACAGAATTGTCTGCCACAGGATGCTGTACATTCCAAAAACTTCAATTGCTTTGAATCCCTTTAGAAATAAATGGAAAAATCCTACCTAGAGGTAGAACACAAAAAAAATACCATTTTTAATACAGGAAGTCCTTGAGCTACAAATCACTAAAAGAAGTGCTGCTCTTCATGTATTTGCTATTAAGCCCTGAGCTAAAATGACCTTTAGTTTGACCTAATACAACTGCTTTTATGTTATTAACAATGACTTAAAATCAGGATGATGCTAGGCAGAATAACACGGAAAGTAAGAAGACTAGACCTGATTAAAGAAACTATGTAACAGCAGATAGAAGACTTCATTCAAGGTAAATAAAGCAAACTTCTACTTAAAATGCATATAGACTATGATGTGAATATTAAAATACCTCAAGTAATACCTTTTAAATCAACACATGTATTAACAGTAACTACATTAGACTTGTCACCAAGACTTCAGTCATGTCTTAGCCATGCTGAGCCATAAATTTTACCATGTTTTGATAATCTGGTCTTAGTTATTTGCTAGCAGTCACAGAACAGCACTTTTCCCAATTAGAAGAGACTATTTATGTTTCAGATTTTGTTGAGATAGGATAGCTTTACAAAGCTTTTTCAAGTTATAAAAACAAACAAACAAACCAACCACATCACTTTGAGCAGTAAAACTGGGCTAATCAGTAATGTTTTGCTCACAGTATGAAAGTAAGTACATCCAGAGCAAAGAAATTCACCTTATGACTTACCTGATAGTTTTGACAGCTTCCTCATCTTTGTCTGCATCAAGGTCAGATGGATCCATAAAGAAGATTTTGTCCTCTGGAGGAGAGGGCTCTTCAGCATCATCTAGACCTCGACTACCATCACTGTTCATTTCACTGCTATCAACTTCCATTGGCATGTCCAAGTCCTGGCCTGGGCTAGCAGGTTCTGGAGACAACAGAGGACTCAGATATCATTTCAAATACACAATTAAAAAAAGAACAAAGACAATAAAAATTTAAAAAAAAAAAAATTTCTTCAGTTTGTATCTGTGTAACAAAACAGTATAATCAGAATATACAAAATAATCAAGTTTTTGCTAAATGATGCAGGGTATGCTAAAGGACATTATCAATATATGGTTTTGCTAAATGCCAAGGCAAGAGAGACCCAACTAAAACAAGAATAATACCAAAAGAAACTTGAGTGAAAAGCTAAGGTCTAAACCTAAGTCTCATTAAGTAATTCTGTTCCACAAGTAATCAGTACAAAGTAACCTTTTGATGGCTAGAGATGACCCAGAGAATTATTCCTGTGCAAAGGAAATTATCTGTTAACAGAAACCCTACTCTGTTCTCACTGCCCTTGTAGCTCATAATAGCAAAAGTTAAGAGGGGAAAGGGGGACTGCAGTATTGCAGAAAAAAAGGAAAACAGAATAGACCTTATTCACATCTGACTGCCTGCTGGCAGAAGTTTAAAGCTTCCAAAAGCTGTACAACTTGCACTGTGGAGAAACAAGAATTAAGACATACAAATACCTTCATCTGTAGTTTGCTTGGGGGTTTTTTGGTTGNAAAGCTGTGAGCCTGTTTCTCCAGCCTAAGTCCCCCTGGATGGCAGCACAACCCTCTGACCTACCAGCCAGTCCTCCTAATCAACACCAACATGCTGATGGTACACTCTGCCTCATCATCCAGATCATCAATGGAGATGTTAAGCAGAATTGGACCCAGTATTGGCCCATGGAGCATACCACTAGTTAGCAGTCTCCAACAAGACTTCATGAAAGCCAGGAACCCTCTAGGCCCATCTATTCAACCACCTTTCAATCCACCCCACTGTTTGCTCATCTATCCCATATTTCATCAGTTTAGCACTAGTCTAAAACTAAAGAGTTAAGACTTTCTTCCACCTTCTTACACCGACTGTTCCCCACTGTCCCCTTTCAACCCGGTAAGGTCTTTTCAGATAATATTTGAGGGGTTTGTTTTGGTTTAGCTTGGTTTCTTCCTTTCTGTTTTACCTCAAACTGTTGGGCTAATTCTGGCCGCTACAAATCATGGATAAGAGGATGTCACAAGAAAATGTTTACTTGTCTTCAAATATTAATAATTAAAAAAATATGTATTTCCTGGTGAACAGTGAGCAGACTGATCACAACAACTGTTTAATTTTTGCACAATGAGAAAGCTTCTTGATCTTTTATTACCTTTGTGCAATCTCAAGCAAAGCATACTGTACTTGCCAAGACCGATTAAATAAAATTAGTCACTAGAGATTTTTACAGTTAATCTTTTTAATTGTCAGTAATGTCAGGTAAAAAAAGGGGAAGATAAAATAAAAAGACATTAGATATTAAAAGACGAGAGAACCAAAAGTTAATGCATCTTGTTAAGCTTCCAAAGATCTGTCAGTATTTGAAGGCACATTTCTCATCTTACCTCCATTGAAAATCACCTCTCCAAGACAGTCTTTAGGTACTTTAGATGCACAGCGTTTGTGACAGTTGAACCTGCAATCTAAAACAGAAGATAAGTAAGCCCAGGATACTAGACTCTTACATTCTTACACTCAGACACTAACATTGTATCATTCTCTACTTCCATCACAAACTTCAGTTCAGATTCACATTTGAATGTAACTGAAGACAATACCAATAAGGTCACCTCCAGAAGGAAATTAGCTATCTTGTCCTGATGTCACATGTTGATTCGCCCCACCACTATTCACTATGTCAGCACTTCCCCTTCCAGTGAAAAACATTTTTGTACTTCTCTAGCTTTCTCTGTAGTTATTTTTTCCATTATGATGTAATTTTTCCCATCCTTTCATTTGTTCCGCATCCGTTTTTCCATTGCTGTATGATTCAAATGTCTCATTTCTATCACTTTTTCCCCACCTGCTGCCTTAGACTTGGAGACATGAGAGCCTCCAGGATCACACACCTGTATAACAGAGCACATAAGCAAACATATTCTGCAGTATATCCCAAACTCCAGGTCCCCTGTCACTCAGATTACAGACAGGTTAATAACCAGTATTCTTTACTAGAATAATATAATGACAACTTTCAAATTCTTTAGTGCTGAGTCTAGAAAAAATACATTGAACAAAGGGAACTATTTCCTTTTTTTTATTAATTCAGAATTATCCTTCTAGACTTAAGGTGTTCGCAATCTACATGTGATTGAATCTTGCTTTTCAGAAAAAAGTCCAATGCAGTCTACTGAAATCAAAGAGAGAGTTGCTGTAATCTCTCAAAAATAT
>VWZY01002361.1:0-12130 GCA_013399075.1 Chloroceryle aenea
AAAAAAAGAAAAAAAAAAGTTGACTGAATTGTTTTGGAGAATTTTTTTTATTTGGAAGAGGAGTGGAACATGAGAGAGAGAACAATGATGACACTGAGGTCAGTGAGGAAGGAGTGGGGGAGGCACTCTAGGGAAGCCATTCACCTTCAGCCCATGGTGAGATGTCAGGCTGAGCCCTTGCAAACCTTAAAGTACAACAGTGGAACAGAAACCCATCTGCAGCCCATGGAGAACCCCACACTGGAGCAGGGGACTGCACCTGAAAAGGCTGTGACTCTGAAGGAAGCTCTTGATGAAGCAGTGTGTCACTGGGAGGACTACAGTTCATGGGAAAGACCCACACCAGTAGGAGAATATTGTGAAGGATTGTCTTCTGTGGGAGGGATGCCATGTTGCTGAAGAGGATAACTCTGAATTTTACACCTGAGAAGGAAGGGGAAGCAGGAACAGCATAGGATGGCCTGACCACAACACTCATTTCTTGCCTGGGTGTGCCACTGGTAGGGAGGACGAAGAGAACTGAGAGCAGAGCTGAGCCTGGGAAGAGGGGAGAAGGGAAGGTGTTTTTAAGATCTGGTTGTATTTATCAGTGTACTAGTCTGATTCAATTGGCAAATTGGTGGTGGGTTTTTTTTTTAATTGATTTTGTTTCCCAAAGTTGAGTATGTCTTTTGCCTGTGACCATAACTGGAGAGTGTGGACTCCACGTACTTGTCTCAACCCTTAAGCCTTTTATATTTTCTCATCCTCATCCCACCAGAGAGGGGTAGAAGGAAGTGAGTGGCTGTGCAGTTACTTTGCTGCTGTCTGGGTGAGCTTAAACCACAACTAGATAAGTATATAAAATTCAGTGGGATTGAGTGTGTGTCCACTAGCTTTGAATTCAACTTTATATTCTATAGAAAGACCATGTGCAGTGAGTATGGAAGATGCACAGAACAATGAAGAAGTAACAGGTTCCATCAGGTTACAGGTTAATGTTTAGATCTAACAGGTTCCATCTTGAGTATACTGTAATCTTGTAAGCCAAACAAAAAAGACTGAAAACCTGAGGACATAACATTTACCAGGATGGAATAGCATATCCAGTGTGAGATGGTAGAAAGCAGTATTTGTGGATGCTGTTATGCTAACAGTTTCATGTCAGCAAAGAAATCAAAAAAGCACTCTTAAATTACAATTTAAACAATTGTTGTCACATATCTTCAATCAAAGACGATGCTCTGTAGTTGCAAACTCATCCAAATGGTTTCTCACCTTTGACCAATCATTTTTCATTCAGGAGCTGGTCTCCTGACTGCTGCCCTTCTGGGTTTTTCCCAGGTGATGAATTAGAGCTTGCACAAAACACTCTCACCTGTTCAGCCTTCTTCACCTCTTTCTCCTTCTGCTCAAGTCTAACATACATGTTTAGTGGAATTGCTTCTAAACAGTTCCTCTCCTCTTGTTCACATTTGTCTGTTTGCCACAGATGGTGTATTAAAATGCTGTAAACCAACAGATTTTCAGAGCAGCTAAATTAATGCTCTGCGACAACCTTGCAGGATCAATTTTTATTTCAAGCATTTGAAGAATTTTGAACATAATTGAGATCTTTAGTTTATAAAAATCATGCAGATGTTGCAAAGAAAGGGTTGTGGGAATGGGATTGATAACGCTTAAATAGTGTAACTTTGTAAAGAGATTTAATATGTGAAAAATGTGACCAGTGGTAGCAGATACGCAGAGCAAAACCATATAAATATATGCAGTCAGAACCATTTGAAAATGTCTATCCCACGTACTGACTGATATCTGGGATGTGTAGCTAAATTCCAGTAATTTAAATTCTGGGTAGAGCTAGCTTTCGGATCAGAAACAGAAAGATGATTGAAATAAGTGTGTCTAGGGTATGTTTATTCATTATGTATTTACATTTTTCCATAGGAAAAAGTTATTTGGAAAGGAAAGGAATCACTATAGATAAAATGGTAGTCCATATAGGCAAGTGGAATTTCCAAAGTATTTTAATAAGAAGTATTTCAATAAGTATGAAAGAACTTCTAGTGATGGCCTATATTAAATTACAAATACTGAATACTGCCATATCGTGATTTGTACCTTTGTTGCAATGTTGTTTAAGATACGTAAAGGTGATACACATACACAAACACAAAAATAGATATACACCTTTTACTATATTAAGATTCATACACTGTTATCAAGAACTAAAATAATATTTTGAGTCATAGTGCATCCTTTACTGAAGTCTATGCAAATTCAACATTAAACAAATGGCAAAGATATGCATTACCTTTCAGCTAACATACTACTTTTTAAAAAATATTGTTAGTACATATATAAAATGTATCTCTGTATAAATGTGACATTATTCAGCAGAGCTTGAAAACTTGAGAGCCCTAAAAAAGTTGCATGGTACACTGCTGCCCTCTGGCTGGAACCTGAAAAAATAAAGTCTGATTATTCACTTCTGTGCAGTGTAAGCAACTTGACATGCTGCAAAAATGTTAGTTAATAAATCAAATTCTGTTTTCATATCACACAAAAACCGAAAACTAAGTAGAAGCATGGCATTTCCAGACTCAAAATAACCTATCGTATGGAGTGGTCTGTAGATTTTGTGCTATTTCCTGATACTATATCACAAAATATGTCAAGACATGATGTGCAACAAGGGGTGTGAGGTATCTTCAGTGTTCATTACACAACATAAAATTTACCTGAGCAATGATAGCATAGTGTTTCAACACATTTTCATTGTATTCCTAGTGTTTTATTACATAATGTGTCTAACTGTAGCTATAAGCCAGTTTTTCTGACTACTTTGTAGTATGTATCTTCTGGTCTACCTTCTTCCTTGCATACACATATTATTCCTCCATTAAAAAAATACTGTGATTTAGCTGTTATTTTTATCTTCTAAAATAGTTAAAGTCTACTTTCCTATAAACTCAGCTAAAAGCACAGTCTATCAGTCTGTTTCACAATCACATAGAAACATGATACCCCAGCAAACAAGGAAAATGAGCCAGCTTAATATACCTATAAACACTATGCATTTAAGGATGTAGTAGCTTGGTACATCATAAATTATACTTTGGTGTCCCTTACCAAAACCCTGCCATTTACCACGGACATCTACCTGGTACCAGTTTCATTCTCCTTTTCCAGACTGTCTAGTCTAAAACTTCCTTGCTATAAGTCTTTATGCTGTTCTAACTGCAATGGACAGGAAGCAAAGATAATATTCTGCTACTTAGCTAACTCTTTTACATGCCTGGAAACCATTATTAACACTTATACCTATCTCTTCTTCCTAAGCCAACCACATTGTTGCACCTAGTAAATAGGTCCTACTTAGATTTATGATCGTTTGCTTTAGTCCTTTCTGGATTTTCTCTAATTTACCTACATGTGCTTAAGGTGTGTCATTATAAAATCCTGAGAAAATTTAATTGAGATAAAGGATCGATTTCTGAGTTTTTGCTAGCTATACACTTGTCTTAGTTTCCTGATCTGCCTCTTCTTTGAAACCACTGTGCTAGTAAAAAGAACACAACTCAGACTCCTCTCTGAACAAATACATACTTAGGCAGTTCACATCCTTGTCTCAAGTGTATCCTCTTGCACTTTGTTGAAGTACATATCTTTTTTCCAGAACATTTATCCAATTTGTTAAAACATTGTTTTCTTTTTAACTTGTCCTCTGATATAAGTGGGAAAAACAAAAACCCAGATGAATAAACAAACGAATTTGGTGTTTCAAAGGCAATAAGCCTGTGCTCAGTTTCATTTGCTAGGTGATTAGAGAAAAAAAGTGAACATGAATCCAGGACAGATCCATGTTGAATTCTATTCTATATATTCTTTTCTTTTGACTGGTAAATCTTTTATAATTATCCATTTCTCTTTTTAGATTTTTTCTGTAAAATTTACTTAGTTTGCTTTTCCAGTGAAACTGTACACTGAATTATCTTATTTACACCTAGTTTCAGATCAATTGTTGTTTTTATTAATAAACGGCTTTTGAAAAACATCACCTAAGTTTATGATCAGTCTCTCTGGGAAACACTGTGGAAAAACTCCCACTTCACATTTTAAGCAAGACTATAAATTTGCTTTTCAGTGAAAAGGTTTGTTGATGTACAGTAGTGATGCAAATGCTAAATAGATTACATAATTTATGCAATATGTAATATTCTTCCATAAAAACCTATATACCCTAGTTGATAATTATAAAAAGGTTTTCTAATTTTTGTTGTAAAAAAAAAAATTAAAATCCTTTCATTATTTTGAGTGTATGTTTATTTATTTATTATTAATGGTATTGATCAAAAGGTTAGCTAGCACAAGAACTGTTTATTTACTGGCATATATTGTATTGCAAACTGCCATAATGCTTTTACCATGCTGTCAATGCAAAAGCCACCTTCCAATATGTTAAAGGCTTAGAAATTTATATTAGTGCTCATTGTAATTCTTCTGTATGTTACAGATCCAAGGACTGTCATGGACAAATGTAGAAAAAGCATTCTTGATATAGCTCAATGTCAAAAGTAGTACCACTTTATCAATTAAGACATAATTATATATTCTGCTTAAAGATTAAGGGTTTAAAAGATGCTTTATTAGTATTGGAAATTTCTTATATAAAGCTTTGCAACATCTTTCTGTGGCATTATGGAAAATCAGAAAAACCTTATTTAAAACTATAGATATAAAAAGTGGTTTTTAAATTAATTTTTAATATCTAACATTGCACAAATTTAAATTTTATAAATAGTGATGCTGATGACATTGATCTTCAACCTGCAAAACACTGAAGAATTTTTTCAGACAATACTTCAAGCACCTCTCCCATGAGGAGAGACTGAGAGACTTGGGGTTGTTCAGTATGGGGAAGAGAAGGCTCTGAGGATACCTTATTGTGGCCTTCAGTATCTTAAGGGGGCCTGCAAGAAAGATGGAGAGGGACTTTTCAGGCGGTCGGGAAGTGATAGGACTAGAGGGAATGGATTAAAACTAGAAAGAGGTCGATTCAGGTTGGACTTTAGGAAGAATTTCTTCACCATGAGGGTGGTGAGACACTGGAACAGATTGCCAGCTGTTGCCACAGGTGGAAGCCTCATTCTTCAAGACTTTTAAGACCCATCTGGATGGGGCTCTGAGCAACCTAATCTAGTGGGAGGTGTCCCTGCCATTGTCAGGGGGGTTGGAACAAGGTGATCTTTAAGGTCCCTTCCAACCCTGACAATTCTATGATTCTATGAGTTGTTACCAATACAGCAGTCAATAGTAATTAATTTAAATTGAGCCATATGAAATAGTTAACTTTTTCTTGTTGTCTTTCTAAAGAATATGCATGAAAATTTAGTTAGGGATGCTTGCAACTTAAAAAATTCATAGCTGCTTATTTTGAAAAAAATCTTGTTATGCTTTCACACAGATATGGAGTTATTTTATTTTTATTATGTAGACTATATTTAGGAAAGAGTATTGAACAAAACATTGACCAGAATTTTAAGACATACTAGCTTTAAGATGCATTTGTAAACCTTCTACTGAAAAAAAAAAAAGTGCATTCATTTGCTGGAAACATGATAAGTTTCTATTTAACCATGTCGCCATGTTGTCAGTGTCTTTTCAGAGCTGTTGTCATTGACAACTACTTAGAAAATACATGTCAGTTTAACTTGTCAATTTATGTTAACTTGCTATAAGATAACCAGAACACCAGTTCTAGTCAGTTGTTTTTTGTTTCTAAATGTCTTGTTATAAGTTAATTTAATCAGAAAATTGGATATATACAGTGAAAGATTTAGCTCTGATGTTATTACTCCATTATTGTGATAAGAAAACAATATGGATAGTACATATTATATATATAATGAACTTCATGTTCCTTAAATCCAGTTATAGAAAGTCATTATATATTATCTCTTAAAAATGACTGCATACAGTGACAGATGACAAGCACAGTGTCTTATAAACCCACATTAAAAATATTTGGAAACTGGCAAAGTAGCATGACATCCCTCTAATATATATATAATGAAGACAAAAATGCACATTTTTATCTGATTCTTTCATTCATTTTGCCATCCTTAAAATCAGGTCCAGAATAAGTCAAATGTAGAAAGTGAATCGAAATATTTTCTGAGATTTCAAATTCAAAATGTGGTCAGTGTTATGACAGAGTAGATTTCCAAGTCCCAAAAGAACTGAAAGAACAATGTAACTCAATTTTATAAGGTATTTCATTGAGAAGGCTGACTTCGCTTCTGTTTTGTTTAATATGCTTTATTTTAAAGAATAATTCATGAAAAACAGACATGGATCTGAAAATTGACTTTGGAAACTCTGGTGTGGTAATATGCTTCTATTTCATGATCAGCTTCTGGATACACTTTAAAATTAAGACCATTATGCCTGCAGAAGCTTAATATAAGTTCCATAGCCATTTCTGACACAGCTTTGCTTAGCTAATGTATTTACTACCATACAGAAATCCTATCACATTAACAGAAATCAAACATACAGTGTCGTGCTTTAGTACATCTTTGTCAGATGAAGGACCAAGGAATAGCTATTAACCTTTGTGACTGTTGGGACTAAATAATAAGTATTACAAGTGAGCAGTCTGAGCTAGGAAATAATTTTTATGGATGTCTTCTGCCAAGAGCTTGTGAAAATGAGGGTGGGAAATACCCAGAAAGAGAAGACAGAACACAGGTCAGAATTCTCAGATTCCCAAAGCCCCTGAAGAAGTGTTAGGGCAGCAAAAGAGAAACACTTTTCAGAATGGGAAGTTCTGTTTAAATGCAAGGCTAGACTTGGTCAAAGAAAATCAGTCTGGAGCAAAGAAAAATAGTCCACTGATCTGAAGCACCCAAAAAAAATGTGTCGTGTAAGGGAGAGAAGCAAATCCACTCACCAACCATAGACTGAGACAAAGGAATGTATTTATCATGTTTCCTTAGATTATTTATTTCCTCTTGCTACCTGAGTATAAAGTGAGATCTTCTTTGGAACCTCACAAAAGGTTTTAGCATA
The DNA here is from genome assembly GCA_013399075.1 of Chloroceryle aenea. Classification (NCBI taxonomy): domain Eukaryota; kingdom Metazoa; phylum Chordata; class Aves; order Coraciiformes; family Cerylidae; genus Chloroceryle; species Chloroceryle aenea. The sequence continues at coordinate 7,054 of VWZY01002361.1, forward strand.
CCAGGTGCTACATTTCAAGTACAATTCTCTAAGGGAAGAGTGGAAGACCCATCATTAGGCAACCAGAATGTTTCTTTTCACACTTTCTAGTTCTACAAGCGTACAGTAGCATTGACTGAATCTTGTTTTCACTCCACTGATGAACAAACACTTTCATTCACAAATTCCTACACATAGATCAAAATATTGTGACAAGATAAAAAATGTTATTATGAAGGTGGGGTATGAAATAAGGGTTATCTTTAATAATAAAGAACAACAGAAGCAACAGTAATAAAAACAGAGAGCAAGTCTAAAACCAACCTGCTTCTATTCCAAAAAAACTTTATTTTTCTTTTCACCAGCTGCCATTTCTAATTTTAGGATAGGTCTTCTCTTCCTCTGTTTTAACCACTGTTTGCCAGTTTCTGAACTTATATTTTCACTCATTCTTTCTGGTTTTAACCTACTTTTTCTGTTCCTCCCATCAAAGTAATTTTTCTCATCCGTGATAACATCAGGTTTCCCTAATAAAGTCCAGTTAGAGCTCTACATTCTCTGGCTTCTTTGCCCTTTTTTTCCTCATTTGCCATTCAGCTCTGAATAAATCCATTGACTATTGAAACAGACATAATACCAGATCCTTTTTAATTGTGCAGTAGCCTGGCACTCCTGGTTTTCTACGTACCATTCCCTCTTCAAGGCACTATCTTTACGTTATCTTTATTCTCAGTTCTTGCAAACTTCATTTAACAGCAGAATTCCTTATGTATAGATTATTTTTATAATCCCTATTGTCTTTTTGTTTACAGCCATTAAGATATTCATTCCTGACTCTCAGTTTCTACAGCCTCAGTCATTTGCCCCTCTCTCTACAGTGTTCATCATCCTAGCCTAAGTTTTAAACCAACCTCTGGTTTAGCAAACATTCACCTACTGAATGGGCTGGAAGAATTCCCATAACCATGCTGAACAAGAAATTCCCCTTCTTCCTCAGTTCTCCCACTCCTCTGCACCATTGCCATTATTTCTACCTTTCTGTACATTATACAATCCTATCACAGTTGTATAGTTGCTCTTCTCCACTTCACCTTCATTTTTCTTCTTTTCACCAGCAGGTCTATTCACTTAATTTGAAAAAAAAACCCTTTTTCTTAAAAAAGCCTTTAATGTTATTTCACTAATATCAGCTTTGCACTGTCCTAAATGTACACAGAGAATAAAATGCAATTACCATGTAAATACAAAGAAGGGGAAAAAAAACCCCAAAGCATTACAAACATTTTTCAAAATATTTACTAACTTCAAGATTCTTAGCCATTCACTGTATGCATTCACACAGCACCACTACAGGAGAATGCTCCTTCTAAATAAAATACCCCAGGCATTTATTCCTTTCGCTATCCATTTCTTCTGTTTCTAACTCATAATGTTTCATGGCAACAAAGTATCGGATAAAAGTTTCACCTAATGCTTCCTTAATGCACAAATCTTTCTCGAGTGCAACAAGAGCATCTTCTAGTTTTAGAGGGACTGACGAATGTTTCGGATCAGCAGTGTTATTTTCTTCTTCGAGCATATCATCATACCTAAGTCCTCTCTTTACTCCATCTAGACCTGCAGCAATAGTAGCAGCAAGCACCAGGTAGGGGTTTGCTGTTGCAGAACATAATTTATTTTCTATGCTAGTGCCTTTTCCACCATGACATTTGACATTAAAGGCACAGCTGTTATCATTATATGCCCATTTTGCATTTACAGTCTCTTTTGATTCTTTACTGTATTTAGAATAAGGCTTACGGCAGCTGGTGGTAGGAGCCATCAAGCAGCTGATAGCTGCTGTGTGTGCCAAAAGACCTGATAACCAGTTTTTTCCTATATCTGAGAGCTCCTCAACTCCATAACCAGCAGAAAATAAATTCTTCTGGCCATTCACATCCCACAGGCTATGTGATAGAGCCCCTGAATTGTAGAATCCTGATTCTGAGAAAAAGCTAGCCACATAATTATACTTCTTAGCCACCTCTTTAATGCCTGTTCTAAATGTGAAGGCACTGTCAGCAGCATCTATGCCAAACGCTGGATGAAAAGTGATCTCCATTTGCCCAGGCCCACTGGAAGAAGAAAAGCTTTCAATGTTGGCACCAGCATAATACATTCCTTCAATGAGCTCCTGAATGAATGTCTGGTCATGGTTATTTAGTATTGTGGCTGCAGGAAAGGATATTGTCTTCGAATTTACTACCTCAGTAATGCCATAAATACAAAATTCATAAGTGAAGGCAGAATGCAGAGAAAAACCATTGTCCTGAAGCTGGCTCAGCTGTTTCTTGGCAATGTGCCTCGGTGAGGTCATTAGAGGGTTGCCCAACACGGTGAAGGAATCACATATCACTCTTGCAGTCTGCTCAGTCCAGGGTAGTATTCGAAACGTTGATAAATCAGGGTTCAGGATTATGTCACAGCTAAAATTGGTTGCATTTATGTAATCTAATTCATTATCTTTAGGATTCAGTGTCAGCTCAAGATAACTTCTGGGCATGGCAACACCATGAATTGCTTTCTCCTAAACACAGAGCAGAATGACAGATTAGCAAATAAGAAAAGAACTCAACAGGATATTTCCATGTGTAAAATATATAAATACATATTCTCACTAAGAACAATAGTATTTTTCCTGAAAGAACACTAAAATGCAGTGATTACTAAAGTGGAGGGCAATAGCTATTTACTGTGTCACTGTGAAGCACAACAACCTTCTCAGAGATTGTTATGAAAACCCTGGCATCAAAGTATCCCAATGACCAAATTTCTATAAAGAACTAAAAAATTGTTCAATACTTATTTTTCATGGTATTTATACACTTATGGGCATCACCAGTTAGGTCCAAACTTTGCAAGTCAGACTTCTATCTATAGTTACTCTATTAGGCTTCCATATCCTCTGAGCCATATCCTCCATATTCTTTACATAGACTCAAGTGACCACAAAAGATTCATGCAAATATGAATCTGGAATGCAACTTCTCTATAAATGCTCTAACACACAACTCCCTGTTTTTCAGATCCAAGTTTAACTGGTAATTCTCACTTTCTGGACTTAGTAAATTTGGAGCTAAAATGCAGGAAAGCATTTCTGAATGAGAAATTATTCTGTTTCAGTAATTGCTACCTTTTGGGTAACAAACAGGATATACACATAATTATACTTTCTTCTCCATTCGAACAGACTGATGCAGCTTACTTAAAGGAAATGTAGATAGAACCCCAAGGAAGGATCATCTTTACAACTTACCTTACATTCAAACCCTTAGTTGATGGATTGAAATTATGACAAGTTCTATCAAGTGAAATTTGGGTCATATTTACCTGTACTCTCCTCAGGGAAAGGATTACGATCTGAATGAACAGAGACAGAACAAACCTAGAACAGGGTAAGCTCAAAGCTGAAATAACAAAATTTTGCCTACACAGATGGAAAACCGTTGAAATACTTAAAACTGCATAGAGTGGATCCTCTTTAAATAAATAAATAAATAAAGTCTGCTTTCTCTTCAGAAGATGGCAGTCCACTGGTAGCCATTATTCCTTTGTGACACCCATAACCAAAAATGCACAGTATGGTGAATGCTGCTCCAGGATAACTAAGCTGTTTGTTTGACACTGAAAAGGTGTTGAAGACAATTACCCTGCAGTACTACTTGTCTCTCCAATAACCCTTGCCAAAAAAAAAAAGATTAAAAAAACCCCAAGGAAATGACTGTCCACTACTCTGTATGCATGCATAGTTGTGTGTGTATACACATGAACTTTTTTTAGTGTCCAAAAATTGAGACTGTCATGCAAAGCTGCTATTTGTTTGGATGCTAAGGTAAACACAAAAGCTGTCTTTGAACTAGCTGATCTAGACATTTGCAATTTGACACAGCAACTGAAAAAGAAGTTCCAATTAACCTCACAATAAGTAAAATGAATGAAAGTTTATTTTGATATAAACCAAATTATATCAGAGAGAGCAAATTCATGATTTCTAGATGATAGCATTGCAGTTTAGCAATATCTGAAGGGAAGCAACAAAAGCACAGCTTAGACTTCAGAAGGAGCCTGAGACAAATGTGCTTGACAACTTTTCATGTTCATATCTTTTTTTGTGAACACTCAGTAAAGCTGAAAATCTTCATAGTGATATGTGAGGGAAAGTGTAATGTAGGTATGCACATGAAGCATCATAGAAACAATATGCTGAAAAGACTAATCGGTCAAGGATGCACATAGTGAGGATTGCTTCCTAACTTGGTTCTGATTTCCCGAATCATTAAGTCATTATGTAACCCAATGGTATTTTCCTATGTGATTGCTGAATATAAAATTTCTCACAGATAAAGTGGTTTTCATTCAGTCATTTTCCTTCTTTCCAAGTTTATTCCTTTCTTTTGCAATTTACTGATGTTCAGTAAAACAAAACCTTTATAGTGCATTGAACCTGTAAAGATAATTCTGAGGGGAGAGGTTATTAGAAGTTCAAAGAAGCCTTATTTAATTAGATTACTATTTGAGGGAACAGAGGAATAGATGACTGCAGTGATGAAAAAATTCCTTTGGGAACTTGAAAAAGTGGAGGAAACAGATAAACAATCAAAGTTTCAGTTTCTGCCTGCACTATGATAAATAAATAAATAGATTAAGGACTGGGCCAAGGTAAAAAAAAACACATAAAGGAAACCTAAAAACTTACATGAAAAAAGCGAGAAGGAACATTCTTTGATCTTGACACACCATGGAGGTCTATTGATTCAAATCTGACAAACTGTACGCTGTCCCTGGCCATCTGCTGTTTAATAAATTCAATATGAGAGAACAGGTGAAGGAGAGTGGGACTTCTGAGGCCGTTTACATCAGGGTCTCTGCTGGATGCTATAAGTGAAGAGGAATGTTCACGTCAGACAGAATAATGAATGCTGCAGTACAGGTTGTTCTAAAAATTGCAATGGTGGGAAACCGTGGCATGCATGACATGGAGTGTTAGAACAAAAATAAGAAAAATATATGGATCACAAACTTTTTTTTGTAAATAGACACACCTTTTTTTTTTTTTTTT
>VWZY01002361.1:12147-26206 GCA_013399075.1 Chloroceryle aenea
TTCCCCTCTGAGCACCTGTATTAATTCCCTTACTTTTGGAATGGTCTATAACTTAAACTTTTCTTCGAGTTGATAAGAGAACACAGGGGAGTCATTGGGTAAAGCCAGGAATTTCTGAGGGATACTTCAGCTGTTGTTTTGTTGGGTGTTTTTAGGAGAACAAATAACAGCTGGATACCTGTTTCCCACCGAAAGCTGATAGAATTCAAATGCTGTATTTTTTCAATGCCTTTGAAAAGTGCATGAATACAGTAACATGGCAAAAAGAACACTTGTCTTCTATTAAACCTTTCTCAAGACCTCCTGAAGAGGACTGCAGTCTTCCACACCACAGGCAGCACACTTTTAAGAGAAGTTTATGCATTTATGCATTTGCTACTATGGAGTTGTCTCCTTAACTCTATTGTAGCAGTTGTAGGACTGTATAAACTACTTGACATTAAAGCAGTAAGATCTAAGTATAACACCTGTAATGGAGCAGAGAGCTGGGCACAGTAACATCCTTTCACAAGCTTCTTGATCTCTCATCCTGCTTTTCTTTTGAGTATCTGTGTATTATTATTAAAGTTAAAATACATAAAATATTAATTTCCATTTAGTATAATACACCAACTAAACCAAGGCTAAAATTTGATATTAAGATATTAAAAAATGTGAAAAAAATATTACTTTCACTTTTCTGGGAATAAAGTTTCCCATTCTTCCTGAGGATATGATCAGATGAAATTTTGCAGAATTTTCAGGTGCACAGTGGAAGATGACCAACAGCAGACATTTACCACCAACCTTCAAATGGAGGTTACAAGCTTCATGCTGAGTCACTACAAAGGCTGGTGTGAGCACTCCCAGTCTCTCTATTACCAAACTACCCAAACTAAAGTAGAACTCCTTTAGCAGTAGCCAGCAGGCACAAACACATCTTTTTGAATTTTCCTTTGGGGCAAGTAGGAATACCACCTGTGAGGCTGCAAGGAGGCTCTGCAGCCAGTGCAGTACAAGGCTTCTGATTATTCCCTGAGAAGGAAGCAAATTCATCCACATCCATGAACTTCTCAGAGTCATTGAATATTACATTCAGCTTCAGATGGCAACGAGGTGACAAGGTTGCTCTAGCTCATAAAGTAGGAAGAGGTTAAGTAATAACACTGCTCCCTGAAGAATGATAGGTGAAAGCACAGGACAAAATTGTAAGTAAATTTAAGATTCTATAGGAAAACAGAGTAAAAATACAAAAGGTAGAAACAAGAAAAAACTAATTTTATTTCATCCACTTCTTGTGACATCTTTCCCTTTGGTCTGCTTTGGCTGTAAACTGCTTATGGAAACAGCATTCTTCCACTCTTCTATAAACATTAGGGCACTATATCTTTAAAAGATGCACATAAAATAAGGAAGTCCTGCCAAAACACAATAGCAGCAGGGACAATATATAAACTGGCCTTGCCTTGCATATGTCAACTAATTTATACTTATTTGACTACCACTACAGTCATCCTGTAAAATTGTTTTACAACATAAATTTTTATTGACATATAGCACATTTGACCTCTTTATGAACCTGATCATCAATTAGAAATTTATTAATAGCTAACTAATTGTTGTTATGTATTAGATTAATAGAATTAAAAACAATTTTAAAAATCTTCCTGCATCATGTAGCATTTTCTTCAGGTCCAGGAACAGAAAGATGAGGTTCTTTGTAAAAAGCAGTGTTTAATCGCTTATTCTATGGGTGTTTGATTTCATCTGCAAAGATGGTAGACATTTCCTATCTACCACCTGTCACTCAGTAGTTTTTATGTTTTCCTATTATTAAAAGCAAAGTGTTTCTTGTAATGTCCTGAAATGATGCCTGTTTAAATTTGTATGTAGTGAGTAAATATTTTTCAGGTAAAAATGTATCATCCATTACAATCAACAACTGTACCTCTGGCCCAAGTATGAATTTGTTTTAAAAGTAAAAATATAAATATATTTAGTTCAAACATCTACCAGTGATAGGGAATTTCCCAAATTTATATAAATCTGTTCTCTTCCAGATAAAGCTATTTGAATAAGTGCATAAATGATATAAAGATTATATGAAGAGTATATGAAATATCATAAATTAAGGGAAATGTCCTACAAAGCAATTTTTTTAAGGAAAATTAAGCAAGCAAAAATAAATAAGTGAAGAAGCAAAAATATGTATTCTCCTGTTGGACTCATGATTAACGATAGGTTTTTTTAAATGATGAGACTAAAATTTACATGTTGGTCTAGTAAAAGTCTAAAATTAGGCTATATAGCAGTCTAGACAGCCCACTAGTCAAAACAAAGATACTTATTCATTTACAGTAGCCTTTACCCAAAATCTGTTGGAATCAAAAGAAACAGTCCCACAACTTTCACTTAGTTTTTACAGTCAGTTCATCTTTTATATCATTTGGAGATTATTTTCCCATTGAAATAAGTTTCTGTAAATTGTATTATAGATAAAAAAAATATCCTAATGACTTAATATCTCTGACTGATTTTGGAAATATGAAAGAGTATTTGTTTCTTTAATAATATTTAGTGAATAACTACTAACAATACTTACTTTTCTCCAGAACAGGTCCCAGAATATATTTGCTTGGAAGCCACTAAATAAGTCACTTGCAAGCTAAGTTCATGAAGCCAGTGATGACTAATATTTTTTGAAAGGTATAGTGGGGAACTATATACATTCTGGTTTGCCCAGTTCATGAGGTTTTTATCCAGAACATTAGTTACTGGAGATAAGATAGATAACAGAATCACAGAATATTTATGGTTGGAAAAGACTTCCTAGATCACTGGGTCTAACCATATCCATAAAAAAAAAAAAAAACACCTAAAAAAAGCCCCACCTAAATGCCCTGATCAAACACGACTTCAAAAACACAAAATAACCCCCTATGTGCCTGCCAAAAATATTGGACAGGTCTAGCTGATTTAGATATACAGTCTAAAAGTCTTGTGTTGTTATGAGGGAGGATTGTGTTCATGAGGATAACCGTTTCCTTAGCTTTTTGAGCCTTCAGAAATGTTCAGAATTTTTTTCATATTTTAATTTCAAAAAAATCAAACATCCAGTCTGGCCATCTATCTTAAAGCAGAGTGGTATGTACAGGCTTAGATATCTATATCAGTTCAGTAGTGCAGAGAAGAGCACTTCATGTTTGTTTTTCTACAGTTCTATCTGTATTCCCCATTTAAGTTACCACTGAGAAATGATTAGTGGTACTCATGTTTCTTTTGTAATTAGTACAAAACACCTACAAATATAAAAATTAGCTCCAGATCTTTAAAAAATATTAATAATACAAACCTAAAAATTTCACAAAAAAACCCTCTACAAATTGTTTTATTAGGATTTCTAACTGAAGGGTATTAATATGGAAATAATTCTGTTTGCTGAAGGCAAATAGTTAACATTAGCTTTATCTCCTCAGCAACAGAAAAGTACCATGATAGAAAAAAGTGCACATGTCCCAGATCAATCCGTCATTATCTGCTTGTTCAAAGAAATCATTTCCCATGGTCCCTTATTAAATCACATTGCATCTAAAGCAAACAAGTTCTCAGCTCTATAAGAGGTGACTGTGTCAAACTGATGAAATGAAAAGAATGCATTACATGTTACCAGGAGAGCTGACAATGACAGGAACAGGCTGACCTAACAAAAGCAGTACTGGTATTGAAAACTCTTTGCTGAGAAACATGACCACCAAAGTAATGTAAGGCAGTAACAGCAGACACCAGAAGCTAGACTCCAGATACAAATCATGCACTGGAGAAGAAGTGTTTCCATCCCATTCCTCCCACAGTCTCTTCCTCCCATTGACTCTCCAGCAGTACCATCTGTGCCAGGTGTTCTCATTCCTGATACAACTCTTCTGCAGTCACACATCTTCCTCATACACCATGAGATGGGGTCTGGGTACAGCTGAGTCCAGTGAAGCAACATGTTCCTGTGCTCTGTGGCACAGGGTGGCACTTTTTACTGTTTCAGTGGTAGGGAAATAAAAAGTCTTGCAAATGTAGGAATTACTATGCCAGTGAAGTCAGCATTTCATCAGTCTAGAGATGTCTCTGGCACCAGCTATTTGCAGGAATGCAAGGTGTTCTTTGCAAAAGAATCTAAAGAGCAAGGGTTTTGCAGTTCCTCACTGAAAAGGTAGTCTTGTGGTTAGGACCAGGAGCACCAATATCCAAACTTGTCCTAATTTCTTCTTGATCCTTAGAAATCTAACATTGGGTGCTCTGCAGATCTATGTGCATATCGACCCCTTTATAAAATTAGATCCCTTGTATTAATGATTTCCACTAGCAATGAGTAATCACACATCTACACTCTTCCAAATCCTATGGAAATTCCTGTCAGTACTAATTTAAATAAAATTTAAGAACAACCAGTCTACTTGGTTTGTAAAGCATGCTCCTTACTGTTCCCACAATTGTCTTCAAACATAAACAGCCTCTATTTCTCAAACCTCATATATCCACTTTTCCTATGCTAGACATCATCTATATTGCCAGTATTTAAAGCCTCTAAAAGAGATTCCCATCTGGTGTTTAACATGGGAAAGAGACATGAGTACTACGTTACGTTTGAATTGTTCTGTTGATGTGAATAGTGATCAGAATCATTTTCAGTTAAAAACTTTGTGTAATTTACATTTCTTTTATACCAAAGTTTTGCCAAAAATGTCTTCTGCCTCATGTTTTTGCTCCCTTACAAGACCTCTAACAGGCAAAAAAATGTGTAAGCACACTAGAAAACTATCAAAGCATCAGAGATGGTAAAAATATTCCCCTGATATGTTTGATATTGACGCTTATAATGCTTTTTCTATCTTGTTTATTTTTTTTTGGTCTTGTGACAGTCTGCCTTCTTTTTTTAATCTTAACTGTGAAGTAGGCTTTTTTACTGATACATCCATGGAGAAGCTCAGCTTCCAACTTGTTGCTTTCCAACAAGTCAGTCCATAACATATACTGGTGCATGGGGTTGTTCTTTCCCAGATGCAAGTCTCTACAATTACCTTTGTTATATTTCATTAAATTTCTCCCTGCCCACCTCTCCAGCCTGTCTAGGTCTCACTGAATGGCAGCACAGCCTTCTGCTGTGTCAGCCTGTCCTCCCAGTTTTGTGTTGACAGTAAACTTGTTGACAGTGTGCTGTCAGTACTTGTCCCGGTGCCGACCCTTGGAGGGACTCCATTAGATACAGGCCTCTAGCTAGACTCTATGCCATTCACCACAACTCACCACCTTCTATCCTTCAACCAGTTCCCAATTCACCTCACTACCTGATCATCCAGACCACACTTCCTCAATTTAGTTGTGAGGATGCTGTGGGGGACAGTGTCAAGTGCTTTACTGAAATCAAGATAAACCACATGCACTGCTCTACCATCATCTATCCACCTGGTTATGTCCTCATAAAAGGCTATCAGGTTGGTCAAACATGGCTTTCCCATGGTAAAACCATGTTGACGGCTCCTAATGACCCTTTTATCCTTGATATTCTTAAAGNGTCGTTTATATTGCTTTTTCTTTCTTTGTTATTTTTTTTTGGTCTTGTGACAGTCTGCCTTCTTTTTTTAATCTTAACTGTGAAGTAGGCTTTTTTACTGATACATCCATGGAGAAGCTCAGCTTCCAACTTGTTGCTTTCCAACAAGTCAGTCCATAACATATACTGGTGCATGGGGTTGTTCTTTCCCAGATGCAAGTCTCTACAATTACCTTTGTTATATTTCATTAAATTTCTCCCTGCCCACCTCTCCAGCCTGTCTAGGTCTCACTGAATGGCAGCACAGCCTTCTGCTGTGTCAGCCTGTCCTCCCAGTTTTGTGTTGACAGTANGAGCACTTGAGGATGCATCCCTTGCATACCCACTCAAACAACCTAATAATCCAAATATGTTGGATCTAGAGTGACACATCTTTCTTCAAACTCAAATAGAAAATCTGTATTTAAGGAAGAAATCATTGAGCAAAGTTGCATGAACTGAGATATACACTACTGCATACTACGTAGCCCCTTTTGTTCTAAAAATCTTTTGTTCTAAAAATCAAGTGAGAATGAGAGAGACCACGACATTAAATGGGAAGTGAGATTATTTAGCAAAGAGAACACTTTGCACAGTATTAAAAGTAAACTCTTCTTGTATATCTTGTAGAAGGAGAAGCAGATAACAGAGAGATGAAGCAGAGAATGTATTTCTGTTACATAACGTCTAAACAAATTGTTTTGACAACCTTTCACTATTCCTTCAAAGCAAGTAAGCACCTCCAATGGGTGGGAATAATTACTGTTTGAATACACCTCTTTCTCTTACAGTCACAGGATGACAGGCTTACTACTGGTACCAGAGACAAATGAGTTGAATGTCACCTGAAAGGGGACAAAATAGATCAGAAAGACAGGATAGAGGTGGCATCTGAGCATTTTTATTTTGTATAGATTGAGGGGAAAATTGAAAAATCACAGAGTTACAGAGCAGGAAGATTTCATCTATTGCCATAGAAGATAAAGGGCTTAAGAGTTTTGGTTTGCTTTAAAGAAAAATAGCTGCTTTTAGAACTTCTGAGGTAAAAAAAAAAAAAAAAAATAGCAAGTTGATCATAGCTCATTTCAGAGGGAAAAGGAAAAATAGGCAGAAAATAATGATGGTTAGTTCAACAGAAAATAAGGGCAATCAAGAAGCTTTAGCAAGGAGCTGAGCTTCATTCCTGCTGTGCTCAAGTTGAGTTAAAAACGGAGAAAAAGAAATATTAGAAAAATATTATTCAGCTGCAGATAGAGCATAAAGAAGGAACATAAAAGAATGGCTTTGTTTTTTCACTTTAGGAGAGATGTAAGAACAGTGCAGATTATGTAAAATACAAAGCAGAGAAGAGTTGCAAGTAAAAAAAACAGTCCTAAGTAATCCACAAAATAAGATGTGGTTATTCTGCAGGGATGATTGTAGAGGTATGAAGTACTCAGAGCAGGAACTTATGAACCTCTTCTATGTCCACTTACAGCTCCCAAAGAGTCTCTGTTTCTATTTCCTTACCACTGACTTTCTGAGCAGAATCAGAGGCGAAAGCCATGCACTTCCAGGAGAGCACAGAAGACAGTGGAACCACAGTGGGAGTTTAAATTTTGTTAAAGGTGTGCGGGCAAGCTTTTTAATGTCAATGGAGTAAAACACCTAGGCTATTTGTTTTGTTGAAATCTTATTTTCATAATTCTTCCCCTAGGAATCATCATTTGTGACTGCCTTATTAGTAAAAATAAAAGCTTTAAAATTGTAAGAGTGACAACATGAGATTATTCATTGTAATAGAAAATGGAATTGCCTGTATGGTGTATAAATCCACTCAAGTATGAAATATAGCTTGTTAGTAGCTACTTCCTAAGTAGGAACTTAATATTTGGAGTCAGCACCCACATAACATTTCATGTGCTTCTTGGAGCTTTCAAACATTTTTTTCCCTGTGTACTTGAAATTTCAACAGTAACTAGGTAGCTATTAGCAGCCATAGCTAAGACCTATTTTCTTTTCTTTAGAAATTTTCCTCTCCCTCCAACAGTTCTGATCCCATGATGGTCATAATTACATGGCCTCACTTGATACTCAAGGAGACAAGCTCTGTTGAGAGGATCTGCTCCTAAACCTACTCAGGTTTCTGGGAGCCCAGTTCTGCAGTCTGCACTCAAGCAGATTTTAACACTTTTTTATCACAGCTACAAATCAAGATATACAAAGGGAATTTGAAAACTGAGGTGACAGACTGATTGCAGTGTGTTGCCCACCTACATCTATCTGGAGGTACTGCTGCCTCATAAGGTCCAGAAGATAGATTTCTGCTAAACCTCTGTGGTGGCAGGAGGTTCTGCAGGTCCCTCTGACCATATTCAGTGTGGGTGGATGCTGAAGCCACCTGTAGTCCCTGGCTCTGGCAGCCCATATCTCCCTGTGACATAGAAGCCAAACAATGTGGTATATCATAATCCTTGGGAACATCCATCCCATTACTCAAACTGAGTTATTTTCTTTGGCCTGCTCTCTGGCTACCATAGTATAAGTACTCTAATTTAGCATGCAAAGCAGCATGTGATAGGATCTGAGATCAGACACATCAATATACATTTATATTATATGCTACATACACTATGCATATAGTACATGCATGCATTCATGTATGTATGCATGTATATACTATGAAATTTCATCTGATTTTTTCTGTTTGGAAGACATTCTCTTGGTCTCCCAAGAATGCAGGTGTTGAACAGTTTAAGAAGCAACTGATTATTAATGATTACATACCAATCTGCAGAAATGCACATCATTAGCTTATATACATACTTATGCAAGTAAAATTCTGAAATTCATTTTAGTGCAGTCAGTGTACCTGTCTAATTAGATGTATGTATTAGCTTCTATCTTTCCATGGTGATGAATGAGATTAAAAGACCTTTAGCTCCAGCTCCAGTTTCACTGACATTGTTCAAGTAATACTTTTCATAACAACCCAAATATCTTATATGTCTGTCTCTTTTCTATTTTTTTTTTTTTTTATGTCCAAACATCTTTTACAAAGGAGCTGATGAGCAGTGGAGAAAATGCACATGCAGTAATATTTCCACAATTTCCAATCATAATTCTGTGGATATATGGATTTATTTTATTACAGAGATATTAACCAGATAATTAACATGACAGTATTTCAATCCTCTGTATTGCACTGAGTCATTGAAGCTCAGATACATATCTTAGCCTTTCTGCTGCTGACCTCTAGAGACTGTCCCTTAACTGTGTACTTTTAGAGCAAGAATGCTTTGGTCGTATCTAGACACCGAGTAAATCTGAAATACAATCTTTTGCAATAAAAAAAAATAAATCTGATTTAAGAAAGTTCCAATGTTTGAAAACTTGCAAACTACAAGAGGCTGTATTTCAGATCTACTCCTTGTCAAGATATGTTTAGATCCAAGACTTCAGGCACTTGATAACTAAAATAGTGAAGATAATGTTAGTCATAAAAATAACATTTATGATTTTATCTTATCAGTCATATAAATTATCACTGATGACAATGAAATACAGTTTATGCAGAGGCTTATTAAAAAGTGTATCATCTTATCTAAAACTTTCTTCTCTTAAGTTACTAAATGTAAATGTATTCAATGAATATTAAATTTCAAACATACCTTTCAAATTAAGTAGAAACTACTTTTGAGCATTTCACTTACTAGTGGAAACACATATTGAGTCTTACAATAAGTTTGGTCAAAGATCAATGGATTCTGAACTTCATGAGATTCTAAAATGTTTGTGTTTTGATATGTTTCTGGTGAGACAAAACAGTTCTCCCCCACTTCCCTTCATAGTTCTCATCTATAGTTCTCTTATTGTCATTGTTATCACCAATGATAAAGAGTAGGTTTAACCCCAGAAAGCTCTAGGCATTTTGGAGTTGGGCAAATAATCTAAACTGATCACCATGAGACTTCTTCTCTAGTGAGTGGATAGAGGTGCCCACCTCTAGAGGTCAATTTTGTATCAACCTTTAAGACCTCTTTCAAGACAAAATGCCTGTCTTTCTCTACTGAGTAGGTAATCAGCTTGGATTAGCCATGTTAAGTGGATAAAACTGGGTTGAAATCTCTTTGTGGAACCTGCAATTAATCTCATCAGATCCCTATTCCTTGTAAATGATGTTATGACAAAGAATTATTATTCTTACATTTAAAAATATATGTACTGATTTTGTAGACATTGAGAAAATGGTAGTAATCTAAATTTGCCAATGTATTTTGCTAGCTTTTCAGCAATGTGAAAAAGAAGTAACTCTGGAAAGGGTACAGCAAGCTGAGAAATAATCCTCTAACCTCTTTATTCTAAAAGATATGAATAGAGAGTGGTTTGAGCACAAAATATCTTTGCAAAATTTCATATTTCTCATGCAGTGCCCTGAGTTAGCACTGATAATGTTCATGGGTATCTTGTTCAGACTTGTTCAAAATGGGTAGCACAATTTGTCTACTGAGAAATCCTGCTGTAGATAACAACTGATACATTCAAACTGTTTATTTTCAGAGTAGGTATACTAATGTTTCTACCCATCTGAAAGACTTTAAAAAAGGAGGGATAAATTAATTTGCTACTATTATATTTTATTACACGATGGACAACGTATCAATGAAGATAAAAGTTTCATATCTTGCATATCAGTGAGGTAAATCAGAAGGCAAAATATCTATCCTGAAAAGCTGATAATATTATCTGAGCCTGATGCTCCTGGAAATGTATTAATCTGGTATCCATTCAACTGGCAAATTGTTGTTTGTGTGCTTCCTGGAATAGACACAAAGCAACAACATGCTCAGGCCCATTACCTTACCATAGCTAATAGTAGTTTTCAGTTTGTTGATACAGATAGCCCAGAAGTATAGCTTTTACAGTTTTTTTAAAAAATAAAAATAAATAAAATTACATCCTATTAGTAGCAATTAATTGGCTATATAAACACTTCCAAAATGGGTTTATTAAACAGAATGAAGATAAGTGGAAGTTCTCTGCTTCATTTGCTTTTTCTCCCCCATAGTTTATATGAGATATTTCTGCATTCCAATACTCTCACAGGACAGATAATTGAAAACATCATTCTTATATGGGAGCAATTTCTGCCGCTGAAAATGTTAATAAAAAAGGACATTTTAATAAGCCCAGATGCCAGCAGAGCTTTACAGTGTCCAACAGACCTTTGGGAAATGTTGCTCATGCTCAGTTTAAATGAGGAAATATTTCCATTTTATTGATAAAGACATGACAGCTTGTGTTTGGCAGTTTTTGGCAGGCAGCTGGGCTTCATAAATGCTTTACTTAAAAAACAAAAACAAAAACAAAACAAAAAACTAGCATAGATCAGATGTAGAACATAACTTCTGACTCATCCCAGTCACACAGAAACCACGGTGTCAATCCTCATGCACTTAGCTTTGACTAAAGTTTTTAGCTTAACAAAACCCCACAAAACAACAGAAACATTTTATTTGACAGGACAGTAGATGATGTTTAAATATCCTTACCAGTGTGGCCTGCAGAGGAGTCAAACTGAATCTCGGGAGCTGTGCCATCTGCATATGTAGGAGCTGCTGGTAGTCCCACAATAAGTTGATCCATGTTGCTTCCAGCTGGTTGCTGCTGATCAGACCCAGCAGAGCTGAGGACCAGGAAAGGTTTGCTCTGCTGTCCCACTCTCTCATTGTGGAAGCTATGGTACTTTCTATTCTCCTTTCCAAAATGGGGACTAAAAGTCTCAAAGTGTCGGCCCTGCTTTTCAGTTATTTTCTCTTGTGGTTTCAAATTTTTCTGAGAAAAAGAGCTCCCTGCCTTGCCACTGTAATTGAGACCACAAGCAGACAAAGGACCTTCACTCAGGACATTTTTCAACTCTTGGAGATTTTGCTTAGAAATGTCAGGTGCCCCTGTGAAGGACTCTGTAGTGACACTTCCTTTTGTGGTTATAGTACTGCCCAGGGAGCCCATCTTTGTCACATGAAACTGGACATCTTTTTCTTCCATCCCACCCCATTCTTTCTGCTTACTCTCTGCCTTCTCACTGCCCTCTCCTCTGCATGCTGCCTCTATGCACCCAGCTTTCCCTGTGCTCCTTGCAGGTTGCACACCCATGGGCTGCTCCATTTTAGCTGGTGTATCTATTACCTCGTGCATTTTTCCTATTATTATTTTCCCAGTGTCAACATTTTCCTGGATTTCTCCAGCAATATCTTCTTTCACATCACTGCCAGTACAGGAATTATCATGTCCCCCTCTGTCCTTTTCTACTGGAGGAAAGCTAGTCATGTTTTGAAGAAGCTGGTCTGATTTTGTTTCTGAGCAACGAGTGGTTCCTTGAAGAGGACAAGGATCTGGGATTTTTGAGGTGCAGGACAGCTCCATCTTCTCATTTTCTAAAGGAGGAATGTACTTTGTAGGACATTTGACTCCCTTTTTCTTTCTGAAACCACATATATTGTTGCCATCAACTTCATCATTGTCACTTTCAGGTGTGTTCTGTAACCATCAATAAAATATACAACCAAATAACACACATGAATGAAACAGAACATGGCAATGCAGTACTACCACCAGCTGCATTTACCTTGTAGTACTTCCATTACTTCTTACTGATGGAGGTTTCTGTGGACATTTACTGCCTCTCAAATTCTGTTCTTTTGATTATTAAAAAAAATACAGAAATCTTTTTCTGATGTTTTAGAACAAAACTGGTGAAAAGGCCTTCATAATATAGTTTTGAGGCAGATTTAGTAGATTAAAATACAAGACATTATATACCATGTGACATAATTTGTCAAACATGCAGTATTTAAATGTGAACAAAAATATTTTAATAATTGCATTTAAGTATATTCTTGCTTATATTAAAACTGTTTGTATTCATAAAGGAAATGTACCACCCCAAAACATAGAATGCTGGCAATCTTTGTATGTATAAGGAGTGAAACCTGAAAATAAAGAGCTTTTAAATTAATTTCAGGATCTAATTTGCCTAAATAACTAAACCTCCAGGGCAGCAGTCAAAAGGACAAACTCATATTCAGATGTGTAAACAGGAAAGAACCAGAAGACAATATTTACCTTTATATATGGCATTGCTATGATTTATGTTGTAGTGCTGGCAGCAGAATTTAAAATGGGTGTAAACATGTGAAAAAGGTGCAAGAAGGATCTACAGGAATTATTCTGATTGCATTATCCCAAAGGATATCAAAAAGTGCTTGGATTGTCATCCCTCCTAAGTATCCTGATCTTACCACAAGTGTGATTACTCTGATCAGGGAGAAGGACAGGAAAGCAAAACCAGATAGATTACCATTTTTAAAATACCAGAGATTTTAATATAGTGGATGATTCTTTCACCAACTATCAAGGTAGGGATTGAATTCTCCATCTCACAATGTCTTTAAAAGACTTTGTTATATATATTTTAACTAAAACATAAATCACTCCATATCTTATCACAAATTTGTATTTCTTATTAATACCTATTCAAGCATGCATTTAAGACTTGGTAGGGTAACCATCAGTCCTTGGTTTGCTTGGGTTGGCCTGGAAATCAAGAGATACCCTCTGAATGAGACTGTTCTTTACCTTTTCCACAAAGGAATAATCTGCACTCTCTTCAATTTCTGTATTTCCAGAAGTAGGTATCTGCACAAAAGCAAAGCGAATGCTAGTCTGGATAAGGCAAAAGAAATTCCTGTTGGTAGACAAAAGCATATAGAAGAAAAGCCAGCAGCATCTGATATGCGTATGGAAGGAAACAGTTACGTGGCCTCCATTAAGGTCATTAACACCTCTCTTTTTCTAAATGATTCCTACCTATTTTCCATCTTTTCTCATTATGTTATTTTCCATCATTATCTAGTCAAAAAAGGCTCTTCTAACACAGAGCTCACAAAAATCTTTCCTTTTTCTTTCCCTCTTGCTCTAAATTTCTGCAACATGCTCTATTTACAGCTACTGTGGAAGCTCTCCAGGCCATTGTTATTACCATGTAAGGCAGCAGGCCACCAGCTCTATAAGGTGGATTAGCTCTGTGCCTATAACTCCCATGAACATATCTTGACAGTGTTGTGCTTGTGATGCCCACTTGCAATCAAACACAGTTACTGGCTCAGTCACAACAGAAATCCTTGCTTATCCCAAGTTTAGCATTCAGTTTTTAATGAATCCATTTCTTCAACTAAAGGCTTTGTTTTATTCATGTAATACACTCATAAAATAATTCTGAGTGTATTGATGGTACCTCTACATATTAATCCATGTAAAATATGCCTAATTCCTACAATTTTGTATCATGGAATAGAAACGTAATGAAGGAACCTCCCTGAATAACAAAGCAGACAAAAACTGCTTACAATGGAGAATTATAATGGAAAATGTTAACACCTCCATTCATGACACAAGAAAGTGAACAAAGCTGAGGAAGAAACAGTGGGGGTGGAGGAACCAGCATCTGGCAAATGGGAA
>VWZY01002361.1:33360-93418 GCA_013399075.1 Chloroceryle aenea
GTTGATCTCTAAAAATATTCCAAAGATTAGATAGTTTATCTTGTCTTCCTTATGACTTTTCATCATCAGGTTTAACACAAGTTTCAAGAACTGTGTTTAAGTGATATTTCATTCACTCACATTCCTTTAGCCAACATAACACTAAAGGATGACCATATCAATTGTCCTTATGGCAGCCCATCCTGACAACAGTTCACTCAATAAACACAAGCAAGCATGATGTTAGGATTGTCATTTAACCCTGCAAAATTGCAGTTTTGGCATTTTTATATACTTTAAAAAAAAAAAAAAAAAAAAGAAAAAAAATCTGAGATTGTTAAAATCACCCTATAAAAATAATGGCTATGGGTAGAAGCTATAGCTCACAGGTATCTCAGGCATCTCCAGTGAAATTCAGAAATACAGGTACCCAAGTTCCAACCTGTTATTCTGAAACTCCTTCTGCATCTTGGGGACACTGAAATGCCACAGCTCCTAACTTTGTGAGTCTGTCTGTGCAATTTCTGTAACTGCCCCTGTTCTGAACTGCCCCACTTGTAGAGCAGAGCAAATGAGGCAATGACTGGAAGTTTATTAGTATTCAAGAAATAGGCTTACTTAAGAGATTTGACATTTTGTTAATCAGATATTAAAAAAACACCCAGCATTTTGTATAGGACTGGGCTCCTGCAAGACCAATAGGATGGAAGTCAGAATTTTGCTTGCAGAATGATTTTTCAAAAAAGTTGCCCTCAGACTGTCATCACACAACACAACTACAAACCCCTTTTATTGGCAATATACAGGTGTCATGGCAGATTTTCTTGTCAGTCTGTGTTGTGATGAGCTATGCCAAGAGAACACTTCTGAGCAGAAAAACTTAGAATCATAGAAATGTCCGGGTTGGAAGGGACCTCTAGAGGTCATTCAGTACAACTCCCCTGCTGAGAGCAGGGCCAATTTCAATTAGATCAGGTTGCTCAGCAAGTCTGACCTTGAATGTCTACAGGGATGGGGCCTCAACCACCTCCCTGGGCAACCTGTTCCAGTGTCCTACCACCCTCATGGTAAAGAACTCCTTCCTAACATCCAGTCTAAATCCACACTTTTCTAATTTAAAACCATTGCTCCTCGTTCTTTCACTACCAGCTTTTGTAAACAGGCCCTCTCCAGTCTTTTTATAAGCTCCCTGTTTGTTGGACCAAACAGCCTGAGAAGTAGAGGCCAGGCAGGTCTTATGGCTCCCCATTTTTTCCATTTTGAATCCAAGTCTGAGCAACTTCAGCTCATAGGTTGTTAAAAGCAAAACAAACCCAAAGAAAAACATACACACACCAAACAAATAAACAAGCACAACCAACCAAAAAACCCACAAACAAACAACACCACCCAAAAAAAACCCACTTCAAGTTAAAAATCTCACTTTTCAGAGCAATAAAAATATTCTTCAAAACAAGGATGGTCAAACACTGGCACAGGTTGCCAGAGAGGCTGGGTGTATTCTTGGAGATACTCAGGACTTGAGTAACTTAATACAAATTAAAAGTTGGCTCTGATTTAGCTGTCAGATCAAGCCTGATGACTACCACATATACTATCCAATCTTAATTATTCTGACTCATTTATACATCTTTTAAATGAACTTCATTACATTTTTGCCAGTAAAAAATACCTCTACTATACTTTGTATTCTGTTATATTCTGTTCTGATAAACAGAACAAGAAGATAAGAAAGAACAACTTGTGCCTTAAAGAGTGTAGTTTTTCAGGCACTAGCCTGGCAAATGCCATTCATAATAAATAATCGTTTCATTAAAACTAGAAGGATCAGCTATTTCTATCTCAAGTGCCTATTAGAATTTCCTAAAAAACAGTGGTGTTTGTTTCATTTTGTTTTCTGGACAGAATGAAATAGGTGAGGGTTCTCTGACAACGTGTGCCTATGAAAGGTTGTTGGTTTCAGTAGGGCTGTGTTGGTCAGAGAAGCCAAGAATCTGATCCAGAAAGATTACACATCTATCACAATAGATGGGCTACTGCAAAGAGCAGTTTGTTCAGTAAAACTTAGCATCTTCCCACCTTTGGTAAATAAGATAAAACAGGACAAATCTAGAACATCTGCATGTGGAATATCCATGTTTTCCTAAAGAAAATGGCTTTTATATATGGATTCAGAAAGACATTTTCAGTCAGTAAGCTTCCGCAAAAATCTGCTTTTGCATGTGTGTGGGAGTATCATTTCATAAAAACAAACCTCTCTACAATCTTTTCCCAAAAAAAACCTCCAGAGAGGAACGCATCCTAGGAGGAAGAAGTATTCTGTTAGTATCCAGTAGAGAAAAGGGAAGATAAAATTAATGGGACCATGTTTATTTTACATTCATCACTGAATTCTGCATAAGAGGCATTTCTGTTAAAGCTTAGTGTATTATAGAGTACAGAAAAATTTATAATTATACTTAAGTCTTTTATAACAATACTTGTCTATGCCCAGATTGAATGACCATTGTTACATGAAGCAACAGCTTCCAGATGCAAAGGTAATAGTGATAGAAAATTAAGGTAGGCAGAAGATTTTGGTGTTGGCCACCAAAGAAAGGTTCAAAGAGTATGGAGTAATGATTACTGCTTGACTGAGGACTCACCTGTGAGAAACATTCACACCACCCCTATACCACTGACCTCAGATCCTGGCAGATGGATGGGCTGGAGCAGGCTTTCCTCTCAGGCTCCTCCTGTTTTAGCTGCTTGTCTTATCTTCCCTCTCCTCCTCCTTTTCCACTCGATTGCAAAAGCACCTTTTCCAGCTTTTAATCCCTTCAGGAATTTGTAGCAAAATTTAGTTCATCTTTCTTGCTAAGAATCCCTTACATGGTTTAACATTAGCATAACTCTGCTCTAAAAATGTTTTTCCAGTTTATACTGCCTACAAAAACATATTTAACATTGTTATTAATAAATCCAGTTCCTCAAGAGTGCATATCATGTAGTTTAATATTTTGATAGCTATATGTTCTTTGTAGCATCACTGGAAAGGAAGCCTCAGAAGAACAATCCATAAGGATGTTTTCTGGAGCAGAAGCAGAGGTTGACACAAAATAATCCCTTTGTTTTAGAAAGCTTTATCATGAACTTTCATAATTATTTGATTTAAATATCCTGGGCTTCAACCACAGATTATCAAATATTAATATAAAAACTTAGACACTTTAGAAATATAACACAGACTAAACATCACAGAATTGATGACTTAATACTTTAACTACAGCTACTTTGTATGCACTGTCTATGATGAATAAGTGGTAATGAGAAAGTGCAAACTGATCATTATCCCATTAGCAGCTCTTGAGCAGATAAAAAGAGATATAGCTTGTCTGATGACAACTTCAGTAGCAAGTAACTGCCAGTTCAGGGGAGTTCTCTGCTGGGAAGCTGCCAGCAACCTCCATACATACAACTTCACCATCACTATGTCTTAAAACTACTTCTGATTCCAGCTACCAATGTGAGGGTTTTTTTTCATGTACTTTCAAAAAAAATAGTTCAAAATTATCACTTTTTGTACTCTCCTCCCATTCAGATTGATTTTCCATAAGGGCAAATTTTTGTATACTCTGAATTAACATAATTTTACGTAGGAAAGTATCATGCTTCAGGACATCCACCAGGATTTTTTTTTCCTCTCTCATAGTATAGGTTACCTTCAGCTGTTAATTTCAGTAGATTACTTGGCATTTCTAAAGTGTCCAGAAAGTATTCCCAAAACTAGGTCTCTTACCCAGTATGCAACTGCCAATCATACATACAAGGTGGAGGTATTTTCTGTATTCTCATGAGTGTGCATTCATGGGTGCTGGGTCAAAATCAGCACACACAACACCTGAAACCATCAGCTATTTATACACAAACTCTTAATCACATTCTCCTATCTAATACATATTCATTTTTATAGAACTATGTGATTGGTCAAAATATCCATGCTTGCTATGTAAATTATGGTACATGCTCTATCTATTTACTAATCTACTTATTTCCTTTTTCTTTTCTGGAGGCGGTATTATTGGAGTCAGTGGTCCATAAGTCGGTGGTCTCTCCCTGCTAGAATTACCTTTCCCTCAGTTTTACTTAGATTTGTCATTCTTCAACAGTTCTTTATGGCTAGTTGGTTGGCCATCTCATTATTCTTTCTACAGCCTTTGTTCTAGACAGAGATGTCTTACTATTAATTATTAGATCCTGGTTATAATTTTTAAAGAATAAATTGCTAAGCATGTTAGTAGGTATACAAATGCAAAAGTCAAACCAGGTTTTTCCTGTGCTCACTTTAGCTAACATAAAATTTATCAATAATCATAGCTTCCAATATATAAATAATTTTATCTTCCAAACTTATGTTTTCTGGGGCATTGATATCAAAAAGAAACTTTAAATAATACATATTTTGTATCTGAGATGGGTCTTGGGCAGTGCCTAATGCTTCTCAGGTTGGAGGAAGGGAAGATTATATCCTGTACTCTCCTCATCGGGCTTAAAATTTCTCAAAATAATTTTATTACTTTTTTTTTTGGCATTTAAATGTTATGGGATGTGGCCACTGCCATTTCTAATCCTGTGAGACATTCTAAAGTCATCTATTGACCCTGACTGGCTTCAAAAGTATCCCTCTCCTTAAAGACAGCTAAAGGAGTCAACTAAAGGTTAACAGGGAGAACAGTTCAAATTAAAAATTGTTTTCTCCAGTTTCAGAAGCCTTAAAAATAAAATGCATTTTAAAGACTTACAGTATTCTTATAATGTGCAGAGATTTCCAAACTAGTGCCAAGTGGCTAGTGCCAGCTAATATCCACACTAGAGAATACTGTATGGATATACAAGCTAAGATAGATTTTGCACAGGCCAATCTCAGGAGCTTTTGAGAACAAAGACCCTTGAGCTCCCCAGTACCAAGGCTGGCAATTACGTAGCCGGCAGAAGGAGATATTCACTAAGTCTCTCCACCACCATAAATCTGTAAAAGTCTACTAATTCCTGATGACTGGCATTGCAAAGCCAAAGGAGAAATTTGAATATCAAAATCCCCTTCAGGTAAATCTAAACTAATGTGTTCCTTCACCAACAGGATATATTTATAGTTTTACCTCTAACTCCGTGCTTTGCCATCATTGTTAAGCAACACTGCTGCTTGTGTTGCAGAAAGTGTCTTTCTTCGCCATTTCTTCACAACTGACATAAAATACTATTCAGCATCAAGCTGTGCAAATGGCTTAATCTGGTTAAATTCTAGTTTCTGTTGTCACCTAGTAAAATATAAAAATAGAAAAATCATTAGAGCTTGGATTTGTACTGACTTACAGAAATATTGTGGCTATTTTTCTACTAGGTCCTCTTTTAGGATTTTTTTAATTTTTTTTTTTTTTTTTAGGTTTTAAACCAAATGTTTAAAATTGCTTTTCAAATTATAAAAAAATGCTGGTTAGGAGATCATGAAGATACTGTCATTCTGTGAGACATAGTGATATTTATATATAAACAAACAAGCCCTTGTGAGTTTGTATCATTCCTATTGAAAGAGGAATTAAATTTTTTTTCATGCTTTCCACTGTTTCCTCTGTCTTATTAAGTGACTGGAAATTATTCTGTTTCTTATATCTATTGCTTTATTTTTTGCTTTTATTCTCTGCCAAAAATATAATTTTTCTTCCAGTCTGGAAGCCAGTCTATTCTTCATATATTAAACAGATCCTTGCACCAAAAGTCTTTCCTCATAGGCCAGCTTTTACTTGCAAGGCATATGCTACATAACTTGCTCCTGCATGCAGCTGTCACGGTAATAGAATCTAAAAAAAAAAATCAAGTTACAGAATAATGTCAAGGGTTTTAGACAGGTGATGCAGAATATTAAACCAGAACCAAAATAAGACTGCAGCTAGAACAAGAATTCCTGTGCCTGAAGCTCTGCCAAATAGACCTTCCTCCTCCTCAAATAAATGTTTGCTCATTCCAATCACACACCACCACATGGCAGATGCTGCAGTGGCAAACAGCTGCAAAGAAGTGCAGCAGCTAGATATTTGTGTCCATGGTTTCCCATGCCTCTTCCAGCATGGCATTAGCTAGCAAGGATGCCTCACAATGTGACCTGCCATGCAGCTCATCACATGTACCCCATGCTGCAGAGTAACCTGTAATGAATGAGGTCCGAGAAAGGAGACAAGCAAGCAAGGTGAAAGACACTCTCCAAGTGAGCCTTATGGCTGCACTCAGCCCTGCAGACTATACTTAGTAATTAATCTGGATTAAATTAAATCCAAGTAATGCATGAACTGCTAATCCTGCAAAAATACATCATACGAGAATTAGTAGCAGTATTCCAGTTTTTACAGCTATCCCTGAAATGCTGTTTAGCTATGACACTTTCTCTGAGTTGAACTGGAAGAAGTTGTACAGCAGAAATTGCACAACAGAAACATCAACACGAACTTCTGTGGCAGCTGGAATTTTCCATATTAATGTTCCATGCAAATTCCTGGCAGATGTGAAGGATCTTACTTGACCCATCAACAGGGCAGTGTCACAGGCTGAGGTGCTGTAACTAGAAATGTTTACATCCTGCATAAATTCTTGGTAACTCATTCTAGAACTATGCCTATTTGGGAGGCTAATAATTGATGCTGGAAGAAGGTTAGATGTTAATCCTTGGCTATCAGAATGGACCATGATCAGTGCAACATGATTTGATTCTTGTTACTTCTTGTTGCTTGCCACCACGCTCCATAGCTTTTTCTTTTCCATATCCCATCAGTCCTCAAGACCCTGTTTGCATTTTGCCTACCAACCACATTTTAGCAGAAGGATGGAAAAAAATTCATTGTCCGCTTATGGTCTTTATGGTCTCCAACCTTTTCTGGACCTTGCCTTTGCTCACAAGTCTTACATGCCCTCCAGGTAAACACAGCAAGATATCTATCATGCCTCGAAAATTTCATTTATTCCAGGGTTACCCCACTCTGATGGAGAAAGGTATAAGAAATCACTTATGACTTTTATTTTAGTGTTCAGATTCATTCCTGTACAGCTTGTCACTGATACTAGTAAGTCTGCCTCTGTGGTTCAGTAGACACTTCATAGTCCACTCTGACCTGTTCTTCACTGATCTGGCCTAGATCGCAGAGACCTGACTACTTACTGCACTATTGCCTTAGCTCCTTTGTTATCCACACACCCAAGTGTCCCTTCAAAAGAAGCAAGGTCAAATGAAGGATGACATAAACCCACTTTTTGCCCTGACACACAATCACGACACAGACAGAAGCATACCCAGAAACAAGGACTATGAGCAGTCTGTAGGGTATTCTTTTCCTACAGGTAGATACACCCAAATGCAAGGAGCACTTTAGCCTCTTAAAGTTTAGATAAGGAAGATGGAATAGTAATCCATCTAAAAAGATGACTTCATAGAGTCATAGAATCATGGAATGGTTCTTGTAGTTCAAACACTCATCATGGGCAGGGACACCTTGTACTAGATCTATTTGTTCAAAAACCCTGGCCTTGAAAAATTCCAAGGAGGTCATACTCAAGTTCTCTGGGCAACCTGTTCCAGTGTCTCATCATCCTCATAGTAAATAATTTCTTCCTAATATCATATCTAAATCTATATCTACCCTCTTTCATTACCCTTCGACCTGTCACTACACTTCTTGATAAAGAGCTCCTCCCCACCTTTCCTGTAGGTCCTCTTTAAGCACCAGACGGCCCCAGTAAGGTCTCCCAGGGCCCTTCTTTTCTCCAGGCTGAACAATCCCACCTCTCTCAGGCTGTCCTCATAGGTGGTGCTCCAGCCCCCTGATCATCTCTGTGGCCCTTGTCTGGACTTGCTCAAGACTGTCCNTGCTCAAGCATGTCCATATGCTTCCTGTGCTGGGGACCCCAGGGGAGAGGACAGTACTTCAAGTGAGGTTTACCAAGAGTGGAGTAGAGAGAGAGAATCGACTCCTTCGAATTGCTAGCCACACTTTTCAATGCCACCAAGGATGTGATTGGCTTTCTGGGCTGCACTTGCATATTGATGGCTCGTATTTAGTTTATTCAGTCTTTCATTCACCAGTACCTCCACGTCGTTCTCCTCAGGACTGTTCTCAATCCACCCATTGTCCAGCCTGTATTTGTGTTTGGCATTGCCCTGACCCACGTACAGGACCTTGCATTTGGCCTTGTTGAACTTCATGAGGTTCACATGGGCCCACCTCTCAAACCTGTCAAGGTTCCTCTGGATGGCATCCCTTCTCTCCAGCCTGTCGACTGCACCACACAGCTTGGTGTCATCAGCAAACTTGCCAGGGTGCACTCAATCCCACTGTCTATGTGCCCGACAAATATTTTAAACAGCACTGGTCTCAGTGCCAACCCCTGAGGAATGTCACTCATTACTGGTCTCCAGTTGGACATTGAGCTGTTATCCACAACTCTTTGAGCGCAACCATTCATTCAATTCCTATTCACTGAGTGGTGCAGTCTTCAAAGCCATGTCTCTCCAATTTAGAGACTTAGGCATAAGAGGAGGAAAGTGAAACTATACCGAATCAGGAATCTGTTGGGTACTGGGCTCTTCAACTGCAAGTGAAGTTTTCTGACTCAAACCAGGCAATGTGATGGAGACCAAGAAGAAGACATGCTCTGTGTTGTATGTGAAAAGAAATCCCGCTTTTAGATTTTATAGTATGGCATAAAAGCAATCTCAGCTGTACCATGAGAAGCTAAACTATGAAATGATATGAGTAACTTAAGCAAAACATAAACCCCAGTCAATTTGGCTGGTTTTGCAATAAAAATGCTAATTCTTTCTCTGTGAAGAAAAAAGGTATTTACAATGCATATTAGTGGGTTCATTGAATGATAGAAGAAAAATGTCATAGATGATTCAAAAACCTCCTTTCAATTAATGACTCATATGTATAGATGCACCTCCTTTATCTGCTAGCTGTGTAATGACTGAATTTTTTATTCTTGTAAATCCTGTCCTTAGTCATCTGAATATCATCCTTTTTCATTCATCTTTGTGTTTCTCTAGAGACACTCTGAAAAGACCCAAAGACTATCACAGTAATTTTGAAAATTTAATAAAATTCTACTCATATAAAGGGGCTTCATAGCACACAAAGCAATAAGCCTGTTTAAAGTACTCATCTTCGTATATACAGGAATAAAACAGTAACCTTATGATTTCAAGGTTGAGTTCGGGGAATTAACTGCATGCTTTTGATAGCTTTAATGAAAGTTGTGTGACTAAAACATTATTCAGCTCTCTACAATCACCACACATGAGCCCCAGGAGAGAAACAGCAAAAGGATTAGTGAAAAGAAGATGTGACTTTCTACTTAATTAAAATGTGCATCCGCAGCCACAGTTTATCATTCATAAATATGCTTGGGATGTTTTTTAATCAGGAATCCTTACAGTAATTTTAGAAATAAGTTCCAAAGAACAATCTAAGTGTTATAGACAGACTCACCAAACCACTATAATTGCATGAGCTTTCTTGATTACATGGAAAAGCACAGTATCAAAAAGGTCAGCTTATAAAAGGTCCACAGTTTCCATATCAATTATCTAAATATGGGCTGAGAAATAAAGCATCTGAAAGTAGGTCTCCATAATGTCTTTCTTCAAGGTAGGTACCTAATTACTCCTTGATGTTATACAACTTCAAAATTGCTTTTCCTTTTATGGAAAATATTCTTTAAAACACATTTCTGACCATGTTCAGTCAGAGTTGGCATTCAATACCTGAAGTCACAGCAATGCAGAAATAGTAAATTGCTACAAATCACAATACATACTCTCAAACTATGAGGCAGCTCCATTGGTGCAAATGACAGTGCCACTAAGCACACAGAAAGGTGTACACCACTGACTGGGCATGATCATGGCTAAGTCTGCAGTAGTGCAGGTAGAAGCAGCACAGTTAAGGAGGACGCAAGAGAGATGATACTCTATTAGGGCTTCTCTGCAGCATTTTCCCTTGATTCCTCTCGGTGGGCAGAGTATCTACTAAATTATACTGTCTTCTCCTTCAGCGGTGTTTGAAAATGTTCTCAGTTGATAGACAGTTCATAGACTTGATAGTTGATAGACAGTTGATAGACAGTTGATAGACTGAAGCCCAGAAAGCTGCATACAGTTAAACCTAAACAATTATTTTGTCAAACACTTTCTGTATTTTATATGTTTTAAAAACTTGAAATAGTCCAAAACATAGTGATGAAAAAAGACCAGTACAGAAGGGAATCGGGTAGAAATGAGACCTTTTCCATCATTCCACGGAAAACTCCGGCAGAATAGCCTTCCAGATAATTAGTCAGAAGGGTAAAAAGAATACTAAATTCCTAACCTTTCAATCCCAGTTGGCAACTACGTTAAATAAACGGAAAATAGTTGTCATGTTCTCTATATACGTTAGGTGGCACCATCCTCACAGATTTATGGTTTACATCAACAATCTGTAAAATATTTGTTCTAAAATCGAGTATGAAATACCTTGACATAGTAGGCACTTGATTTGCTACCAGTAGGAACCCTTTATATTATTGAGGTGAGAAAGAATATTTAGTATAAGCATAAAAGAAATCTCCATTACTGAGGGAAAGCTGCAAGGAAGAGCTAGGAGGAAAGTAGAATTGCCAAGGGATTTACTAGTAAACCTTGCTCTGTAACAGGCTTATTATTGAGCCTGCAATATACCCTTCATCTCTAAACAGGTGCTATTCCCAGAACTATAACAACTAAAACCCACGTATGATGCAACTTCTTTAGCTGTGTTATGATAATTTGTCAGGATCTTTACATTCTTCAGTTATTAATGGTGTAATTTCTCAAAAAAATTGACGAAGGTTGCCAATTCTATTTTTTAACATTCAGCACTACTTCACAGTGTGGTTCTGCCCGTGTTAAAATGAAGCCAGAACTTCTTCAGCACTTTCAGAAAAAGAATGAAGGAGGGGGTAAGTGGTAACAGCAACCAACATAAAATTCAACATAAAATTCAGTTAAGATTGGGCTCTTCTCAAATCATCTCCATGTCAGGCAAGGCACAGACAGACAAGCATGGATATGCAGTGTCTCTAAGTGGTACCCCTAAATCAACGGCAATATGTAGGAAGATTCCCTGAGTCTGAAGAAAAGAAAACTTTGTATATTCTTAAATATATATCTGCACAATGTTTTTGCTTGGAGGCACTTCAATACTTTAAGAAAGGTCTTCCAGCTGGCTGTAGTCTTGACTATTTCCATGCTGTTAGTCTGCCATCACAGTTGAAAATCTCATTAGAAAGAAATTCTTACAGGATTCATGGCACTAGTGTTCCTGTTCTCAAGGAGAACACTTGGAAGAGATGTACTTTAAAGCTCACAAAGTTTAGTTTTGCCAGACTTGGAAAAATAAATACAGTTACATGGATAGGAACAGATGAATGGAAAGCAGAAGAGATGTGACTTTGTATTTTGTTGCTCCATCTCTAGTTAACACCTTAAGGAGCTCATGCAATCAGTTTAAGTAACTTCTCTTTCATGTCCTAAGGAGTTAGGGTCAAATTTGTAAAGGAAAATAGACACTATTTGAAGTGTTCACATACACATCTTATTGCTCCTATTTCTGGTGATCCTCTGATATAAAATTTCGTATCAGCGTAAGCTCATGCCATTTTTCAGTGCTCACAGAGACAAGTGACTCAAACAGCCTGTGTCTTAAATGAGAGTTAAATAACAAAGTTGGGGTTTTTTTATGTCCTGAGGATTCAATATTCAATTTTAGATACCAGGTAAAATCATCCACTGAATCCTATTACAGCTGGTGCTAGTGGGAGGGCTTTTAATAAACTCTTAAGATTTAATCCAGTAATGTTAAATGTCCTTTCACTTTGTTTATATCCAGACAAAAAAGCTATGATAATTTGAAGTAAGGATTCAGGGTAGGTGATTTAGGTAAAAAACATGTTAAGGTATAGAAGGCCCTAAATAACTAGCTTTCAATGTGTCTTGGCACAACATCATGCAATAGCCATGCAATTATTAGATGTATCATAGTATTTCAGTCCCAGGTAAGACTGGTATGTCTTACAAGAGATACTCACTCTGTTTTCTTTCACATATTGCTACAATTAAGGGTGACCAACCAAGTAATTTAAACAAAACAAAACAAAACTATTCTCAAATAACAACAGAAGTTAGAAAATACTGTAAAGGAACTGAGTATACTTTTTCAATTGCTCTCAAGGAAACCACACTGGTGTCAATGTTAAAAGAGTTTTCAAAGAACTGAAGCAAAACATTCCTGAAAATACTTTTAGATGGTGATGGTTACCAGGTCACTCTTAAGCACCTTTCTGAATTCCTTCTTATTGTCTGCAAGGGTCTTTATGAAGCAGATGTAATGGGGTTTTCAGCACCTAATAGGTCATTTGGAGAATGGAAACACATGGCTGCATTTATAAAAGTTAATAAGTTCTCAATAAAGCAACCACTATTGTCTATACCTAGAAGGAGGAGGAAAGCGTCAGAGGTTTTTTCTGTAGTGTGCTGTTACTGGAACTGTATCTGCAACTGTAGAAAAGAGGTCTGGCTACTAAAAACAAACCTATGAGTTAAAAGTAGTTAATATGTACAGCAGCATGTAGTGCAGCAGAGAATATGGTGAATGTTTATCATCACCATGCTACAGATTTGCCCATTGACTTGAGTCAGGTAATATCAGTGGATTCCACAAATGTCATTTATCATTTGTCACACTTGAAGCAAACACCCTCAGGGTTGAACCACTGAATTAAATACTCCTTATCTATAATAGGAACAGAACTGGACATAGTGAAGTTGAGATGCTTCTGATGCCTTGTAATGCACATACTTAGCATGTCTACCCTGGTCATTGAACTACCACCAGGTCAAGGCTACTCAAATAGATTTATATATTATCATTACTCTTCATTGACTGGAGCACCTCTCATACAAGGAAAGGCTGAGAGACATGGGGCTGCTAAGCCTGGAGAAGAAAAGACTGAGAGGGGATCTTATCAATGCATATAAATATCTGAAGGGTAGGTGTCTCTTTTCAGTGGTGCCCAGTAATAGGACAAGAGGCAATGGGAACAAACAGGAACACAGAAAGTTCCACTTAAACATCAGGAGAAACTACTTATGAGGGTGACAGTACTGGAGCAGGCTGCCCAGAGAGGTTGTGGAGTCTCCTTCTGTGGAGACTTTCAAAAGCCATCTGGATGTGTTCCTGTGCAACCTGCTCAAAGTGAACTTGCTTTGGCAGGGGCATTGGACTAGATGATCCCCAGATATTCCTTCCAACCCCTACAATTCTGTGATTTTGTGATTCTAATCAAGCCTGTGATAGACTGTATGACCCTGATAGACTCCAGACAACAGTATGGAAAAATCTATGAGCACAACAGGTGAATGGACTGTTCTTGGCCATATTCTTAAACTGGTTTACATTTAGGCTGACAGCCCAATGAGGGGAAAGGAAGTAGAGATGGTATAACACACAGAGGAGGCTATAAAATGTTCTATCCTCCTATGGCTCTTCAACCTCTAGGCTATGAAATGCCTACAATCTGTGCCATAAACCTTTGAAAGAATTCATCTATCAGATTGTTTCCCGCAACTCTGATAATGATGAGGGACTCGGCCACCAGGCCATATTTCAAATGACATTAATTAGCAAATTTTGAGCCTCTGTAAACTTCTTTTAATAAGTTGAGTAACACTGACATATATTGGCAAATAACACTCTGTAGATGTAATTTCTGACCAATCTGCCTCACTGCCTTATCAGGCCAGTTCACACCTACCATGTTTCTGCCTTCTCCAAGCTAATTAGCTACCATATCATAGGCAAATTCTTATTTCCCATAACCAGTCCAGAGGCATGGATAACTCTCTCTACCTGTTAATGAGTGAATACTCTTTGCAGATGCCTGCCTGCATCTTCAGCAAGTACTTAACTGTCCTTCCAAATGGGATCTAGCACAGCACTCCGAGGGCTGCTATGGGGAAAATTAACTCCATCTCAGTCAGACCTAACACAGAGCATATGAGGAAGGACTCCTTGTCTGCTTACATGAACAAGAAGAAGAGGTGCCAAATCCCTGCGTCTTTGCTACTGATTTAGAGTAATTTAGAAGACAGGTATTTTCCAGTGATTCATATAGCAGGCTGATCTAGTCTAAGGATGAAACGTGTAGTAGCCCAAGGTAAAAGTCATTACAAAAACAGCAAAGAGGAATCTTTACTTCTAATAATGAGACAGTGACTTGACTTTTGCCAGACTACACCTGCCTAGAAAAATGATTAACAGGAAGAGTGTAGCAGGTGTTTAAGCACCACATTAGTGTGATGAGTGTTTGCAGTATGACCATTCTCATTCTCTGATATGTGGGAATGAGAAACAAAACTTCTGCTCGAGAGGCACAACTGCTCACAGAGAAGCACCAGAGCATATTTCTCCTTGCCACTCATGGCCCCAGGATCTGCAGGCTCAAGGAGATAAGTCTTGGCAGAACTATGGAGAGCAAATATTCCCTCCTTACTGGGAGTGTCTATATCTTATATCAAGGCAGCAATTGCTTTTAAAAATTAGGTAAGTTCTTATACATTGTTTCTTAGAAATTGAGTAAAAACATTGTTACTAGTCATCAATATCACTGATAATTACCTGTGTGGGCTGGGTTTATGAGTTTTAGGTAGAAAACTGATCATCTCACTATTTAACCTTCAAGCTAACCAAAACTTCCATTTGACTATCTCCCAAAGCATACCAATAAGCCAATTAAATTACTAAAAGTATTTTTTCCTGATGATTTACTCATTAAAGTAATAGTTGGATATTGTATATGGAATGATGTAAATATATTGGGCAAAGTCCCATAACAATTCAAGTACAATTAAACTTCATGCAGCATACAACAATCTTTGCTCATGAAAAACAAAACAAAAGAAAACACAAAACAAACAAACAAAAAAAAACAACACAAAAAAGATCATTTTCTTAGATACAACCTACAGAAACTAAGGATCATTGAAAACTTCACTATGCAAGAGGAGTGTCTGCTGCCTTTTTTTTTTTCTAATGTGGACACATAAGAAAGGAAAGAAGGCCTACCAAAACAAAACACCATTCAAAATATACAAATCCCTCTTTGACAAGAAGGTAAAAAAATAGAATAAACTACTTGCAAAGGATATATAAATGTTGACTGAATTGCTTAGGGTAACAGGAAAAAAAATATTAAGCTACACAGAAGACAAAACCCCTATAAAGATACAAAATGACCATTTTAAAAGTTTCAAAGTTAGGAAATCAGAAGTCAAATTATACTAGGATGAAATTTCTCTATATAGACTTAATTCAGTGTTGTGGTGTGTATGTAGTAAATAAAATTCTTTGTACTTGCAAATAAACATCCTAACTTTTCCCATGAGTTCCAACTTCCAGAGACAAACATTGTCTGACAACTTTTCTTCTATCTCTTCTTTAAGAATTCCTCTGTTTTCACTCTGGTAACCTCTCTCTGTCCATCATCTGTCTCTCATTCCATAATTCAAAGTACTACACTCATTGCTTTTCTCCTAGTCCCAGTCTATATTCCCACCATGTTTGTTCTAGTCTATTTATTCAGTGGTCCCTGTTCTCTTTTCTCAGGCTCATTGCTGACCCTAAAACACAGGGTCACACCCTTTTCACAGTCAGTCTCCAGGAAATCTTTAGGCTCCATTATGAAATGTTTCTTATTCTTATCTTTCTTCCCCATAAACCTCATCTCACCAATCTCCTTTTCTGAGGTTCATTCTTTTCTCAGTCAAGCACTATTCCATGTTACTTCCCCTTCTATGTACAGAAAGACAGTATAGGCTTAAAAGTAGCACTGGACATGAAAAGTTTTTCTGAGTTCCCCCAAAGTTACTGACTGAAGCATATTTACTCTGTGAGAAAAGTACATGTAACACATCTGGTCAGCTAAGGGTGAAGTAACAGCTTACAGCAACAGTGAAGTTTGTAATGATCCTTAATTTCTGTAGGAGAAAAAAAAGTCTAAAATATCAGCTTTCTCCCATCTTTCCTGAATCTGTATGAAAGGCAATTGACATAACTGTTAAGACTCTGGAAAAATTTGGGACGGTTTTTATAGGTGTGATGAAAGGCTTACATTTGACATGAGAACTATCCCTTTGTCAAACTTAAACCCTGTGCTTCAAAGCAGGGTGGTGTTGGAGAATTTTACAGAAAAGACCTTGAAGTATTAAAATTAGCAAAGTTGCACTTTGTTCCTAGGCTTATTCACTGAATGAGCTGAATTATTTGGCTGAAATGTTATGGAGTTCAGCCAGTGGCACAGTCAGGGTATGAAAAGTTTTGGCTTAAACTCAGTGCTTCAGAGACGTATAAACAACTAAAACCAGAGTTGTATAATGGGAATGCAGGTTGTCTTCACCGGTGCCTTCAGTGGTACATAACAAGTGGTGCTGTTCACACCACGTGTTACAGACACACAGACTTCTGACCCTGCTTCTTCTCTTTCCATTACTGCAGAAAGGAAAAGGATCTTTTAATAGAAATACCAGAATAGTTTAAAAGGTCATTAATGACCCATTCTATATAATATTAATTTATTCTCACCTATCATTCCATTTTAAGAGCTCAGGAAGCAACCAGGAAATAAACATCATCTGAGGGTATTTTTAGTATCCTTTAGGACATCTCCAAAGTAGACTGCAATGTTCCCAACCCATGAGAGACAAAAAGACATGTGAGGAGTGGGAGATGCACATCCATCTTTCCTAAGTGCCAGATGAAGTTAACAGGATGTACATGCCACTATGACTCAACAACAACACACCCGCAATTTCCTGCAGGCTTTGGGCAGTTGACATCAGAATGACTCAGCATCCATATGGAGAGTTGAGGAGTCCTTTGCATAGCTGCATGACAGCATCTTTAAAAGAATTTAACAGAAATAACTGTAGTTTTTCAAGGTCTCCTTTTTCTCATAACTTTTTTAGTTATTGCAGTAACCTGTAATTGTTTTGACAATGAGATACTGCTGCATGAGACAGTTGTGGCTTCACAGCTCTTGCAAAACAGTATGGTATCTCCTCTGAGAAGTTCTTATCACACTACCTCTTCCACCTAATCTTTGATATTTGGCAATACTAAAATAACTGAACACATAAATATAGTAAGGTAGGAGTCATCACTGAATTGTGGTGAAAGAGAGCTGAGCCACTTCCTACGGGCTTGGGCATTTTTTACACCTAAAAATGAGAAGTAGGTCTCACTTCTCTCAGTGAACAGTCTGCCTTCAGCACCTGACCAAGCTAATGCTTCCTACCACAACTACACAAGGACCTCCAACCCTGAGTAGCTGGAATGGAAAACATACGCTAAAATGATCAAGAACCTTTCATGCAATGCCTTGACAGAAGGCCACAGCTATCCATTCTCAGTCAGGAAGTCACACACAGAGTATACATTAACTCCACAGAGAAATCACTGTGTTTGTTACTCCTCCTTCAGAAGGGCATTTAAGTACTCGCACATGAACACATATTCACACAAAAAATAACAGAATTCTATTTTCCATAAGTCAGACCTGTCAATCTTTGACAAAAACAACTAAGGTCTTAATCTGATTTGGAGATTCTTACAGTTCCACATAACAAAAGTTTTCAGTCACCTTTTCAAACCAACAGCTAAGGAATTAGCTTCAAAACTAACATGAAAAATGAATATTACTTAAGTTGCAAGTTCTTTTGCTGTCATTTACTATCATAACCATACAAGTGTGAGACCACAGCTGGTGTGTGACCATCCATCAGGGAATGCAGGCTGAGGAACTGTGGTCTGACACTGGAAGTTAGGAAACATCAGATAGATGATTTACTAGCAACCTTTATACTGTTCTCTCGTGCAATTACATTTTAATACCATCTTTATGTAATCACATCCTATTCTTCCCCCTTTCAGCCTCTTGCATTTAATAGAGGAAATGGATTCCCATGTATCTATATTAAGGTTTCAGAGGCAACTGTAGGTGTGGTGAACCCTAGCTCCCGTGCAGCTCGACCCTTCATCATAAATTCTATTTTTGTCATAGCT
Source organism: Chloroceryle aenea (assembly GCA_013399075.1). NCBI lineage: Eukaryota > Metazoa > Chordata > Aves > Coraciiformes > Cerylidae > Chloroceryle > Chloroceryle aenea. The sequence continues at coordinate 51,498 of VWZY01002361.1, forward strand.
TTTTTTAATATGCGAGTTTATATAAACTGATAACATCAAAGTAAGATGAATTTTAGTGTCTTTTCTCACAGCTTTGCAAGTGGCTAGGAGAGGCAGTGTCTGCTTTTCATGTCACAAGCTTGAACTCCAACATACATTGTCTTGTGAAAAGTTTCACAAAAGTTTTCAGTGTTTGGTTGGTTTATAAAATAAAATTGTTTCTACTAAAAGCTGAAATGTGATCATTTTTCATGTGAGATGTTGCATTTTCACTAGAAACCATGAAAGAAAATGAGATATGAGCAATTCAGCTGCAGTTCCCACAATGCATGAAAGCAACATTACACACACACACACAAAAAAAAGAGAGAAAGTCATTGCTCAAACTTCATCAGATTTCAACTGGTAACAGCACTGTTTGAAAATGTTACTAGGCAATGGAAGGACAGCAGAGAACAAATGAAACAAAAATCTTTCTTCAGTGTATTTTAACTTGTATTTGGATTTTATGAGAAGAAACTGTTTCTAGTTTTGTTTGCTCAGCCTGTTTCAGCTCTTTTTTTTATAGTTACAATGAAGTTCTAGGGGCAGGGTGAACACCCTTGAAGAACACTGTGTCCCTGCAACTCAATTACTTCAAGGACTGAAAACACATTATGTTTTCTTTCTGGCAATTTAAGAAGCCTTGATACTTGCATTTATGTTTAATTCCTGTTTAAAAGCATCTTTTCCAACACACCAATGAACAGACCTGAAAGCTTTTTGTATTGTTCTGAAGGGGTTTATTCATTCTGTTTGAATTTATGGACAGCTAATATGGTCTCGATCTCAGGTTTGCTCTTTATTGAACTAGGTGACTCATCTGTCATGGTTACTTCTATTTCAATCTCTCCGTATCTTTAGCCTGTTTTTCTGGGTTTGCCTGCAGTTTGTGCTTGGCTGCCTTCAGGCAGATGTTCTTCACTTCAGCTCCTCTTTTCAGTCTCATAACTAAGTCTAAAGTGAGAACATAAAAGAAACCAAATACTCCAGGAACGTGATGAAAAACAAAGCTTTTTTAGAGGTCATTAACCTGTGAATCTATTTATTCAGTCAAGAAGATTCGATGCTACCACAGAATACAGGAAATATTTGAGACTTATAAAGTTTTATTATGATACAAACTTTTGGCTGATGGGCTTTTATATTAAATTATTTTATGAATATTTAGGAAAACAGATTTTTCATTGTACTGCTTTGAGATTTTGTTAAGGCTTGCACCAGACATCCTGTGCCTGGAATTAATAAATAGCTGCAATATCAAAATTTAAAAGGCAATACTGTGGATTCCTATGGGTGCCCTACTTCCCAAAAGCCCTTCATGCTACTGAAATGCCTTTACCCCACAAAAATCAGGAGTTTTATCAAAAGTGGTCTGATGTAGATTGCCTACAGTCTCTCATTGCTGTATTAGTTTATGGGACAGGGAACCCACTGCACACAAGAGACACCTCTAATTAACTTGTTCAAGAAATTACTATTAGTAAATATTTTTTGTTTATCTGAATCAAGTCCACTTCTGTGCAATAAATATGGTCCTTTTAGGGAACCTCTGTTGCTTTGTAGGAACATTTATTGAGAAAAGAATTCTCTTTTTATGGTGTAGTTACAAGGAGAGGTTGTTTTATTATTAATAATAATCATAATATTATTATGAGTGTTTTCATTTTTATTTTTATGAAAATAAAAACTTGCATGAAAATAGGTTTTTTTTTAAGAATTATTAATAACATCACCACTCTTTTGCATTCATTAGACTATTTTCATCTTTGAAGAGCAGTAAAATATCTGTTAGTTGCTACTAACTAGTTGAAGTCTACCATAATACTACAGCGTAAAGGAGTACTTTTTCCATGAACCTCATAAAGGTGTATGTCATATTGCAGTAGACTGTCATGAAAAAATTATTTTCACACACATTTCTGATAATTTTACGTGGGAGACAAATGAGTGCCGGAAGTAGAATGTTCACACAAGTGTTTCTAATAAAAATGAGGAAAAAAAAAAAACACAGCACAAAAACTTACTGACATTTGCTGCTATCAGGCTACTGCTGCTTCCTGCAGTCCTGCTTTGGAGTCTTACTGTCATGCATAAGTGTATCTAGGATGCAGGAATATGGATACCGCTTATAGAAGAAGATACTAAAGAAAAAAAAATATTTTCCTGCTGTATTTGTTCTCATTTGTTGCATGAGTTGGTGTAGCCATTGCAAAACTGACACATAGAAAGAACCATTGTTAAAAATTAATTATGAGAATAAAAAATGTTGTTAATTTTTAGTGGGAAAAAAAACATTACGAAAATGTCTCCATCTTTGACATTTTTGTACCTAATGAAACTTCAGGCTTTTAACATTAATTTACAAAGGCATAGTATTGTAATCAAAGCTACCATCTTTGTAATCTTTGCTTTCTCATAATGAATGTTGTAAACCTAGTTTTTAATTTTCATGTCCTGTCTTTTCTTTTTATGAATACTGACTAAATACTGACAAGGAAAGAAGGGGCAAATACAGGCCATATCATATGTCTTCATTATGCTTTTTCCTATCACTCACCACAGGTATAATTTAATCACCTGAAAACAAACCAAACCAACCAACCAACCAAACCCCTCACACAACAAAACTTTAAACAGTTTTTGGTGCTGGAAACCCACATGAAATCTGGATCATACATCATAATCTAATATTTTCTTTACATTTCTCAGTATATCTTCTTACATGTAAAGCAAATATTTCATCATCCATGATCTTTCATTTCCTTTACTAAGGAAGTATTTCCATTTGAAGAAGGATTTCCAAATGGTTTAAAGTATCTTCTGGACTTTTCAGATAATCCCTCAAAAGCTTGCCAAACTCCATGTCCACAGTTTAGTTCCAGAAGTATCAAGGAGGATCTTGTAGTTAGTTCTTCCTTCTCCAGGGCATGAAAAATTCACCTGTCTAAACAATTTTACCTGTCAGTTTTGAATCACAGAAGATAAAATGACTAACGTGTTCTGCAGAAAAATGTTTGTTTTTCATGAAAAAAATTAAACATATTTAATTCTATGGAGGTAAAAATTTTGGAGCATTGAAATGTCTGTTTCGGAACATTCTTATTGTTATGTAAATTGATCTTCTCACCCTATCCCTGGCCGGTGTGTCTTCTCTAGAAAGTCTTCTGCTGTTGCTTCTTTGCAAAGGCAATTTGCCTACCAAGTTTGTAATTCAGGGCCAAATCACCAAGTGGTGCTTTTTGGCTGTTCAAACTGTGGGACATTACAGAGAGCAGATCTGACCCTGTCTAAGTCATTACTCAGCTGAAACCTGGGAATACCTCAGCTCCCTCCAGACTCCACCTGAAGGCAACCTGGGCACCTGAGACAGAATATGGTCCCTCTGCACACCAGAAGTACCCAAACCTGGGCTGTGGATACCCCCAGGGAACATTCCTGACCACTTGATCAGACATAGCTGAAGCCTATTCATACATATGAAGGAGGAATTTTGTTCAAACAGCTTTTCTGGACTTCGTTTCTGGCAAACACAGTTTCCACAAAATCTGAATGTTCCATAGAAAAATTATTTGTTAATGAAAAACACTGAAACACATTAATTCACTTTATCATGAAAGTAAAAGTGTTCTCTGCTACATGCTGAACTCTAACTATGACTTCAGGTCTTGTGATGTAGGAGCTGTTACCCTCTTTTGTCTCCCAGAAAGCTTCCTGGACAGTCTTTATTTCCAATGATTTGCTAAAGGCAGTCCTTACTACAGTGAAGAATGACATTTCTTTATCAGATCACAGGTTTTAACTGATGTGGTTTTAATCCTATTGCTCTCCCCCACCACACACACTCCCACCCCGCACCGCCCCCCCGCCTTATTAGACCATGTTGCTGAACTGAAGGACTGTGTTGTCCAGGACTTAAATTCAGTCAGACTTTACAAATTCTGTTGGGACTTTGAAAGCCATGAGTTGAAGCTTGCTGTACTTTATCTACGGTAAATTCCCAGCATCAGCGCCCTGATGAGCACCCTGTCAACTTTAGAACTCCGAGTGCTGCCTCATCTCAAAGACTGCATATTAATAGAAAGCACACGATGCATTTTCTTGTGCCTTCAAGTTCCAGCACACTGTATAGCTCAGCCATTCATCTGGAAGTCCTGGATCCACTTACAGATTACAGCCACACAGCTTCCCTTTGATGACTCCAAGACCCAACACTCAGAGAAAGCCAGCAGAACATTTTAACCTAAGGTTGAGGTCCAGAGTTGAAGAATACTGCTGATGGGCAGAGCTCACTTGCCAAAGATTTTTTACTGCTTAGAAGGATTAATGAAGAGAATGGTAGTAGATTCAACTCCTTTCACTGTTTAGTCAAACTAGTCATTAATTCATTAATACCCACTTATTGATAGATGACTTGCATCTCTGTCTGAAGTGCCTCATTTTTCAGTCTGACTCATCACTGTTGAAGTTCTGAATTGTTCTGTTTCACATTGTTTTCAACTATGCTGCTACTTTTTGCTTACTCATGTTAATAGGTTTGCCATGATCTCATGTCTCTCTCCCCAGTACCCTCCCAGCATCTTTGGGCACAAGCCAACAATGTTTGCAGTCTGAGGCAGGCTGGATGATGTACTGCCTCATCCATGAAAAAGGAATCCTCACTTCTCTGAAAAAGCCAGTCACAGCTTTATCACTCTGCTGCTGAGCCTACGCTACAGCTGATCTAAAAATGCCTTGGAAGGTGCTTGAGAACTGGAGATGCTGGCAAGGCAAAGAAGTGGCAGTCAGTCCCTGCCCCCTCCAAGAATTCACATTCTGCAAGGGGGATTTTCCTCTCATTTAAGCCTGAAAACATTCCTGAGAGGAACAGTTTGTCCTCAAGCTGGCATAATGTTGCACTAAATATTTGCCACTTAGTGTTCTGCAAGCTGTTAAGCTTCCTGTGAAAGCAGTAAGATACCACAGAAGCACTCTTTTGTAAACAGAGTCCTACATCATTTTATTGAAGTACTGTGGCAATACTTATCTGGGAACAAAACAAGGGGAAGTTGCATCAGTATGTGGGTTGCAAATGGGGCAAGGGGAATTATTATCCGAAATTAACACAAAAAAAAATCCCCAAATTCTATTCAACCATGAAGCCTTTTACAAGGAATAGCATGTAAAAAAAACAAACCAAACCAAACCAAAAAACCCACACTCTAGTTCTAAGCATGGGATATACAGACAGAAAGAAAGGAAGAGTGCATTTTGAAAGTAGTCCTGACATATAATTACAATGGGAAAAGGAGATAAAAATTAAAACAATGAAATGTTTCAATAGACTCTGGAAAAGACACAGAAATAAAGGAGAAATGCACCACTTACAAACATTCTGGACAGGATTCCAAGTGAGCAAGATGTCCCTTCTTTTCTCACTGTACAAGGACACCAGCACCACACTAGGCAACACAGGCCCCTTGTTTGGCTAAGGTCATTGCTATTTCCTTACTTACTGAACTGTAGAGCTAATTTGCAGTCTTGAATTATAAGACTATTTGCTATGCAATTTACAAGCTCCCTACTGCTAAAAGTCTAATTACATCACAAGAATTATCAGATAAATGCATATTAACATCCCTCAATGTATTTAGGTGGTCCTTTCTAGTCTACCATCCCCATAGGAATGGGAAAGCATCTTCAAACATTGTTCACTGTTAGAGATACCAGTTGAAGAAATCTGCACCCTAACTGCTGACAGAAGAAATGTATGCAAAGGCTTGGGAAACTTAGCAGAATAACAGTCCTGTATCTCTGCAAAAAGTAAGCAGGTGCGGCAAGTAAGAAACTTGCTAGAATAAACCTGTTTAAAACACTACACAACTTTACAGCAGATTAAGCACATTCAGAACTTCCTTCTAACACTGAAACCAACCAGACCACAATGTCCTAGTCTGCTCTACTGATCATTCTGTCTCTCCAAAGCACGGTAGCTGCTTCCAAACTGCCTAGAGGAAATAGACTGTATTCTGAACTAATTTGGATGTAGTGCCCAAAAACTGCTGAGAGGAGTTTGGGCTGATCTAGCCTGAAGCAGGGACCAGGTTCATGATCTAGCGCCACAGATGACTGAGTTTATTATTCCAGAAGATGTAGCATAAGAGACACCACCTGTAGTACTAACTTCAAGAAAGTCATGAACCAGAATTAACCAAAGGACAACAGTATGTGCTTTCAAGAACTTAATGCAAAAGCATGTGAACTGGACTGCACGTCTGTATGTACCAGAGGCAGAAATATGATCGATATTCTAGAAAGGAAGCTCCTAAAGGAGTTGTTGTTCAGCAGAACACCGCTTGAAAGGACAAACTCAGGACTGTAAGCACAGAAACTAGTTTTGTTTGTCTGTTCCTACTGCAAGAAAATGAGTTTGTTGAATGCTGCAGAGGTGAAGGCTGAGGAAGAAGATAGGGGCATCCCTATTTACAGACAGACAAGATTGCACAGAAGTGCCTGACTTACACAAGCAGTTTGTCCTCCTGTTTGTGTAAGCAATCCAGCTAGACCATAAATACCATATTGAGTGCTCAGGTGAAAAGCAGTTGCAAATCATAGTTCTGAGAAAAATGCTCTGAAACACAGAGCTCAAGGCTCTCAGACCTTTGCATACCAATACTGGATGCTGTTAAGTCATGCACAACATAGCAGCATCTAAGAAGCCCTTCATAACCAATTCCAGGAAAATTTATTGTTCTTAATTTACAATTAATATATTAAATTGACATAATTTGGAGAATCTGACTCATTGCCTTTTTGTAAGTGCACTTTAAAATTTTATTTATAAAATAAATGCATTTTCTCTTTCTGAAATTGCATAGATGAGCATTATTGGTTTTAAAATTAAGTAATGTTTAATTTCATCCAGTAAAGGAGCCAGACCCTAGTTACTAAGCAGTTTGTTAGGACTTGTTCTGGGCCGAGAACTTGTTGATACCCTTAATCTTGCCCCAAATGAACTTTTGTGCAAACTTGTGTCTTACAACACAACTGAGGATTTACATCATCGGTGAGTCAGATCCTGCCTAAAGCCACAACAGGGTTTACGTTGCTGTAAGTGAGAACAGAGTTTGGCCTTCTCCCTCTTTATTTTTTTTAGATGAAAATACTAACTCTATTTCTAATTTCCTGGACTGCAGGAGAAGCTCAAAACAACTTGTTGTATGTCAAGGGAGCTGGTCTAGGGCAGCAGCTGAATGGGGCTCTGCTGCGCAGAAGTTGCAGAAGCAGCTCAGCAACGTGAGGCAGGTGTTGCTAGGCAACAAAAGTAACCATGGTTACCTGCATCCCAAGCAACCCGAGGATTTCCGAGATTACATATTCATCAGGAAAAATACTTAAAAAAATTAATATATATATCTCTCACAATATAACAATGTATCTGCATAAGCATTATTGTAATGGCAAGAAACAATTAAATAGATCTTGCTTTATGGGGACTTCTTTACCACCAGAGAGCTCTATGTTGCTCACTTCCAAATATTTAAGACTATAGTGTCAGTGACATAATGCAGACCTGTGGCCAGGGGTCAAACGTTTTTAAACTCTTCATTAGGGAAATAGCTTGGAGAAGCTTGAAATGCTCCAGGAAAACAGCAGGGTTCCTTTAAATGTAAATTGCCCAGTGAGAATGACAGTTCCTTCACCAGAAGGATGGTACTGATGTTCAGTTGGTATGTATGACTGTTTGTTGATTAGTATCAAAGTTACCAGTAATCATGTGCCCACACTAATGCTCTCACACATATGTGCTGGAGATTTCCAAGAAGCAAAGGTGGTTCAGAGAGAGCAACCTTCTGGAGGCCTGAATCAAGCCACAGTAGCAGGGACAAAGAGAACAGTTGCAGCAGCATGACTGTGTGGAATACACCCACATGATTTCAACAAAGCCAGAAAACCCCCAAAGCTCTCAGCAGTCTGTGGCCACTACACCCCTGAGCAAAATTCCTTCGCAATTCCAAGGCTGGGAACCCATTAACCCTGCACTTACGTGCCTCTTTGTATATATTGCCTGAGATACTAGTATTGCCATTCTCTTTCCTACCACTGCTTTTGCCTAATGCTAAATAGTTGAGTCAAAATCAGTCTGTAGTTCAGTTAGCATAGGTATGGATTCGTCCTTGCGTAAGGAGTATACTGAAACTGATTAGCTCAGTCATTCATTGTAGGGAGGCCTGTAAACAAATTATTGATTCCTGTGTGTTTGGGGGATCCTAATGAGAATTAAGAGTTTACAGCATCAACTCTCCTTTCTTTATCAGAAGAAGTTATGAAAACATATCAGGGAGCTCAGCAGGTACTTAAAAAGTAAGCTTTAACTTCTGTGACATGTAGGCTACTTTAAATATGAATGTAAAGTGATAAGTGAAGTCATGATAATACACCTGCTATATATAAACTATCTTGCCTTGATTAAACTAGTTTACTTTGTTTACCACTGGAATCAGACAGCCTCTGAAGCTTTAATCTACTTATTCAACTTCTTTATTAAAATCATGCTTTTCAGTTGTGATCGCTAAGCCAAATAATACACAGTGTAAGCAAAAAGCTTATGAAAATCTCTATAAACTATTTTGATCAGCCTTAAGCAAAAGATGAATTGAGCTTAAAACAATGAGCCATTTTTCTATGAAGCCTTTTAGGAAATCCCACTGCAAATATTCTTAAGCTTAAATGGTAGCTACTGAGGCTACCATCTGCATGCCAGAAACATTAAATTTGGTTTATTGTGCATTGTAGAAAAACAGAGGGTAAAGGAGCAAAAAATTGTCAGTCCCAGTCATACATTCGAAATGCTGACACAGTCATAAACTACAATCAATCTTGTGTTTGGTCTTCAGTGATGTTGGCTTCCTTGGACAGAAGTATTTGGAAAGGGCTCCATAATTTCATAGATTTTCCTTCATGAAGCCTAGATTGTATATGCACAACTCTACATTTTTCTTGCAGATACTCTTGCACATAGTTGCACAGTTAGCAGAGATTCTGACTAGCAACCAGGAAAACGCTTTTCTCAATCAAAGATGTGAAGAAGGAACAAAGTGATTTAGGACCTATGAACAAGGAGTTTATTTCTAAATGATGTATCACAGAAAGGTGTCTTAGACTGGGTATTTAGAATTAACGTGACTTACACTTAGGTAATAGCCATCTAGAAACAAACCAAAGACTAGAACAAGACACACTATAATGGATTCTTATTATGAAGACCTATTTGATTTAGAATCCGGGCTTCAAATCTTGTAACAAATTTATTTTCACATGACTAGCCAGACTTTCTGCTTTAAACTGTCTCAGAAATACCTTGGCATTTCTCACAGTGTTACTGTGTTTCTGTTCCCAAATCCAGCCAAAAGCAGAGGCACATCAGACTGCAAAAAATGAAGGAATAAATTAATTATTAAGTAAACCAAATACCTTCCTAAACACTGAAGCTAATAAACTTGGTTTCCTGTAAATTTGTGCCACTGACTTTGGCCAAATCTAAGAACCTGAAGCACTGCTTTTCACAAACTATGCTGTCCAAATGAAGTTTTTTATGCCAGGCTCCAGGCTTTTTGTTTTCATGCATATTCTAATACTGTATAAATATCTACCACAGACTTTAATTAACAGACTTCCTCTCCTCTCACTGTTCATTTATTTGCATATAACTTAGAGCTTAATTATTTTTGAGATATCTACCATTTTGCCAAATATAATAGAAATCAGACAGGACTTTCCAGTTATTAGGGAAAATTCAGAAAACTATATGCAGAGTAACCTCAGTACATACAATTATATAAATCTCATTAATGTTGGACAAAACAAAACAAAATGAACAAGCAAAACAATTTTTAAAAAATAAATTAAAATGTGGGTTCTGAGATTGGTTTGACTGCATTAAACTGAAGGTTGCTACATTAGCCTGGGTTGTAAAAGATACAGACCTAGATTTAAAATGTGAGGGTTCTTGGATTTTAGGACCTGGAGCTGCCCATAGGACTCTAAAACATTTTTATTTAAATCTCGCTTTGATTTCTTTGTGCCATTATCACCTAGGAAGTTTTTGAAGATTAATTCTTGGTTCAGATCCCACAGTGACTGCTATTAATCTCTTCATATCTAAACAGTCTCTTAAAGGATGGAAGTCTTCTTTCTCCCACTTTCTCTTCATTAATAATCTATTCACTAAAGTGTTGGAGTTGGTTCTGAATGCTAAATAGGAGCAACTCTTTGCTTGCTAATGAAGACAAATACAACCTAAGTATTTGTGTGAGATCTCAGCAACTGTGACTAGCTTTAGAAGAGTTTTCTGAGGTGATAAAAACAGTTCTTTATACAAAGGTGTGTTGAACTTTCCCAGAGGAGAAATGTATCTGTGCTTCTTTCACAGCACTGCAAGATTTATTTTTTAATTCAGTGTTAAAGCACACAGTTCATACAACATGATCTAGTATGAGTGCTTTTACATTTCAAACAGCATTAAATGGATCCTATCTCACCATTGCAGAGCATGTGGCTGAGCAGAAAATAGATTTCTCCCCAAGAGAATGACTGCAATTATCTGTTAGTTTTGATTTTTTCTTAATAATTTATTTCACCACTTAATATCATTCAATTTAATAGGCTCCTATCTGTAATAAACTGCATTTTTTACATCTGTTTCCACATTTTTCCCATGGGTTTCTGTGAAGTCCAATACTATTACACATAGTTTGTGAAATGTGACAGTTCATGGATAAATTAATCTGGACTAGCATCACAGTGGTCAAAATCGATCTCACCCACCTACAGTTTGGATTTTGGGGGCGAATGTGCCTGGACCAGAAATGACCTCTCACACTGATGAGATTTCCCTCACCCACAACCACTGTTAGAGCTGCTGGGCTGGAACAGAACCCATATGCTTTTGTCTATACTCAGTTTGTCCACATTTGGTGCCTTAAATTGTGTAATAGCCTGAGATGGCAAACAAGAGGACACCTATGTCTACAGCTTTTTTGAGACATTGCTTTTCATTCTGGCTTCTGATCTGAGCTCTGTTGATGCAATACACATTTAAGAGATGGGATAAAAAGAATAAACAGTATTGGGAATACACGTTTCCCCATTCCCTGTAAGTTTTTATCTTCCTAGCTCTGTGAATAATTTTTTGCAGTCTTTTCTGCACAGTGGTCCAACTTCACCTGCACTGTAGATGATCCAGCAGTCGGGTGCTCCTCAGCCTCTGACACATGACAGGTGTGGTTTCAGCATCTCCCAGAACAAGGGTGATGGCCAAGGTTTTACATTTCCTGTGTGAGTGCTCTAACTTCCAGGCTGCTGAGCAAAGGTAGGTATTCCTTCAAAAGGAACTCAGGATTGGGAAACCCCAAGGTGATATATTTGTCTGCTGTGAGTCCCTCCATATGAGAGTTTCAGCCATTGAACAAAGTGTAGAGTTAGAGGAAGGCTGTGCCCAGTGTCCATCTTACTGAAAATACTTTTCTAAATCTTTGGAAACTTCTACCTTTTCTTCAGAGGTCAAAGGCAACTCTAGTTCACATAGCACAATGGAGGATTGCCTGAGATTGGCTCCAGAGTGAAAGGCCTGCTATAGGCGCAAAGTAACAACCACCCATCTAATATATTTAGAAACAGTATGATGTAGTGACAAATCAACATAGTGTTTTTTTCTGTACATTGGAAAATACTCTATAATGCAAATCAATCTTCAATTAATTAGACAGAAAAAAAAATACTAAAAAAAATTGTCTGCTTTGTTGAACTTATTTGACATTGATTAGAGTTTTGTAGATTGTATTTTGGGGCTTAATTTGTTTAGGTTGCTGACCTTGACAGGGATGTGTATGGCATCTTGTAAGAGTGCCATCTGACTTACTTAACTCTGATGTGATATTTTCTTTCTATATGAAATGCCAAACAAGCCAAATAACTGAGTCAAAGATAGAAACTTATACTTAATATTTTTGTTAATTCACTGCATTTAGCTAACTTTCTGATTTTTTTTTCCTCTGTGTAATACTCTTGGAGTGTCTAAAGTCACTGAAAATAATACAACTGCATGGTCACATATACTATATAACAATGGCAGCACGTGCCACTTTTGACAACTGTAGGTTTGCACACTAAATATTGTCTGATACCTTCCATAAAAAGAAAGCATTAACACAACTTGAGTGAAGAGTTTTTAACAGATGATAAATCAGACTTAATTTTCATTGGTATTTCAGTGAAATGTGTGAAAGATTTGATAACTGCCTGATAACTCTTTATAAACATGAGTAGCACACAAGAGAAATAAACAGGTAAATTATATATAAAAGTGTGTATCTGATATGTAGTTAAACACTTCAAATATTCAGATACACATAAGGAAAGAGGAGTTTAAAAAATGCCAGTTGTCATAATCTAGCCATCTTAATTTAGAAGACAGCCTCACAGACTTAACCTTAGAGATGATATTGAGAAATCTGGAGGAGAAGCAAATGGCAGTTGAAATTTATTTTAAACAAACTGCAAGATAATTATTGTTTGATATGCCACTTTGATATTGCTTATTTTCTGCTTGACACACCTGTTTAGCAGTAACTGTTTCAGAACTGTTCTCAGTGAGAATCGGAAAGCACAGATTACTCTTCACCACCTAATTTGCTAAGGCCCACAATAAAGTACATTTTATTCCACTATATTTGCACCACATCTGAAACAAACATAATGTAGCTCAGGTCACAAAGTACAGAAAAGAGAAAAGGCAGCATTACAAAGCTAACAAATTAGGCAATGGTGAACTTTAGTTTAGGTGGTTAAAAACGTGGACAGTCCCAGGTTGGTTGTTCCTGCCTGTTGGAGGTTGCTGACCCCACAGTCCTTCTGCGGGAGGAATCCTGTCAGCAATTCACTTCAGGCAAAAGTGACTGGGCTCGTATACAGTCTTGTATTGCCACTGTCTCTGATTATCTCATAGATCTTGCCTGAAAAAAAGATTAGAAAATGAATGCACAAGGCTTTTGGCAGACAAGCCATAAACAGCTGGGTGGTACAATTGGGGCCATTAATGGCTTCAGCTGAGACAGGTAGATTCAGAAGAGATGTTTGTCCATAACTTGATTGATGCCTTTTATTTAATTTACAGTCTTAATCCAAAGAGTCTGAATTTTCTTCAGGCAAAAAGTTTGTATTGCAGTGAGTTTTGAGTAGCTTTCTGAAGTCAGTAAAGAATTTTTTTTTTCTAAACAATCATCTTTCTTTGCTGTAAGGTTTGTCAAGCTGTTTTGTTTGTTTGTTTGTTTGTTTGTTTTCTTCTTTTGTTAAGGAGAATAATGGTATAAGGAGCTTCCCTTCCAAGAATCCTACGGTGGTGCTAGGCTGGGGTATAATTTTCTAAGTCACGTTGCATACATGCCCACATCTAAGCACAAAGACAGAGGACATTCTAGAAACTCCAGGATTTATAGCAGAACAAAGCAGAAAGCATCATTGATGCAGAAACTGATTAGCAAAAAGCAAAAGAACATGCTAAAGAAATGTCACTGATTCTGGAGGTTAAAGAAATTATTTTAGAGCAGCTTTCCTCTTCATCCAAACCTGAATATTGAATTGTTCATAAATGCTTCTGCCATAGCCACATCCTTGGATGGGATATACTGAACAACTGTCCTGGTTTGAGCTAGAACAGAACTAATTCTGTTCAGTGATTTTACTTTTCAGTTCAGTCTCTTCTAACTGCATTGTCTGAAGTTAGTAGCATGTTCTCACAATCAGTCTCTGCTTCTACCAGTGATAACACCCCATGTTTAGAGTTACTACCAAGGATTAGTGTCCAGACCAAGGCCACTGCTGGATCTTGTGTACCATGTTGTGGGTGCAGAAAGTAAAAGGCTGCACCTTCAGGGAAAAGTGGACAGGAGAGGTGACCCCAAACTGACCAATGAGGGACTCCATCTCATATATGTCATATTCAGTATAAAGTTGAGGTATCAAGAGAGTCAAGATCTCTTCTTAAATGTCCAGTGTCTGAGGGGGACTCTGTCCATTCTGCCTTCGAACCCAATTCATTATGTTCCTGAATCCAGTTCCAGAATCCAGCTCACATCTTCCCCTGAGTCCAGTCTGGGACTTTCCTGGTACCTGCTCCACAGCATTAGTGGTGACAGAGGTCTAATTGCTGCAGGGCAGGGGAAGAGGTTCAGTACTGGTTCTGTATATATTTGTACATATTCTATTTTATTATTTAATTAAAGCTGGTTTAGTTTTCTAATCAATAACTGTCTCTCCCTTATTCCCTTTCTCTTCCCCTTTGGAAAGGAAGAGGGGTTAACAGAGAGAATCTGTTACACTATTTCTATTATCCTTTAATCTGAAAACATGCTTTTTTCATCTAATGTTTCAATGTGACATTATTAAGTTATATAAACAATTGTTCAATAAAAAGTTATACTTCAGCATCCCGTGAGTGAAAAAAATACATGTACAGTTTAAATCTTGGAACTGGACAATAGTCCCACCAATAAATACAAGCAGGTCAAAGGAGTAGCTTTAGAGCCCAGGCCAGCACAATCATGGATGTCAGATGACATTAAGGAAACTAGAAATCCCTAATGTTAGATGATAACCTCCAAAAATACCAGTAACCAGAACAAGGGCAAAATTACTCAATTTTAGATTCAAGTTACTGCAGACAGTGAACTGCTGAGTTGCTGGGATAGAAAACATTCATTTGTACAAGCTTCAGGAGTTCTGTATGCTTTTCTGAAGGATAAATATATGTGAATACTTGCAGATCTCCAAAATTGTTCCCTGGTATGAATCAAGATTTTTTTTTTTCTTTTCTGTTTTGCTTTTGAATGCAGTATACTTACCTATTTCCTGCCTTTCCAAAGGCTATGCAAGGCAGCCTGGCAGCCTGTGCTAAGTGAAAGGCAAACAAGACTCCCAAGATGCATGGCTGGGGACTTAAGCCTTTCTTAAATGAACATAGATTGTCTCAAGGGAAGAACATATTGTGCCTGAGTGCATTTATATTAGCTAGTCCTTTCAGAAACCTCACTGAAATTCAAGAAATGAAACTGAGTTATTAAATCTTGATCTAGACTTTCACAAAGAAATAACCCTTTCTTGTAATTATACTGTAAATAATAATATGAGTTAGCTGCAAGATACAATAATTGCTTCTAGAAGAAGGTTCAGCTGGTTTTCTAAATGTGGAATTTTTACAGACAAGCTCAGGAATCTGTGACTGAGATACCATAGAGCTTTCAGCAAATTATGCTGTTTCCTAGTGCTTCTTTATCCTCCTCCCTCATCTTCCTTTTTTTCCTCTTTCTTTACTCTCATTTCAGGAAGAGCCATACGTATATGCAGTGTTTACAAACATGGATTCTTTAGTGTTTCATGAGTTTGTATGGCTCTTCACATATATGCAGTGGACTACAGATTGATAAATCAAAAGACCATGAATTCTGAAATTTTAATAAATGTTGGAGTGTATTCTGATTAAATTAAAGTTTTATTGAAAGCATAAAATTTAGTCTTTCCCTTTCACTATACTCTTCATAAGTAAGTCTGTCTACCAACCAGGCAGCTGAAATTATACCCTGTGGCTGTAATCTTTACATGCTCTCATCTATACTAATATGAAAAAGAAGATTCTGTCCATAATGGCCTGGACTGTTTAGGGAGTAAGGAATGGGCAGAATCAGAAATTGCCCCAGATACTGGTTGACTAGCAAACTGATAGAGAATCCAAACACAGTGACTAGAAAAATACTGGATAAGGCATCAAAGAAAGCATTTTTAGCTTACAAATTATTTATTGCCATTATTTGTGAAATACTTGAAAATTAAATATGCTTGATAAATTAGGATTACTCTTGTAACAGAAACAGACTTACATTTGTCAGAGAGGTTATTTAACAAGAATGTTACTCTGTCAGCAAGTCCTTATCTGTGAAGAAAGCTAATCAATGTGCCTCATGGATTTTAATTTTATTATTCTAATCTCAAAATTCAGTGTTCACTTGAAGTCAACAATTAGGTTAGATGTTAGGAAGAAATTCTTTACAGAGAGGGTAATCAGGCATTGGAACGGCCTACCCAGAGAGGTGGTGGATTCACCATCCCTGGAGGTTTTTAAAAAAGAGATTGGACATGGCCCTTAGTGCCATGATATAGTAATTGGAGTTGTATCAGGGGTTGGACTCGATGATCTTGGAGGTCTTTTCCAATCCAATCTATTCTACGATTCTATGATTCTATAATTCTACTCTATTCCTGTAATGAATTTCTATCTTGCATAACAAGACTTTAAAGCATAGGTGTATAACAAATATGTCCGAGTTTAGGTGCATAACTGAAGTGTAGGAGGCAAAACAAAACCATAATGAGTCTCCAGAGGTTCAACAGAGTAAATGAAGAATAAATACCTTGACTTGTTTATTTTATTTTGGATGGTAGATTAAGAAGCAGTACATCATTATTACGTATTTCTATTCAGATATATTTTCTTCTGTAAATCATATTGAATTGTAGTCCCTTGAAATTCTCATTTTTTATTTATGTATATTTTAACAAACAACACCTTTAAGAACATGGCAGTTACAGTTATTAAAGCCACTTTGTTCTTCTAAGGTGTCATCTCTTATGAAGCAATCCCCAGTACCCATTCCCCATCTAAACCTTCCCTCAATTTGGTATTTTTCCCCCAAGCATGAAAGTTTCTGCTCATAACCAGATGATATTCAACAGATACTAAGTGCAATTTTCTGACATCTTTTATCAGAAAAGGAAAATTCAGTGTCCACAATAACTCTACAGATAGGTCACTATAAATTTTGTCCGTTGCTTAGAGATTAGATTATGTCTTATTTCCAATTAAGAATGTTTATCATCCTGCAAAATTGCAAGGAAAAATGCTAGGAAGGTTTAGCAAGATGGCATCCACCTCTTTGATTAAATTTAGGTATTCCTTGACTTGTCAAGTTTCATGCAGCAAAGCTGAGATACACTTTCATTCCTACTTCCTGCATTTAAGACTATACACATTTACATTTTGTGACATCTCTTCTCCTCTGTTATCCCACAGTCCCCAGCGGATCACTGTTACCAATGTACACTAGAATGCCTAGCCTATAAGGTTAAGGAGCAAAAAAAAGAAGCCAAAAGAGGTCTACGGGAGAAAAAAAAGTCTCAAATGGAGAAACACAATACCAAGACTATAAAATAGAGAAACTGTAGTCTTGGTGTCCAAGAAAATGGGAAGAGAGTCTTCAAAATCTCATTCCAGCCTAGCTTCCCATAAGTATGACAAGCCCTTTTACAGTGCGTCTTTCTATAAAGAAATATCCAGTATTCAGGAAAGACATATTTAAACTTAGGAAACTACTTCTGTCTTCACAATCAAGACATATTAGAGAATATTTGCTGTGAAATACATATTGACCTTTATCTCTCTTTACAGTGATATCCAGGTCCTTTAAAAATTGGTAGTTACTGTGGATCTCTAGACATTAGATACCTGAATCTTGATTTAAAAAAAAAAACAAAAACAAAACCAAACCCCCAAAATCCTAACTTTTTTTCTCCCATGTCAATAACCAGCAAGGAGTTTTGTGTATTGCTTAGCCCACTGTCTTCCACAAGAACCACAGAAAGGTGGTCAGCTGAAAAAATTGCCTGGAGAGACTCAAAAACCAGCTTTATGCTACTTCCCTGAGCTTTTCTTCATGACAGATTTTACACTGACAGGTGTCAAGTCTGGACTTTACAGCAGTATAAGTACGGCTGAATCCTAACCTCTTATCAAGAACTATAAATTATTTCTCTTGCCATGAACAGTAATTACCTTAATTAGTACTGAAGCTCCTCAATGAACTTAGATTTTCAAGAAGCTTTTGAAAATATTCTTTGACAAAGGCTCTTTTAAAAGAGTTCAGTCACAAGGGAGGTAAAGGGAAAGTCCTCTCATGGATTAGTAGCTGGTCAAAAAACAATCAATAAAGATTTGGAATAAATGGTAGATTTTTCATAGAGAAGGGAGGTAACAGAAGAGTCCTTCAGTCATCTGTGTTTGGACATACGATATTAAACATATTCTTAAATGATCTGATTCAGAGGTCAACAGTGAGGCAAAACCTCTCCAAATGGTACAAAATAAATTAAGAGAGTCAGCACTGGAACTGAAAAGGACAAGTTGCAGAATGGTCTTATGATACAGAATACCTGCATGAGAGAGGGCAAAAAAAATTCATGGTGAATGCAAATTCATCCCTATCATTGTGAAAGGAAACAAATCATAAGTTGACAAACATAATAACAGATTTCAAATGACAATGAGAAAGGTGATCCTGGAAGTAGATTTTATGGAAAGTTCTCTGAGAACATCTTTTCAATGTTCAGAAATGATCAAAACGGAAAAAAAAGGGGAAAGAAATATTATTAAAACAGTAAAGAATTAAATGGAAATAAGGTAGTGTGATTCTACCTCAAAGGAAAACAGTAAAATTGGAAAACAACTATAACTATAACTGAGGATTTGGACTGTTTCCACACAGGGAGAGATTAAATAAGCTAAGATTCTTCAATATGGAAAATAAATAAATATGGGGAAATGAGAGAGAAGCATGTCAAAACTGTGGAAGTCATAGAGACGGTGAATAGGGAATAACTATTCACTGCTTCCTGTAACACGAAGACATGGTGGAACAAAATGACATTAACAGGCAACTGGTTTAGAAAAAATAAAAAGTATTTTTCATGTGACACATAATTAAATTGGAGCACTCATAGTCATAGGATATTATGAATGCCAAAATTATAAATGGACTCAAATCAATTAGACAAAATTAATGGAAGAATTCATGGAAGACCTCCATTCTGAAAGTCTTCAAGACTTGGATTGATGAAAGTTATATAAGGGTATAACTGTCATAAAAACCTTTCTGTGCTTGCCTTGTTTTATCATCTTTCCCAAAGTATTTACTTGTAGACATTGTTAGAGACTGATCAGTGAGCTAGACAGATGTTCGTCCTTATCTAACAAAGTTGTTCTTTAACACATGAATTCAACTTTTTATGGTTGGATGTATGAACTTCACCCCTATTCTAAAGTGAGCATATTTTAAACCGAAAGTTATGGATGGATGATTTATCAGTGGTTAGATAGTTGTTGCAAGTGATGAAATTACTAGTTTGATTCTGTTCCAACTCTGGCAATGTGTAGAGAAGCTCTTGTCATTTGACTGATGGTTTATATGATAGAATTGATGGTGTCAGTCCAATTCCCAGAGATGAGATGATGGCATCCTAAAGCCATATTCACAAAACTCCAAAGGGAAAGGACCTTGGTTCAATTCACTGCATCCCTTTTCATTAGCAAAGTACATTGAAAGGGGTACATTGCTTGCACTGACAACCATTCACTGCGTGCAAGGTCTTAGGATGTGCTTCTGTAAACTCTTAGCAATGTAATTGGAAAGTTAATTTGCCCCTCAGTTCAAGAAGGACAGGGAAGTGCTTGAAAGAGNCCTTCCAACCCCTAGGATTCTGTGATTCTGTGTGATTCTGTAAAAATTATTGATACTACACAGGCTTATTCCCTGTACTTACCAGTTTTCAGGACTAAGGCCCTTGTTTAATTTTATGCAGTCTAGAGAATAAAAATTTCAGATGATCTGTCCCTTCAGAATCGATAGAAGAGCTTAAATTTAGACAATAGCAAGTAACAAGATGTGTTAGTGTAAGAAGTATCAATGGAGCCCATGTCAGTGACTTCATTACTTTTACAGATGAAGCAGAGCTGGAGTTTTGCCTTTTCATTTAATGTGTGTTTTCCTAATGGATAAGGAGGCATTGTGCTGTTGAACAGCCAAACAAAGGTGATGGGGTAGGCAGGAAAAGGAAAAAAGAGAAGCAGAGATCCTTTTACATTCCTATTACTAATGCTTTAGTTTATACAACAACCCCTGAAGTGAAGGATTTAGAAACCTGTGAAATCTAATAATTAATTCAGAAAGGCAATACTACTGAGGTTTCATGATGAGAATAACCATTTTCTTTATTTTTTTTAAACTGTGTATTTCTTTTTTCTTTTTTTTTTTTTTTCCTGCATTATTTTGCATAGGAGTGTACTTCTTCCTTGACTACTATAAGGAATTTAAATATTGTAATCATTATTTTGTGGAATATACTTGTTTTTCATCAGTGTTATTAAATAGTGTTGTTTGGATGCCAGACAGATTATTTGACCTATGGCGTCTAAGGCATATCATGTTCTGTAGAAACAATCAGTTCAGATAGCACAGATGATAAACCAGATACAGAAAAGCAACGGATTTTAGATCCCTGCCAAGAAAAGATGTAGATCAAGTTCAAATGGTTACAGCACTGACAAATTCCTAACTATGAGGTTCCATGAGAACAGGAAAAACAAACCTTTTATCATAGTTTGTGATGAGGTTTTATTTGCTAAATGTATTGGGAATAGACAATTTCTTGATAGCTGCAAAATTCTAGATGGTCTGAGATGTGATTACATTCTTTCTGCCAGTTTGCTTTAGTCAGATTACTGAACAGCATCATTGTAATTCAGGCACCAGATAGCTGTAAATTTGGCAACAATGTCGGATCTTTACTTACTGCTGAAATGAGACTATGATACTTGAGGTCCAAACAGTCAGCAGAGTGAAGATGGCAGGAACTGCTTCTGCAGACATGACACCAGGGTTATGTTTCATGGTGATCAGCATCCAAAAGACATCAGTAAGTAGCTAATTGTTGATAAATTACTGTATTTACCAATTCAGCAGGGTAAATTCTAACCTAATGATATTTAAATTCAATACACCAGATACACAATCAGACAGACCACAAATTAATTATTTTTAAATTAAAGCTTTCTCACTAAAAGAGCAAACAAATAAATGTCAAAAAATAATGTTTTAACTTGTTCTTTCAAAGCTAAATTCGTCATTTATAGTGTTTACATATTGATGAGTTGTTGAGGTATAGATTCACTCAAATGCCACCTAAAATACTCCACCCAAACTGAAAGGGACCAATTTAGCTGGAATCTTTTAAGAGGTTTTTACTCCAGCTGTCCATTTCTGCCCTCTCATGAGGTAACTGCTAGCTTAGTGGTAAGTGGCAAATCAGCATACCCACAAACACTTTAATCATATTTGCTTAATTCACCTCTTTTTCTGGTTTTGGTTTTACTTGTGACTTAGAACTGAAGTGCATCTGCAAAAGGTATCAATTCTGTTCTATAAATTTTTGGGAGGCTGATACAGCTATGAAATACATCATATTTCTCATTTTCTGTCTAATAAGAGTATGAACACGCCACTTTTTATCATGCTCCTGCCTTGAACCTTCCCCATTGTTCTGAAATAAACTGGCTTATCAGTCTAGTATTTCAGTCCTGATACGTCTTTTATACCTTCTGAGGCACACAAATAAACTATCGACCTTTAAATATCTTGGAAGTGTTTCTGCTTGTACTTTTGCTGCACTTTATTGCCTTTGCTGTGTGGTACTTGCTTATTCAAATTCTTTGCAACTATGTTTCTTTCCCAAACCCTAAGCAAAAGGGTAATCTTTCCTCAGATTTATTTTTTTTTTTCTTTAGGCTATTAGCACTATGGTGGTTGCACACAATCTGTGGGCAACAAACACATCTTGCTAGAATTTATGAGACATGAAATGCCTCACTGCAAAAGAAGGGCCTACTCTATACATTTTGATAAACTGCTAATAAATCCATTTTTATAAGTGTAGCCATACATTCTGAGTAGCTGGTAAATACGGTAAGATATAGTTGCATGTTGATGCATTTCAGATGCTGATATGTCATCCAGAACACCTTCCTTCTAAAAAGTTCTTTACCTAGGCACAACTGGATCAGACAAACCACAACAGTTCCCTGATACTGTCATACAATGAATAACGTAATCTCTGAGATAAAGGGATGGTTCGATGGAACTATATATTTCTACTGATGCCTTTTATCTATGTCCCCTTTGAGATCTTAAAGCCATATTCAGAATAATCATCCAGTATTCTCAGATTGGATGCCCTGAGTATAGAGGATTAAATGAATGTTTGAAGCTGTTACAGACTTAAGCTGTTAGCCTCACTCCTTCTCTGAAGGACTACCATGGACACCATGGACACCTGAGGGACCTCAAGAAAGGAGGGCATTTTAAGGGTCTGCAGGAAATCCCGTCAGATCTTCCAGATTATGAAAATATGGCTTTATTCTTCCTGGGGATGCAAACCTTGTTTCTGGACCTGTTAATGGCTTTTCTGAATAACACACAAGCATCTCCTAACGTGTAAGGATATTTTCTACAATGGAAATCAGAAAAATTAGCTTCAGTATCTGTAGGGGGCTCTACAGTTAGCTCAGGTGAGCAGTACTGTTGGTCCTCTTTTATGAATATGTACATATAGATGAATACATACGTTTTGGCTTCTGTTTTCCATTTTATGAGCATATAACCAGGCTCCGGGTGTTCTGTGAACAGGGATATCTTATGGGTTGGACTTAAACCCATTCCGCTTTTAGGGATATAGTTATGAAGTTATTGCTATGAATTTGAGCCCAGAATCCTACCCTAGACTCCATTTTATCTCTGGAGCTGTGGCTGGTCTGTGCAAAGCCCACATATAGCCCATACAGCAATGTCCCTGTCACATTACAGACACTGAATGACTGATTTCACAGACTGAACACAGTCTCTCCTCCACATGTAGACACTAAGATCTTTACTAAAACTCTTCATTCTCTTCCACTTGACCTAACCTATCACCTCTGAAGGTTTCCCTCCACAGGCAGAATCAGTTAATCTCCAGGGAAGGACCCCCTCCTTGCAGAAGGATGTCCAGCAGACATAAACATATCGCAAATCATCTTATGGTATGCACACTTGGCAAAACTTTGTTTTTCCAGTGACCCACAGATGATAATATTTCTTGCCTGGATGCTCATCTTTCCTTCCAGTACCATGTTTTGCAACATTACGAGACATATGCATCCACTCCTCTTGTTTTCAGCAAGTAGGCATTTACATTGACTTGCCTGAAACAGACCAATCTCCCCCCTTGCTATGCTAGAGTTGACCATGGTCTTAGATATTCCAGAATATCAAGGAGAGTGACACACCTGCACTCAGATCAGTGCATGGCAGGAAGGGAAACCAGTTGCCCAAGACTTACCACAGGCTCAAGTAAAGAATTCCTAACAGACACTCACTCTTCCTTAGCATGTGATACATGGGAATGTCAATGTCCCCATCTAAAACTTCTACATCCATTCACTATCCTTACAGCACAAGTCTCTGCAAACATTTGTTTTTCTCTTTAGAAACTCAGAAATTGAGTGGAATGAGGATGGGATCAACAAAGGTGGTGATGAAGTTAGCAGGTCCCAGACAGCCAGTCAGTCTGAACTGCGCAGTTTCCATTCTCTAAGTGTCCCACTGAGCAAAGCAGTGATTCAGTGGCTGGGCATATATCAGTACTCACATGCTTGAATCAACTGTTATCACCTGCAAAAATCTTTCCAGTGCAGTGTTTATGCCTCACTCCAGCCCAGGTGGGAAGTTAGATAGACTCAGTGTCTGCATTTGGCAGAGTCAGCTTCCAGTACAGCTCCCTCCTGGGGCAGCAGCTGAGCTCTTAAACAAAAAGCAGATAGAAAAGTGCTGGATATGGCAGATTTACGGAAAGTAAAGGGTAGGTCAGACACAAGGAAACCGCAAAAGATCACATAAAATACACAAGAAAAACTGGCACAAAAGCACAATACATGATCTTTACAATGCAGGCAGTGACCATTCCTGACCTGACCTTGCAAGTACATGTTGAATTTGTTCTACTGGATAATCTGTTTTAGGATAGATAAGGCATAATTGCTTTTATCATTAGACTTCATAACTACATCTAAAATCAAATAAACCTGGTCCTTCCAACACAATCTATTCTAAGATTTTGTAGGAAATAATACAGCAAGAACTAAAAGAAGGGCCTATGTTGATGTCAAGGGACAAAACTGACAGCAACCAAACTGGCAAAGACTGATGAATGTGGTTTTGTCAAGACCAGGGGGCCCATGGTCTAATAACAGGAGGATGGCAATAAAAATACACCATATTGTATGTATTATACCCGTTCCTCTGATCCTAACAGGAAAGCAGATTGTAACCTTAAAGATACCTCAGATGAAGAAATTAATACAATGGGCAATACACTGTCTAAGATTGATGGAAAGTGAAATTTAATTCTGAAACAGAAGAAACACCCCAAAGTAATATTTTATTTCTAAAAGGTAGTGAAGAGAAGTCTAAAACCCTGTTTATTATCACCAGAAAAGAGGAGACCAAGAGATATAGTGAGGATTCAACAACTAATATCCTTTTTCATCCACATAACACATAGTTGATCCTTTCCAGATCACTTGGACATACACATCTTTGTGCTTGTGGTTATGTGAGTATGAGCGAGTGAAAACTTGTGGCTGACAGAAATCAGTTTTGTTTGAAATAATTTTCTGTAAGTTCTCACATTGAGTTTTTTAATATAAATTTCACACAAACTGAGGAGAAAGGTGACATTCAATTTGAATTAGTTGTAAATGGTCCTCAAATAAAGACCAGTTAAAATAAAATGTATAACCATGTAAGCAAAGAACTTCTTTAAGAAATTTATTCCATCTGTGAGTGCCTTGACCATCAGGCAATATGCTGATAGTGCTGATTAAATTATTTCTTGATAAGAGAACTGTCACTATTTCCTCTTTTATTAGCTATGTTTAGAAAGCAGAGCTAAAGTTCTGATTGAATGCGAAGGATTTCAAGTCTTTATGTGGAATTAGGCATTTCTGGAGCAAGACTTTCAGATCAGAGCACTCCATAATGTTAAGAGCTGGTTTGGGTTGTTTTTGCATCCTACTGTGGCAAAGGTGGAAGCCAAGCACTGAGCTGCTTAAATTGGGCGGTGAAGAAACAAAAATTCTTATCTTCAAGGAAGCAATCAAGATGACTTGCAGAAATAAAACAGAGACACCACATGAAGGATTCTGATGTATGACTGCACTGCATATGAGATTAAGATACCTAAATTTAAGTGTTGCAAGTATCTAAGAAGAGGAATTCTTTTATTTGCTAGTAAGGTCATAGCCTTAATGTTTGCTGTAAAGTGAACTAATCTGCTATTTAGACTCCAATATGTTGATTACATTTCTGTCAACTATAATGACGGCATAGGCACAGCTGTCTAAATATAACAATCTAAAATTAAGGGTCTTAATGTCTTGCCAAGCATCACGGTCATGCATATCTCTTGATCTATATGCTATTGGTCATTCTTTGTATCCACCTCTAAAACACATTTCTGCAACAATTTGATTATAAATGACCTTCTATTTTTCATGATTGACATTTTTACAGTGACAAATGTGTAATTTTTGTCACTTTGTTCAAATAACAGCATTAAATATTGTTAATTTATTCATAAATAATATATTTCTTGAAGTAAAGTTCGCTTTTTTCTAGTAGAATTATTTCAAACAGTTAAAAATTGGCATATCTGTAGCTGCTCTATTTGTTTGGTGGTATGTATGCTTAGCATAATAGGGTACCATACTCTAGGTTAATGTCTCCTGTAATTTTAACAATGGACAGACTATGTGACATGAAATTCAGTATATCTGGAGCAATTATTTGCTGTTTAGCTCCCATAAATTTTCCATTATTCAAAAGATAACATGCCATGGAAAAATATACAGATATCTCTATTGTAACAGATCAGATTGCATTTTTCTTTTTATGGTGAAAGTAAACTCTTGTTCGTGGAAGTCCTGACAACATTGATATCTGAAATCTCTTGTTTAGTCATATCTAATTATAAAGTAAATTTTCCCCGCATTTGGCTGATGATAGTTTCCATGCCAAATAAAATGCTCCCAGTCACCAAAGAATGAGATTAAACCTGCTTTTTTTTACTATTCTTCCTTGTGAATTCACTATGACTGTACAGTTGTTAGAGTACAAATAGAAATCAAGACTTTGGGAGTTTATTAGTCATTCTTTGCCAATTGTCCAGATCTTTGCAGTCCCTTAACTTCCATTTCTGTTTTAGTTTGTGTGTGGTGTTCATGTTATAGTCCAGAATGTCATATCATCATGAAAACAAATTCTAACAAGTGTTGTACATGTCACAATATTGCTTTTTAAATTTATTTTATTCTTAAACATCACTAACTTGCTGATTTTTGAATGAAGTCCTGAATATACTTCCTGCTGTTACACACAAACACCCTCAAAAGCTTAATTTTGATTGTATTTATGCTTGCCTTGATTTGGGTCACTTTACAGAGCCTAGGGAAGAAATACCTGCTTTGCTCCCTCCCAGTGTCCTAGTGGTTATGGTATGAAGCTGAGGAAAGAATGCTGCACAGGAACTGCAGGAGCAGTCCCATGGAGGACTACATTTCCCAAACAGGCACCCCTTCTCCATCCCCTTAACTGGAGCTGGAACCTGTGCAGTTTTACAAAGGGTGTAGCATCCCTCCATCCACACACCTTTGACAGAAATGAACATGAACACGGCTCTCCGAGTAACCCGATGTAGTGGCAGATGTCCCTGTTCATTGCAGGGAGGTTGGACTAGACAATCATTAAGTGTCCCTTCCAACACAAACTATTCCATCATTCTATGATTCTATCCTTTCTATGCTGATTATATCACTGTAGCCTTGATACTCCTACACGTTTTTAGTAATGGTTTATTTCTTTTGGTTTACATCCAAAAGGCATACATTTAAGTAAGTGCTAGTGCTCTAGCAGTGATATGGATAGCCTTCCACTAACCCACATACATCCTGGACATGGTGTAGTGAACAGAAAAAATTTGAAGTGACATCATCAATTTTTCTTGTCTGTCACGTGAGGTTTGATATAAAACCCATCTATGGAAAATGTAAGGTGAGTGGCAGAACATGAAACTTTTATTTCTTGTGGTCACAGATTGCGAATATCCTATTGCTACTTAATTCTGCTAAAAATGGCAAAAGTCACTACATTAATTATCCTCAGCACAGGCTGTCATTAGCCTAAAGGCTGAAGTGATTATTTCTCTATTTTGATACATCGCTTGTTGTATCAATTTATGTTAATGTTTGTATAGGGTAATGTTTAATACCTGCCTATTGTAATTTTTGAAGTATGTGATTTTTTAAAACCTTGCAGATGTTATTTTCTGCTTGTGCAAGTCAATATTCACGGCTTGTTCCATTTTGCCTAATACTACAGCTAACAGTCTTACTTTTCAAAGTTGTTGTAAAAAATAGAATAATACTGAAACAGAAATCTAAACCTGACTCTCCTATATCCCAGTTTAAAACTACTCCCTTTTCTCTTCATACCAGTGAATATTTAAGTTATAAAACCAAACTGTTTCAGTGTAGTTTCTTTTCTTCAGTATATCCTGTTGATTGAGTTGTTCTCACATAAAAGGGGAAGACTGCCCCAAATCCTGATATATTAAAATGAAAATTTGAATATATGTTTTTTCCTTCTCATAGGTGCCACAACTATGGCTTTTTTTGAGCAAATGTGTATATCCATTACCATCTAGACTGTAAGAGTCTTCATTGTTCATTAGAAATGGCATGACAGCATCCTCTAAATTGATACCCTAAATGATGACAGCTGTGAAGATATTTGTTCTGGCAATTCTGTCAGGAGATAATTTTCACTGTAGGTCCTCAAGCAATGCAGGGACATTCCATGTAAGGTGGTAAAAGCACCTCCATGGTAAAAATGTACAAAGCATACAAACTGGGATTACATGTCTGCAAACTGAGAAAGTTGGCACTACCTGAGTGAAAGACTTTTCTGTTAAGCATCTTTTGGTATGAGACCTCTGCCATAGATAGTGGAGAGAACTGTTATCTCCCGACCTTGGAGGGATTGTGGGAAAATAAATGCCTTAAAAATTGCAAGGCTCTGAGACCAAAAGATAAATAATTTTTATGTAGCTTTCTAGGATAACACACTGTGTTCAGGACCTGTGAGAAAATGTTTAGTCTCAACAGATGGACAATGCAAAATAGTGGGGTGGAAAATTTACAGATGGCACAGAAATACTCTGAGGAATGAAGCCAATATTTTCAAGTATAAATGCTCAGAAGCTATGCACACAGTGAAAGAGGCATCTTGTCTGAAAGAAGCTGCTCAGAAGTGTTGGCTCCACCAACACAGACTGCCCCTGGTTATTTATTTCAGCTTTAATTCTAATTTCAGGACTTAAATGAGCATTCAAGCTTAAAAATGTTCGTCTGTTGCTCAATATAATGCTCCAAAGCAAGAGTAAGGTAGGTCAAGCAAATCATACCATGAAATATTCATACACAGTAGCTGCTCATAAAGCCAGACTCACAGGTATCACAATCACTTTTTATTATCTAAGGAGGCATTACAGCATCAAGCACTTGTCACACATGGGGATCAACTGAACATTTTGGCCAAAAATTTGTCCCAGGAAAATAGTAAACATAAAAGTCTGTGTGAAAATAATTAGAAGACCTTAGAGTAAGATTCTCTTTCTCTTCCTTTTTAATCGTCTCCCCCTAACTTTAGTTTATCTTTTCCATTTTATTTATTCCATTTAAAAATCTCTTTTAACCTCCTTCAGAAATTTTATTCCCAACCAAGCCTCCTGTTTTCCTAATCTGCACTCAGCAACTCCTACAGTGGTGTAAATAAGGGTTTTGAACAGTGTCCTCCTGTGATTGACAAGTCAATGGATCAACTTTATTCAGATTTCTGAAGGTGGTATTTCCTATCTCTGACTGACAGAATGAGTTCAGGATGGATGATTTTAACCTCCTCTCATTTTTTTTCTTTTTGTAAAGCAGCCCANAAGCTATAAAGCTCTCCAATGATACAAGGAAGAACATTTTTAGTTGAATACAACCATATCTTCAGAAAATAATGGCAAAGAATGATACAGTACTTCACAATCTTAGCTTATGTAGTTCACAAAACAATGTTATGCACTTCAGAATATGCATCAAACCATGTGGTATATGTATACCACAAATATATATGCGTGGAAGGATGGGCAGGTGCGTAGCTATGTCTGTGGATATATATAATAATTTCAAAAATAAGACTAGAAATATAAACTGGAAATCTGTCACAGAAACACATATAGCCTCCAAATGACTGAACTTCCACTTTCCAAAAAGCAACTGGTTTATGTCTAATTCTTGCATTAAATAAAATAGAATGGTTATTAATTTCTACTATAAATAAATGTCTTTAATGCTTTTTCTTCTTTGCACAGTATGTTCTTTCATTCTGAAAAGAAGATAAAGCAATTAATATAAAGAAGGTATCAATATTATACTAAATTTGGACCAGTTTTGCAGTTGCTGAGGGTAAATTCCATATATTTTCAGGATAAGTTTTCCTGGAAAATTGTGGATTCAGTCCCAGTATTTCCAGTGTCTCACCAGAACGGATAAAGTATACTCTAGTAATAAATAAAGCCATCTAATTAAACTCATAACATTTCTTATACCATAGCATATTTGAAGGGCACTTAATTTATTATGCAAAAGTATTTATTATGGTACTTGAAATAAATTCCTGAAATATATTTGGAGATAGGCAATCATATCATTCTGTGGAAATTTTCTAAATGATGTACCTTCTATTTTAAAGCCCTTGTCAGCATGCTTAGAATAACTACGTGTCAGAAAGTTATTTAAAGGAGGATGGCCAAACAACAATGTGTACTTCAGAAAGGAATCAGAATACTGCAGAGTTTGGAAACCTAAACAAGAATGTGTCTCTTCCCCACCAAGCTTTGCCTCATTCATGATTGCTACACAACAGCAGTACTCCTTTTTCTGGGCAGCAAGACACATTTTTATGGAGCTGTTGGTTGAAATGGCATTTTTGCCTTTCACTGACTTACAATGGTGAAAGCACTGTATGTTTAAACTACACATGTAGTATTTTGAAAAAAATTACTTCTTGACTTGACTACTTCTCAATCTTTCTCCTCTTTTAAAGACCATGCACCAAGAACCCAACCCATCATAGACTGAAGTCAAGAGAAATACACACTGTTTTCAGGTGCTATTGGATGGTTAGGAAGGTGGAAAATTGTTCTATAGAAATAACATTTAAAAGTCCCCAAATGAAGGTGAGTAAAGAAAACCTCACTGAAGCGGGAAATAAAGGAGCACTAATGGTTTTGCCTATATATTAGGCAAACACAATTTGATATATATCTGTACTGAAAGAAACCTTAGCACGGATGGAGCTATTCTACCAGTTTACTGCTACAACCACACCAGAAAATCTTTCTAAGCCTAACCAGGCTGACCTGGGCTCATTCCCTACTCAGTAGAAAAATATAAGCACCTCCTAGATGACAAATTTGCAGATAGTTTCACAGCCATTTCATCCCATTATAGTTTGAATTTAAATAACCCATTTATATCCATCCCCATTGTTCACTTTTGTTAGTTTGCTGTCCCCATTATTCTGTTGGTTCATTTATTTGTGTGGCCATGAATGAACCAGATTGAGAAGCTGACACAAGTAAAAATAAACCAAGGAAATAATATACTACTATTTTAACCCAGTTATTAGTTTCATCCAGTTAACCAGCTTCAGAAAGGAAATAAAATTATTTTACTCTTTTTTAATCTTTTAGTCAGTATGTGCCTGCATTCTGGGACACTTGTGGCAAACTTGAGATACATGGTCACTTTGTATTAAGTCTTATTCCTGAAATTACTAATTTGACAGGAATGTAATATATTTTCTTTTCACTTTTCCTATCATTACTATAACACGACTTTAAAATAATGTTTGAATGAGACTTGAAGTGGACTAATAAGGTTATTAGCGAAGAAAAGAGACTGGATTTTTTCTGTGAGAAACTAATAAGTCACAATTCAAAGAAAGGTTATAGGGGAACTAAGATGGCTGACGCTATGACAAAAAGCTGCTTTATGCAGCTTTATGCAGCTTTATGCTTCATGCAGTATACTTGCATGAAAGATTTGACTTGGCTCCAAATA
Organism: Chloroceryle aenea; assembly: GCA_013399075.1. Taxonomy (NCBI): domain Eukaryota; kingdom Metazoa; phylum Chordata; class Aves; order Coraciiformes; family Cerylidae; genus Chloroceryle; species Chloroceryle aenea. Next base: position 82,633 of record VWZY01002361.1, read on the forward strand.
GATACAAATACTAACATGTCATCTGATACTTTTAATTTCCAGAGAAAGTAAAGAAGAAAATAAAGGTAACATAAACAGTATAATACTCATCCTAATCTTGTTAAAAACTGTTGTGCTTGCTACAGCAGAAGTAAGACAGAATTCAGAGTCCTGAGTATAATTTTTCATCAAAACAGATTTTCTGGACAATGGCATTTGCCTAGAGAACCAAGACAATCACAGATATTTAACTTCTTACTTTAGTGTGCAAAAAGAAAAAAAAAAAAAAAGATTAAAAATATGCTTAGTTTATCATAATTTGTACATTTTTTTCAAGTTCAGACTCATGACCGTTCTTTCTCTTTACTGACATACATTTAAGTATTATCTTCTTATCTGGCTTATATTTGAAAACAGGATATAAATCTTTAAAATGGCGCTCACACATTAACATAGAGACCTGTGAGAGACCACAGTAAAAATCCTTAGAAATTCTGTACTCACTGAACACATTAAAGTTTTACAAGGCTGTTCCTTCACCACCTCCATAGATAATGACTGAGCTCATACACAGAGTTTGGAAATCTTTCCCTTTCCTTGTTGTCTCCAGCAGCTCCGCTTCAGAGGAGTTCTGTTATAAAAATTGAAAACTGCAACCACATAGACTGTTTTTTTTAAGTTTTAAGCACTCAGACTATAACAGTTGTCACAGGCACCTCTGCTCTAGACATATGAATTGCTAAAAATACTACCTTATTTGAAAAATGAGGCCTCAGCCTTCTCAGTTACACACATGAAATTAATGGATCCCTTTGACCTTAACTTCTCCATACTTCAGCTTCCTAGAAATCAAATAGGGATAAAGCAGTCCATTATTTCACATGGACATNTTTTTTTTTTTTTTTTTTTTTTTACTTGACACTTTAAAAGATTAAAATTTCTCATTACTCTTCCTCTTACTGCCTTCTTTTACCAATGATGTCATTGCAACCTTATCTCTCAGCTCGTTTTTTTTTTCCTCTATAAGGAAAATATTAGATTAAATTATACTATTTCTTCACTTTTTATTTTTATTTTTTTTTATATTTAAGCTATAAAGCTCTCCAATGATACAAGGAAGAACATTTTTAGTTGAATACAACCATATCTTCAGAAAATAATGGCAAAGAATGATACAGTACTTCACAATCTTAGCTTATGTAGTTCACAAAACAATGTTATGCACTTCAGAATATGCATCAAACCATGTGGTATATGTATACCACAAATATATATGCGTGGAAGGATGGGCAGGTGCGTAGCTATGTCTGTGGATATATATAATAATTTCAAAAATAAGACTAGAAATATAAACTGGAAATCTGTCACAGAAACACATATAGCCTCCAAATGACTGAACTTCCACTTTCCAAAAAGCAACTGGTTTATGTCTAATTCTTGCATTAAATAAAATAGAATGGTTATTAATTTCTACTATAAATAAATGTCTTTAATGCTTTTTCTTCTTTGCACAGTATGTTCTTTCATTCTGAAAAGAAGATAAAGCAATTAATATAAAGAAGGTATCAATATTATACTAAATTTGGACCAGTTTTGCAGTTGCTGAGGGTAAATTCCATATATTTTCAGGATAAGTTTTCCTGGAAAATTGTGGATTCAGTCCCAGTATTTCCAGTGTCTCACCAGAACGGATAAAGTATACTCTAGTAATAAATAAAGCCATCTAATTAAACCCATGACATTTCTTATACCATAGCATATTTGAAGGGCACTTAATTTATTATGCAAAAGTATTTATTATGGTACTTGAAATAAATTCCTGAAATATATTTGGAGATAGGCAATCATATCATTCTGTGGAAATTTTCTAAATGATGTACCTTCTATTTTAAAGCCCTTGTCAGCATGCTTAGAATAACTACGTGTCAGAAAGTTATTTAAAGGAGGATGGCCAAACAACAATGTGTACTTCAGAAAGGAATCAGAATACTGCAGAGTTTGGAAACCTAAACAAGAATGTGTCTCTTCCCCACCAAGCTTTGCCTCATTCATGATTGCTACACAACAGCAGTACTCCTTTTTCTGGGCAGCAAGACACATTTTTATGGAGCTGTTGGTTGAAATGGCATTTTTGCCTTTCACTGACTTACAATGGTGAAAGCACTGTATGTTTAAACTACACATGTAGTATTTTGAAAAAAATTACTTCTTGACTTGACTACTTCTCAATCTTTCTCCTCTTTTAAAGACCATGCACCAAGAACCCAACCCATCATAGACTGAAGTCAAGAGAAATACACACTGTTTTCAGGTGCTATTGGATGGTTAGGAAGGTGGAAAATTGTTCTATAGAAATAACATTTAAAAGTCCCCAAATGAAGGTGAGTAAAGAAAACCTCACTGAAGCGGGAAATAAAGGAGCACTAATGGTTTTGCCTATATATTAGGCAAACACAATTTGATATATATCTGTACTGAAAGAAACCTTAGCACGGATGGAGCTATTCTACCAGTTTACTGCTACAACCACACCAGAAAATCTTTCTAAGCCTAACCAGGCTGACCTGGGCTCATTCCCTACTCAGTAGAAAAATATAAGCACCTCCTAGATGACAAATTTGCAGATAGTTTCACAGCCATTTCATCCCATTATAGTTTGAATTTAAATAACCCATTTATATCCATCCCCATTGTTCACTTTTGTTAGTTTGCTGTCCCCATTATTCTGTTGGTTCATTTATTTGTGTGGCCATGAATGAACCAGATTGAGAAGCTGACACAAGTAAAAATAAACCAAGGAAATAATATACTACTATTTTAACCCAGTTATTAGTTTCATCCAGTTAACCAGCTTCAGAAAGGAAATAAAATTATTTTACTCTTTTTTAATCTTTTAGTCAGTATGTGCCTGCATTCTGGGACACTTGTGGCAAACTTGAGATACATGGTCACTTTGTATTAAGTCTTATTCCTGAAATTACTAATTTGACAGGAATGTAATATATTTTCTTTTCACTTTTCCTATCATTACTATAACACGACTTTAAAATAATGTTTGAATGAGACTTGAAGTGGACTAATAAGGTTATTAGCGAAGAAAAGAGACTGGATTTTTTCTGTGAGAAACTAATAAGTCACAATTCAAAGAAAGGTTATAGGGGAACTAAGATGGCTGACGCTATGACAAAAAGCTGCTTTATGCAGCTTTATGCAGCTTTATGCTTCATGCAGTATACTTGCATGAAAGATTTGACTTGGCTCCAAATAGATACAAATACTAACATGTCATCTGATACTTTTAATTTCCAGAGAAAGTAAAGAAGAAAATAAAGGTAACATAAACAGTATAATACTCATCCTAATCTTGTTAAAAACTGTTGTGCTTGCTACAGCAGAAGTAAGACAGAATTCAGAGTCCTGAGTATAATTTTTCATCAAAACAGATTTTCTGGACAATGGCATTTGCCTAGAGAACCAAGACAATCACAGATATTTAACTTCTTACTTCAGTTTTCAAAAAGAAAAAAAAAAAAAAAAGATTAAAAATATGCTTAGTTTATCATAATTTGTACATTTTTTTCAAGTTCAGACTCATGACCGTTCTTTCTCTTTACTGACATACATTTAAGTATTATCTTCTTATCTGGCTTATATTTGAAAACAGGATATAAATCTTTAAAATGGCGCTCACACATTAACATAGAGACCTGTGAGAGACCACAGTAAAAATCCTTAGAAATTCTGTACTCACTGAACACATTAAAGTTTTACAAGGCTGTTCCTTCACCACCTCCATAGATAATGACTGAGCTCATACACAGAGTTTGGAAATCTTTCCCTTTCCTTGTTGTCTCCAGCAGCTCCGCTTCAGAGGAGTTCTGTTATAAAAATTGAAAACTGCAACCACATAGACTGTTTTTTTTAAGTTTTAAGCACTCAGACTATAACAGTTGTCACAGGCACCTCTGCTCTAGACATATGAATTGCTAAAAATACTACCTTATTTGAAAAATGAGGCCTCAGCCTTCTCAGTTACACACATGAAATTAATGGATCCCTTTGACCTTAACTTCTCCATACTTCAGCTTCCTAGAAATCAAATAGGGATAAAGCAGTCCATTATTTCACATGGACATTGAGATAATAAATTAATGATCTTTTGTGGTTATTTCAGATACAAGTAATACATTTCATAAAAAAAATCTGTGAGAAAGGTAATGATTCAGAGAAGAATTTAAATAGTGTGCACTGTCAGCTATAATGAAATAGGCGGTACTTGAAATGTGTGTCTAGATCATAACACATAGGCATTTGGACGTCAAATTAAGATCACAAAGGCATTTTTCATTCTGGCACTTACATACTTTTCAGTGCTTGGTTTCTCAACCTTACTCACATTTTTGCATTTTTGCATACATCTAGTCATTAAAACAGTGAATTTTGCTGCATCAGCACTTTAAGTCTGTAGGTAATAGCAAATCCTACAGCCACTGAACAGAAAAGGACTTATTTCTGACTGCCATGACTGTTTCTCCTTCTAATTGTTATTAATTACTACTGAGTGTAGTTTGCTTTCACAGTCTCTTTTCCTATTGTTTTCCCTGCCTTGCATGTTTGGAACTTGTGAGAGCTGAAGAGTCACTTCAGAGACACTGTCCCTCATTGCTCTGCAACATGCTCACTGGTGTTAGCAGAGCTACCTGAGCAGAGTGCTCTCTGTTTATTAACATTTTATTCTTTCAGTTGCTGACCCTTATGGAAAATAAATTACCAGTACACTAATAAAGAAAGGATTTACTCCCAGATTTTTGCCTGCAGGCTATGAAAGCAGATAAATTAATAGCAGAAGAGATAAGAGTTTACCATTTCTTGCCCTGTTTCACCTCTAAGGGACATTTTTACCGGCCAGATTGTTTTAGCAGCACTTGATTTTGAGGAAGGTTAGCAGTTTCAGTCTGTGCTACATGTCAATACACTTAGTAATATTTTTAACTCTTGCCAGCTAAAATCAGCTGTATAAGTATGTCCTTGATTTTAAATCTAGAGACGGGAATGGGGTTAGCAGGAATATATTTTCTATTTTGTTTTGTCAGTGGCTTACTTTTGTAGGTGTGGCTCTCAATTAATAAAGGAATAGATTTACTTGGTAAGAAAGTGCCATATTTACAGAAATATTTCCCAAGGAAAGTCACAGCTTGACAATTTAACTAGAATGTGAATGAAGTAGAAATCATAGTATCCAATAGCTTAGAGCTGATAGAAAAGACAACATACTTATACATTCACCCCAATACCATTGTTAAAGCCAACAAGGAAAAATACCAAAATTGACAGATGCTGTGGCAAATTTTGCACATTGTGAGAAAGAAGACTTGAACCACTATTTTATTTGTATGCTGCTCAAGCAGGAAGATTTCTAGAAAGAGTCTTCTAAAAAAGAGCATAGCCAGAAAGACTGAGTCTGGACATTGTGACAGCCAAGTAGGCCACCAAGAAAACTGCAACCCAACTAATGTAAAATAGAAATAATCCCGAAGATGAAAACGAAAAAAAAAAAAACAAAACAAAAAATCAGGGATCTAGCTGAAGCAATCATTTAAATCCTAACACAAAACCAAATGAACAAACAAACCAACAAATGAACAGGATATACAATATAATTTATCTAAGATAGGTCACTATAAATCCAGATGAACAAAGATTAAAATAGCAGCAGGAAAAATTCACCATAGCAAATCAGTTTTACAAAGTAAAAGTCCTTTATCTCAGTGATAAACTAGAGACAAATGGAAAGCATGCAGGTGAAAATCATACAAAAGAATAACTACAAACTTTAGTGTAAAATATAAAAGTTAAGTCTGGAATACCACTCATATTTTAGCATATTTAGAAATCACAAATGTAAAGAGAACATAAAACTTTTGATGAATCCTGAGATCATGATAATTGGGTGTATCAAATATAAAATGTATGTTAGAAGCATCTCAAAATTTCAGTCAGAAAGAGAATCCTGTGTACAAAAAACCATGAAATCATGACCACCATTCTAAGCAGATTTTAAGCAATGCAGTATGAGCAAGATACACTCTGAACTTTATTTACTGGATTTTTTACAAGATAAAAATCTTTTTTTTTTTTCTTTTTTTTTTCCCAATTTGTTTTTTTGCATTGCTGCTAGTTTATCTGTCAGGAAGGTCCTACAGATTAAGGGCGTCAGGATAACATTCATATATGTGTAGTTGTTAATTAGCATAGTGAGCCACTAGGAAACAAATACAACATTCCATGAAATAACAGCTTTTGAGCAGCCTAAACTTATTCAGTTAACTGTGCACTGCATTGTGGTTCCCATGTTGTATCAAGAATGGCAATATGTTTTAAGCTTTCTTACAAAATACATAGAGACCAATTCACATTACAGTGAGAAGAGAGTTTCATCTAACATTTCAATCACCATAACAAAAATGTTCTATCTTATCTCCTTCTAAATGCTTCATCAGCAATCCCGAAAGAAAAAAATTACAGGAGCTTTTAAAATACATTGAAAGATAGCAGTATCATACAGACAGTATTTTTCTCTATAAATTCATTGTTAATGCTTGATGTGCTGTTGCAGACCTGACTTCAACCCATTTCTAATCTGCCTGTAATTTTCCAAACCTTCCTCCGGAGATCCAAATTGTTCCTCCTGTATACTTTTCTATTCAGTGTCTGAACCAGATATGATTGTGATTCCTCCAATAATTGTAATAGTTAGCAACTCCAAACAGTTGCCATCAGTTTTGTAAAATACTGAAAAAAGTTAAGTAGAGAGGATGGACATAAGTAATTCTGAAAGGTCAAGCTCTAAACCCAAGTTTTAGAGAACTTTTTTGTCATGTCTGTAGTTTTTCAGAGATGGTGAGAATAGAATTTGCCATATGCTATCTTCGATTCTCCTGATTTACATATGCCAGTTAATAATTTATTATAAATTGATGATGAGTTTCACTGAGATTACTCAAACTGATTGGTTACTAAAGGAACTAGTGCTAGCTATGTGTATATATATGCATTAGTATTTACTGATTTTTTTTGTATATATGGAAACAGGTGGTTTAGAGTAAGACTTTTGAAGTACTGACACAATTCCACAAAGAGTGACTGGACCTGAAAAATAGAAAAGAAAGAGTTCTCTTCTTCACTAATCCTTTACTAAGAATAGTGTATATTTCATCATGGGGTTTTGTGTATGTAAAAGATCATTTCTGTTTGTATACATATCCATTTATCTACTTAAGTTGTTCCCTATCAAAATTATCCTCAAATCCTCCCGCTTTCAAATCACATTATAAAAATTTAAAAAAATATCAAGAGATATGGAACAACTCTGCAACAAACAAGAAATTACTATAAGGTTTAGATCTGCTATGGATTTGACTTCCTAAAATCAGTGATTCAATCATAAAAGCAAGGATATTCAAAAATGACTGAAAAAAATGGAGTAGGCTTGTTTTAAACCCTTTGAAAATCTGAGGTATGATCACTGAACAAAGTAGCATTTATTTTTCTATCAGACAATAAAGATTTAGCCAATCAGGCTAGAAGACAGCAATAACAGAAATAAAAGCAGAAGCTTTAGCAGCAACAGAAATATTGATTAATACGAAGGTATTTAAACATAGTACAGAACTAACAGCAAGGTACATATGTGAGAACAACTGTGAAGAGCACTGGCCCAATTCAGTTCATGTGGTAATGTCTACTTCTAGGATGTACTTCTAAACAACAAACTTCAGTAACATAATCCCTAAAAGATTTTTGCCACCTTTTTTTTTTTATTTTTTAATTTTAATAATCATTGTCTATTTACATCTTATTGACTGGAATTCTAAGGTTCTGTCTCCACAAGCTCTGACCTCAAGAGAAAATCTTCATTGGATTATCTGCACAAAGCCTACTTTGATTCTTCAGAATTAATTCGGAGACCTAGCATGCACAGTCTACTTATTTATGCTGGTCTAATGTCAGCATTTGCTTTTCCCTCAGCATACAGATGATTCTTCCTCAAGCTTTATCCAGAGGAATGGAGACCTTACATAGTAGTAAGGAAGAGGAATACAACACATGCATAAGAATTGGTGTGTCAAAGCTAACTTTAAACTAAGGCAACAAGTTCAGGAGCTGTTAGTGCTACACTTCAGTGTCCCTACAGGCTTGTAGGAAGATGTGCATTTAATTAATGACACAGGATCTAAAGAGCAGGTATGTTTGGATTCTAGGCTTTTCCAGCCACTAACATAGGTTTAGAAAGTCTCTGCTACCGATAGCTAACCTACATTAGCATTTAATCATGTAAACTGCATAAATATATGAAAAATATGATAAGTTATTAGAATACTATTTCTATTTGTAGCTTCAGGATGTTAAATAATAGGCCAGATTTCCCTTTACCAAAGAAGGATGATTAGTTTCAACAACGCATTTTTACACACACAGCTAGTAATTTTTAGTACAACTACAGTGATTAGAAAATCTCAATATGAAAGTTAGCTACTAAGTCTATCCTTTTCCTCTATTCATGAAATAATAACTAAATAATACCTAAAACTACTTCTTTAAATGTGTCTTGGAGTAAAACCAGTCATCTGTAAATATCAATATTTGTAAATTCATATAATTTACTTGCAATTCTCACATAGTAACATCATTGGGTTTATTTTGTAATTATATGTTTATTTGATCTTCATGTATATCAAAAAGGAAGCTTACCCATTTTTTCTTTAACTTCATTCAGTTGTTCTACATTTTTATTCCATTATTTCTTTTAATAAGGTAGACAGCTGAATTTAATATCTCCCTTTCCCTTTCTCATCTCAGATCTCAAAATCACTAGACAGTAACGAAAGGCAATTGTCAATTATTAACTGGGAGTTGTCTGTACTTGTTTTACATCTAAAAGTGCTGTATAAATCCTACTATTCCTAAATGTCCTTTTGCAGAAAATAAAAAGCTATAATTTTTTTTACTATATTTTCCTAGTCATATCCATGGAAGTACTAAAAACAGTAACAACTCTGGTGCTGGCTCATTCCCCATAGCCTCCAAAGACTTTTGTGTTGAATGAATATGAACAGTAGGTTTAAAAGGTATTTTACCCATTGAACTGAGCAGTAATAATGCATTGCTTATAATTCCATTTCCAGAAGGCTGTAAATCAAAACTGTAAACTTTTCCACAAAATAAAGGAATTAAATATGTCCTGCTTGTATTTTGTTGTGTGTTGGTTTTGTTTCTGGTGGTGTTTTGGTAGCTGGGGAGAGAGCTACTGGCATTGCTCCTGTAAGAATCTCTGAGAAGTGTCCCCAGCTAAAGGTCAGACCTGCTTCTGGTAAGCCTAACAGTGCCTCTTCAGTAACATATTTAAGAGGGGAAAAACCTGTTGAGCGACTTCTTTTGTCTTGAGGCTTCTTTGGGAGAGGAGTGGGACCTGGTACACATAACCATGCAAACACCAAGGTCATTGAGGAAGGAGAGCAGGAGGCATGCTGGAGCTACCATTCCCCTTTGGCCCATGGTGAGATGGCAGACTGAGCCCCTGAAGTCCATGGAGATCAGCAGTGGAGCTGAATGCCCTCTGCAGCCTTCTCCCCTCTGCAGCGGAGGGAGTGGCAGAAACCACATGGGATGAACTGGCCATAACCACCACACTTGCACCACATTAGGGGAGAAGGTAGAGAAAATCAGGAGGAGAGCTGAGCCCAGGAAGACTGGAGGGGTGAGGGAAAAGTCTTTTTAAGAGTCAGTTATTTTTTTCTCACTGTCCTACTCTGAATCAATTGGTAAATTGGTGGTGCCTTTGTTGCTTAAATTAAATTGATTTTGTTTCCCCATCTTGAGTCTATCTTTTGCCCATGACCATAATTGGAGAGATCTCTTCATCCTTTATCTCAGCCCTCAAGCCTTTTGTTGTATTTTCTCCTCCCCATCCCACTGGAGGTGGGTAGGAGTGAGCAAGTAACTGTGTGGTTTTGAGTGCCAGTTTGGTGGGCTTAAACCACAATATGTTACTATGTTCAAATGAGAGTCAAATATCTTCCCAAATTTAAAGAAGAGATTTGACTGATTTGAAAAATTTTTTCTTTAGAAAATCTAAAACTGTATATCATTTAATATATACTTCTGTAACATCTACTTGTCAAAAAAGGTGGTGCACTGGGATGCAGGTTTCTATTTTAGGAATAGAATCTAATAGTTTGGTAGGAGCTCAAACTGACACTGAGTCAATTTGTGTCTAGCTAGTATTTCTACAGCATTCTATCCCTGTGCACCCAAAGTGAGTGAAAAAAAAGCTTTTAATTTTTTTTTTTTCTTCCTAGAATCCAGCATTTGCTAGGTAATGTAATTCTAGGACAAATTGCTCCAAACCAAACACCACAGTTCTTAGCAGCAAATGAGCTAGAGAAGAAATTTCTTCTAGAAAGTTTTGGATGATATCTCACTTGAAAAGATTAAGACTGGAAATTTGAGGTTCCCAACTCCTTTGCATAGTGTCTTCTCGTTGCCTAAAATAAAAGGAAGGAGGAACATAAAAATAATATCCAAGATGCTCATTTGCAGGCAAAAAGAGACCTGATAGAACTGTACTGGGTTTTCTACCACTGGGTCTTTGGAAGATATGTTTTTCCCTTAATGCATCCACCTGTCCCACCCACATTCCTACTCTCTCCTCAGAATAACTCAGTATTGTAACAACCACCTTTTGGCCTTCTCTGGTAAACTGCTTGTACAGCCTTTCCTACTGACTAATTTTATACAGCTAAAATTC